>OY755237.1:89931276-90283276 GCA_963576725.1 Azorinus chamasolen | reverse complement strand
CAAACATTCCGCTGTCGGAGTCCATACATATTTCCACAGTTTCAACACAACCTCCAAGACGAATGAGTATTATTTTTGTTTACAGAAAATGAGATAACAGGCGCTTTTCTTGTTCTGACATCTAAAGTAACAGAAAAGCTGTCATCACATTGGATAAACATCTGGTAAATCAATTAACCTGAGCATGGTTCATTTGATGCTTGTATTTATGTTTCCTTAACTCATCTCTTTTAGAGTTACTTTACTTAAAGTAATCATTGAGTGGTTTTGAATATGTTTCTCCTTATTCAGAGTTTTATTATTTAATCAAAATATGTCAGTACACATTGAACTTTAGCACACACATACACGCACGCACGCACGAACGAACACAAACACACACAAGCACACACACAAGCACGCACGCACGCAAAGACACAGACAGACACACTCTTACACTCATACATATATACATATATATGCGTAGATCTTTATTGATTTCTTATTATGGAATATGGACAGGGTCATGTCATAAAATTTTAAAAATCAGTAGAAATGAAGGTTTCATACAAGAAATAAATATGATATATTTCACAGAAATATCTTAAATGGATAATTACAATTTCCCTAAATAAAGAGTTTTTCTTGAACTCAAAATGCGTGCAACAAATTACAGAAACGGATGTTTTCCCGCACAAAAAATGCAGATTTCTTTAATTTATAGATGCAGATAAGAGGTGCGCTAATCGATCAAAAAAATTCTCAACCAAAACAAACAGACGAGTCTGAGCAATACCAACAAACTATGGTTTAGCAGAGATAAAAAGAATACAGTAAAACCCCTCTAAACCGCACGTTAAATTTTATATAGATATCAGTCTTAGAGACAGGTGGTAGCTTGATGCAGTGTGAAAGTCATTCAGAAAGCTCATCTAGGAGCTTTCTGCAAGACTTTCACCCTGCGTTAAGCAACCACCTGCCTAACAGTGTCTAAATTCTTCTCTACTAGAATTCAGGTTTATTGAGGTTTTACTGTATATGCACAAGTTCCGATATATTCATCCTTATAACTCTGAGTTTTAAAACAGACCCTTCCAGATTTGATATTGGACTGTCTCTTGCTTATTCTGAAGGGGCATTTTTTATAAACTGTAAAATATAGCAACTCGTGCATACCTTGGTCAAAGAGTTCCACTAGGATCTCTCACTGGTTGCAAAGACCCAGTTCCCGCATTGTAAGGGTCAAGGCATTCTCAATCTGTACAAAATTCACTTATACGTTGGGTTTCACATTGACATTTAGCTTGATTGTGATTATTTTTTGCAAACAATTTGAATCCAGATCAGATGCTATGTAAATCAGAACTCAACCTGTTTGACACTATGATAAGTCTGAGTGTCAACAGAACCCAAACTGTTTGACACTATGATAAGTCTGAGTCTCAACAGAACCCAAACTGTTTGACACTTTGATAAGCAAAAGTCTCAATATAACCCAAACTGTTTGACACTATGATAAATAGAGGATCTGTTGCGAGTTGTCTTTTAAGATCACATGTTCCTAAACGAGCCTTAGAAAATGTCATTAAGCGAGCCTTGGCGACATTTTCTTGGTGAGTTTAGGAACATGTGATCTTAAAAGACAACGAGCATCAGATTCTTTTTCTCACATATCAAAAAAGTGTATTTTCGCCGTTTAAATGACATGTAAACATAGGTTTCCATGGTTTGACGTCGTATACGTACGTATAACGCCATATATTTTCTAAAGTGATCTTACACGTGTTACAGATAAGGGAATCTTAACCTGTTGTTCTAACTGGGAAATAAGGGAAGGTATGTGAGAAATCTGAGTCTCTTTGATAAGTCTGAGTCTCAACAGAACCCAAACTGTTTGACACTATGATAACGTTAAAAAAATTGAATTGCAAAACTATCAATTTTGAAAAATAAATAGAATACAATTTTCTAAGCGCAATTGGGTTTAGCAAGTCAAATAAGGTGAATCGTTTCTTTGGCCAATTAACATTGGATATTCGACGGTCGCAGAAAAGACCGCTACTGTACCTGTACAATACATTTGTAGCAGGCTTTTCTGTAAGCTACTAGGCGTCGAATACCTTTGCCTACAGCATGCAATGAACGGAAAAAGTAACATTTAATTTCTTTATTATAGTAGTATCTTAGCAGTACCAATGTCCCAGTTCACCTGTTATAATTGTATATAATAACATATATACATTTTATAATATTCATTTTGCTTGTATTATTCAGTCAAGTTTTGACGAAAGAACAATTTACTCGAGCGGGATACATGATGAGTAATTCGTGCATAACTCCCTGTACTACATGGCATGGTGAGTAACTCGGGCATAACTCCTTGTACTACATGCCATGATGAGTATCTCATGCATAACTCCCTGTACTACATGATATGATGAGTAACTCGTACATAACTCCCTGTACTATATGATATGATGAGTAACTCGTACATAACTCTCTGTACTACATGATATGATGAGTAACTCGTACATAACTCTCTGTACTACATGATATGATGAGTAACTCGTACATAACTCCCTGTACTACATGATATGATGAGTAACTCGTACATAACTCCCTGTACTATATGATATGATGAGTAACTCGTACATAACTCCCTGTACTACATGTCATGATGAGTAACTCGTACATAACTCCCTGTACTATATGATATGATGAGTAACTCGTACATAACTCCCTGTACTACATGATATGATGAGTAACTCGTACATAACTCCCTGTACTCGAGTGCATGGTGAGTAACTCATGCATAACTCCCTGTACTACATGTCATGACGAGTAACTCGCGCATAACACCATGTTATACATGTATATGGTGGGTAACTCATGCATAACTCACTGTACTACATGTACATGGTGATTAACTCATGTATAACACCTAGTACTAAATGTATATGGTGGGTAACTCATGCATAACCCACTGTACTACATGTACATGATGAGTAACTCGCGCATAACTCCCTGTACTACATGTATATGGTGGGTACCTCATGCATAACTCACTGTCCTACATGTACATGGTGAGTAACTCATGCATAACTCCATGTCCTACATGTACATGGTGAGTAGTAACTCATGCATAACTCCATGTCCTACATGTACATGGTGAGTAACTCATGCATAACTTTCATTGACTCATATCCGTTAATCCTTTACTCTATGAATATTCATGTCAGAAATAATGACAGTATGCATATTCATGTCAGAAATAATGACAGCATGGCCATCAATACGATGAATTGTTATAATATCACATGAACTCTTATCTTTAAAATGGAATCATGAAGAATGAATAAAGCAAACAGAGCCGCCCATGATCAGACAGCTCCTATAGGAACCGTCTGGTCTTGGTCTACTCTGTTTGCTAACGCACAGAAATGCGTATTTATGGAGTAAACGGTTAGCTCTTTCGCTGCCAAATATTACCCACCCGTCCGCAGCAGACGAACGGTTAGGCCTCTCTATGCGGCCTTGAAAATAAGTCTCATTGTTCTTATCTAGCTCATGGTATTAGTCAGCTGGCGACTTTACAGTACCTTCATTCTTCTTTAAGTAGACACTTGCTGTATAAGCCAATAAGTTTTATAAGACTGTGCTGTGTCATTAAACATTTAAGTCTCGCTAATATGACCACTCCAAAAGAAGTTTTATTCTGGATCTTGATTAATGCATGGCATAAAGTATTCAGAAATATCCTATTGGAGTGGTTTTTTTTCATTATTGTTGTGCTAAATTCAGCGCCCCCTGTTGTTATAGACTCCTATGCCAATAAGTTATTTTGGATGCATTACGAGACTAGAGACATTACGAGACTAGACTGTTACGCAGAACTAAGCCACTCTATGTTAATCTGTACCGATAAAAGAAAACAGAATTTAGGACCATCTTCAAGCCAGTATATTAAAGTCATAATTATTGATATAAGGTTAGCAATATCTGTCTGTATCTTGCCGTTTGTCTAAAATTGCGGCCCCTTAGAGTAGACTTTTCGAATTACGTCATATGAGTTCCGGTTCTAGTTGTTCCAGTGCATTAGAACCAGACGAACACATTCCCGATATTTTAAATACATTTCTCCAACATGATTTTTAATTCTGTTTTAATTAAACAAATGAAAACAAAGGTGCTACAAGAAGAACCAAGACAATTACTTTTCCACCGAAGCAAGTAATTGCTACATCAATCAAACCTAACCTCTCCGATATGATGTCATGTTTGGAATTAGTTTTTAATCCCGAATCGTCAGAGAATGAATGTCAAATAATTATCGTTTTCTTGATTAACCGTTTCAATGTTGAATTTTTCGAGTGGAACAGTCCGCCATTGTTTATTGGTAGAGTCCATACAGTATGAAATATTGAAATTTGTGAGAAGATTTTGAATGATAAATAATGCAGACCCTTATCAGGGGACTCCTTTAGGAGCCCTCTGGTCTGGGTATATACTGTTTGCAAATGACAGTGCACTCGTAAACTGCATTCAAATGGTTAAATTTAGCACACCACGGGGACTTTTGAGATTACATTTGCAAATGGGCTGGATTCAGATGAGACGCCGAGTAACTTGGTGAAACATTAGGGTCCAAGATCGATGACGCTTCGATTGTCTTTAACCTTTAACCCATTCCCTCATATTGACGACTTTCGACGCCTCTGTAACAGTCACTTTGTGAAACCATTGTGATAAATAGAGCATTTGCTCGTATAGGAGCAAATGCTCTATTTATCACAATGGTTTCAAACTACAAAATTCTAAAATTTTCCTTTTCTCTAGTTAATGCTCCTTTTCGGTAGATTTATTCAAAGTGGATGGATTAAAAAAAACTATGACGTAGTGGATCAATCTGCTAAGCATATTATTTTTACAAAGTTTTCAAAAGTCAAGCTATGATTAGTGTATATACCAAAATACATTCATGGTCTCAAATAGTCTGAAGTTACCCGGCTTATCATCTGGCGTCAACATGGAATTTTTTTTTACCAAACGCTTTCCCTCTTTAAATAGTCTTTATTATTATTATTATTATTACTATTATTATTATACAGAAGGTCATATGTTAAAAAACGGAAATAACGACCAATTTTAGAATTGACGTAGTGTTTTTAGCAATGATATTTTCTTCAGCTGGCTAAATGTTAATCAAACCCTAATTTTCAAATGTAATTATTCCCCTGCGACTGTTTAACATTGAATACTGCAATACACGTGCATTGTATGCTGAATAAAAGTACTGGATCATTAAAGTACACGTGCTCTCTCTGCTTACAAAATGTACTCCCGGTAAAGGGAAAGAAGGCAAGCTAACAAAAATATAAACATAAATGAGGTATCAACCATGGCCGCTAAAGTTGAGAATAATCTACTATCGGCGTAGAAGTATCCAAGCGGTGTTTTTTCATGGAAGAACTTGTTAGCGACCTTTTGTACCCTGATCCACATTGCAAGATCTTACTCTAGTCATCAGATGTCTAGATAAGATGCGTACATTTATATAGTTTCATGAATAGCTCCTTCTTTCTCCATCAAATTGCAAACTCTTACTCTAGTCATCAGGTCCATGCTTATAAAACTTTTAGTTGAGCCTGAGATCGTTCTCAAGTTTTTGATTGGTCAAATCTAACCAATCAAAAGCTTGAGAACTCAAATCTGACCAATCAAAAGCTTGAGAACAAAACTCAGACTCAACTAAAAGCTTTATAAGCATTGACCCAGATGTCCAGATAAGATACGTAATTTTAAATATTTTCAAGAATAGCTCCTTCTTTCGCCATCAAACGCTTAAACGGTGACCACAGAGACGATTCTAAAGAATGGTCACACTATAAGGGTTTGATGGAGAAATGACGATTTTAGTTGTATCTGAAGCTCCTCTACTAGTAGTCATTATCCGAAAGAGTGGCCCGTTTGGTATGTATGTAGGGAGAGCATCGCACATGCTCTCCACAGAGATGTTAAACGCAATCGTCATGTTTGCAAAAAGGGACACTCTGCTGAAGAAATCCATGCACTTTAAGCTCTTCCAAGGAAAGCTCCATCGTTTTCTTATCTCCATATTTGGACAATCATTGCACACTGCGTGTCAGTTAGCACCTCCGAAAACTCTTGAAAGTTGTTGGAATCTCGTCTACGAATACGTTGATAGTTCGAATGTGTCATATTGCTATTTTATTGGTTAGTCACTACCATCAACAAACCTTCCAACAAGGACCCTGCTTCACAGAAGGATCTATCTATACCAACGGGTTATGGGTCATTGGGACAAAGAGAACAGTGTCTTCATTTCTGCACAACTATTTGGCTTGCCGCAAGTCACGTGATTTTTCACTTCAGCCAAAGATGGTCACTCCGCCACTGTTGCCGTGGATGTTTTCTGCCATTGGGATATAGTTACTCGAAACACTTGTGTGCTTTTTTCGACAGCTGGACTATTATGTTTATATGTCTCATCAAATTTGCAGCTCATATCTAGAGGCACATGTCCAGTTAAGATACGTAAAGTTTAACATTTTCAAGAAAAGCTCCTTTATTTCTCCACCAAACCCTAGATTGTGATCACACTTTAGAATCGCCTCTTCATTGCGATTCTAAAGAGTAATCACAATCTAGGGTTTGATGGAGAAATGACGCTTTTAGTATTTGGGTACGCACATTTATCTGTGCTATGTGTAACCCAGAGGTGACAGAGAATAAAACTCACCATGCTCCAATAATGCTCTTCGGCGATGTGTTGCCCTTTGGGATTTAGTCCGTGTAGAAAAAACACATTCCAAAAATCTAGACAACAAAGACATCGGTTGGTATTTCAATAATGTTCATGGAGAGTTGATGCGTGTTATTGGAGTAGCGAGGAGGATCCTTGACAATATGTTAAACAGACCACAGTAACAACTCACACTTTAGGTTATGTGCTCTTCTATGGCAGAAATAACTGTACATAGTCAAGAACCTACGACTTGTAGCTACCATGGATAGCCAGTCCTGGGACTCTCTCTCTCTTTCTTATCATATCTCCGAATATTTTATTAACCCAGAAACAAGGAAACGAGCCCATCATTTCTGATAAAGTTTGGACTGAAATACGGTTATAAAGCACAATTGAAGCACTTTCAAACGATGTCTGATACAATCTTACACCAATTTTAGATGTCAATGTCGGTTAGTGGTCTGTGCAGGTCAGTCATGTGAGTGAAATGACCACTTGGAAAATCGTGTGATTATTATACGGCAGTCGAATAGAAGTGTCGGTGATATGTGTCAGTTTGATCAGCTGTGATAAAGACTAATGGAGAGCAGCAGTGCTGCGAACTTTGACAGCTAATAGGACAACTTAATTGTATTGTCACCGACAAGACTACGGCGATGTACATTCCTGTTATTCGAGAAATGAATCCCAGTGAGTAGTTACGATAAGTTAAGCCCTAACTGTACTTAAGTGTAGCTTGTAGATAAAATAGAACCCGTCTTAAGCGACCTTATATTGATTGGACACAGGAATCTTAAAAACAGGCAGTTGCTTAATGCAGGGCAAAAGTAATGCAGAAAGCTCCTATATGGGGAGTGTCCTGGACAGAGTTCGCTTGGATAGTTAATGGGAGAAACCCCTGTCATTGGGCTGCGAAAGCAGCCCAACATTATACGGCTTTGAATTTTGCCCATGCGTTTCTGCGGTCCTGTGTTTCTATAAATGCCAATCTTTTTAATAAATATGGTTTAATGTGAGACAAGTTTTTATTGATATATATATTCATTTATTTATTTTTTTCATTCATATATTTTTCTCAGCATATTTTGGTCGGGGATATTTCTTTCTTTTCTGACATGATCCAGTTTCAGTGAAAATGCTAGTGAATTAGGTATAAATGATTAAAATCACGTTCCCATGCATAGCTGTCAGCGTGGTCTAAGGGTTATAACAATGGACTTAGGAAACGTGAGGTCGTGGGTTCGATACTCGGTGGAAGCTGAATTTTTTTTTTCTCTCATATTTTCTTAGCACCCTTAGTAAACGTGCTTTTGGTTTAAAACCATTTTGTACATAAAAATATAAGACCTTTGTTTGCATATTGGCTTTGGTAAAGTTATTTAGCTGATACCTTTTACTCGTGGTTTTGTTGACCGTTTTGCATAGTTCACCATTGTGAATTTGAATTTGCTTCAACTTAACTGTATCTTATACTAACCTGTTCTTAATTTGGGGACAAAATAAATGAAAAAGTTAATGGGCATTGAGTCGACCTATCGGGATAATTTCATGTAGACTGTAAGTATGGGAGTGTGTATGCCTTGTGAACATCACTTAATGTAATAATGGTTTCTACGTCAGTGTGTTTCAGCAAATGAATAACATTGATCTGTGACGTAATGTGTATTATTGGTGTCAAACACAGGTATTATGCATCATGGCTCATTAAAACATTCCCCCGTTTCTGCTACATGTATTAATTCATACATAACAGTCATGTTTTCCCAATATTGTTCCCTCTTTTTCTTCTATCCTGCTTAAATACATGTTACGCAGCCATTTTACGCTTGCGTAAAACCTTGCTTGTGCTTATTGTATTACATGGTAGGAAAAGAGTTGTCGTTCATACAGACACTATTATAAACATTATATCAGTTGGTCATCCGCTTACAGCTCAGCATTAGAGGGTAGTGACTGGATTTCCTTGAGTCAAAATAATATGGCTGGGTATCAGTTAAAATCACAAGCTTTGAAGTATCTTTTCACTCGTAACGGACTGTCCACCAGTCCACGATGGCAACCAACCGGAACAAATAAAAGTCTTCTCATAGCGCCCTTCGAATATGGTTGGAATTACTATTGATGATCGCACAAAACAAAACAAAAAAGCAATTGCTATCATAAAAAGTTGCACAGTGAAAACTTTCTGAAGTGACCACCCATAAGACATCTAACAGTCTGTCATAACCCTGAATATGCGGAAATCAAGTATACATGTATATACACATTTACAAACAGTGTAGACCCAGACCAATATACTTCAGGGGAAGTCTTTTGTTTCATGTGTACATATGCCAAAATGAGTAATGCGTCCAGTAAAAGACAAGTCAGAATTATGGTACATGTATACATTCTAATGAGTTTTTCATCAAGTTACAGAAAGGACTGACAGTAAAACAAATCAAAACTGCCGCACAATTATACATGTAACTAAGTTTAGGACACACAAAGCAGATAATTACCTGCATACCTTTCAGTTTCCAACAATCTTCTTTATGAGACCCGTATGTTTAATCAGTTGATAGCCGTTTGAAAAAGACTCAACTAGTTTTATATGTTAACCCTTTCCCTGTTCTGTGTTTATCCAAAATTGCGATACCTACTGAATAATCCTGGACAAAATAGTTATAACGAAATATGGAAGGTGGAAAATTGAAGCTAATTTAGAAAGTAAAGAACGAGACCTTTCAAATTCCGTTAGTAAACAGAGCAGATCCTGATCAGACAGCTCCTATAGGAGTCACTAATCTGGGTCTACTCGGTTTGCAAATGCTTCAAAATACGTTTACTTGAAGGAAAAGGTTAAACTCATACGGTACCATGTCAAATACAGTATGTAACTTAACAATTTATATCCAGATGAGATGCCGAATAGTTGGTCGTATGTCTTGATTATGGTTTTTGAAAGAAAGCGATATTTCAGAAGGAAGGTTGTTGTAAACGACAATACGTGGCAGGGAATGAGTTACAGTGAAACCCCTCTAAACCGGACCTAAATTTAGCATAAATATCGGTCTTGGATACAGGTGGCAGCTTAATGCAGGGTGAAAGTCATACAGAAAGCTCCTCTAGGAGCTTTCTGTATGACTTTCACCCTGCATTAAGCAGCCACCTGTCTAGAAGTATCTAAATTCTTCTCTACCAGAATTCCGGTTTAGATGGGTTTTATTGTATACACCTGACGAATAACACGTGCATGTATTGAAGGAATAGCGGTAAATCCTCTGAAGACTGATACAACCTATTATTGTAAATGATTGTTTCATGCCACACGGAATCTGGTTACAGTAGAACCCGTCCTAAGTGTTATTCATTTATTGAACGTAGGGGTCTTAAAAAGCAGGTGGTTGTTTAATGCAAGGCAAAAGTAATGCAGGATCTTCTAGATTAGTTTCCAGCATAACTTTTATTCTGTGTTAAGCTACCACGAGTTTCAAAAATATAAAATTGTACTTCTTTTGAATGGTTGTATTAACAAGACCTTATTGTACGAATGCGATCTCTTTAGACTCGCTCGCTCACTCTGTAAAAGCCATGAACTAAGATAACGTTTGAATTTATCTTGTTTTATCAATGATTTTGGAACACCAATTGTCTCTCCCTATCAGAACTATTTCATGATGATGCTAAATATGCAAACAAGTGTTACATGTGAGTTACATGATAGATCTAACATTATCAAGTGTAATATTATAACCCCCTCCCTTCAACCGGACGCACAGTTTATCATAAATACCGGTCTTGAAGACAGGTTGCAGGTTAATGCATGGTGAAAGTCGTGCAGAAAGCTCCTCTAGGATCTTTCTGTATGACTTTCAGCCTGCATAAGCAGCCACCTGCCTTAAAGTGTCTAAATTCTCCTCTACTAGAATTTCGGTTTAGAGTGGTTTTACTGTATAGAACATAAGTTCAAAATCTTATTCTTAAATCATTAAATGTTAATTCTAAATTACTAAAGAGACAAGATGCGAGAACACTACCTTGAGAAATTATTCTTACGAACTTACTGCCATCGTCTATTATTTTATTTTTAAATAAGTTTTCGAAATTTAACTTACATTAGAGTTGGATTCTGAAATTGGCTAAAACACCTGATAAAACTAGGAAACAACACTGGATAAAACTAGAAACAACGGCTGATAAATCTAGAATGACACTGCAATTAACTCGCTGATGCGACTCAAACTAATTTATTAACACAGGAGTCTGTAAACACAAGTGGTTGCAAGCAATGTCAAAGCATTAACATTTGTCCTGCATTATGTTACCATCTGTTTTAAAAATTCCAGACTTACACTTCGTCTGAGTGGTAGTATTAGCGAGACATCAATACAAGCTGATCTGTAATTACCACTCAATGAACTGGTGAATACTGTTCTACAAGGCTGGAGGAGGTATCTCCCTTATATATAAGTTCGCTTTGGCATGGAATTGCTTATCGTTAAGGTGGCGAGATAGTTTAGCCCCAGATATCGAAAAAATCATATTTAAAACTACCTAGAGTCATTTTTTCTGAGCCTAGTTGGTTAGTTATATTAAATTATTTGATTATTTACCAGAAGCATCGATGATCCTATCAAAACCGACATTTAAAATCTATTTAAATGTGCCGGTTTGAATTTTTTCAAACAGCGATTACAAAGTTATCTTTTGGACTAAACTTATTGTAATTGGCCAATATGTGAATCATTAGCATATCCAGGGAACCGTGTCACAGATTTTTGATAAAACTCTCCGTTTGGGAGTTACGCAATATTTTAGTTTTAAGACCCCTAAAATTCTGCATCCCGCTACGTTTCTTTTGATTTTAGACGATCGAAGGAAGATATCAAAAAACAATGCTGAGACAATGCTCTTTGATATACCGCAAATCGCGCGTATATTTCGGACATAAATTACAGAAGTTATCGTTGTTTGAAAAAGCCGACTTCTTTAAATTTGAAACTGTCAAAAACATGGAAAGGAATACAAAGACCCCCATTGTGTTGCGTAATCTTATAATTATCTATAGCTTTCAATCAAATTTATATCCAATGGAGAGCTTATAATATGTGTGATATTTTCCACTAAGATCCTCCCCTTTCTTCCATCCGATCAATTAAAAAGCTGATTTAATTGCCGGTTTCCCATAAATCACCCATCAGAAATCTTATCTAGTCATGGGGCCTACATAGTTTGAGGCTACCGAGAGGGAAATGCGGATAAATAGCCGCCTATTGCTTTATCACGTATGTGCCCTCATTATCAGTTCCCCCCTAGGTGCCCCTGATAAGCCTTCTTCGTAAATGGCTGACTGGCTAAGTCAGAGAAAAGCTCGACGGTGATAAAGTAAAAGGAGTTTATACGGCTTTTGTGGTATATTTTATAGTATTTCGTTAATGCAATGGATAAAAGAGACTAATGTCTATTCATTAATGCAAAACTATAAAAAATGATATTTTTGTGATTCTAACATACTGTGGAACCTTAAAGGTGCCAGATTGATTTTTTTCAAACAGCGATTACAGTTATCTTTTGAACTAAACTTATTATAATTGGCCAATACGTAAATCATTAGCATGTCTAGGGAACCGTGTCACGGATTTTTGATAAAACTCTCCGTTTGGGAGTTATGCAATATTTTAGTTTTAAGACCCCTAAAATTCTGCCTCCCGCTATGTTTCTTTTGATTTTAGACGATCTAAGCATGATATCAAAAAATTGTGACACGGATCCCTCGCTGAGACAATGCTTTTTGATATGCAGCAAACCGCGTATAATTCAGACAAAAATTACAGAAGTTATGTTTGTTTGAAAATGCCGACTTCTTTAAATTTGCATCTGTAAAAACATGAAAAAGAATAGAAAGACCCCTATTGTGTTGCATAACTTGTAATTATCTACAGCTTTCAATCACTTTTATATCCAATAGCTTATAATAGGCCTGATATTGTCCACTAAGCTCCTCCCCCTTTCTTCCATCCGATCAATTAAAAAAGCTGATTTAATTGCAGGTTTCCCATAAATCACCCATCAGAAAGCTTATCTAGTCATATGGGCTACATAGTTTGAGGCTACCGAGAGGGAAACGCTGATAAATAGCCGCCTACTGCTTTATCACGCATGTGCCCTAAATATCAATTACCCCCCTATGTCACCATGATAAGCCTTCCTCGTAAATGGCTGACTGGCTAAGTCAGAGAAAAGCTTGATGGTAATAAAGTAAAGGGGTTTATACGGCTTTTGTGGTATGTTTTATGGTATTTCTTTAATGCAATGGATAAAAGAGACTAGCGTCTATTTATTAATGCAAAAATATTTAAAACATGATTTTTTGTGTTTCGAACATACTGTGGCACCTTAAAGGTATATAGATCCGCTGAGGCGAGGTGCTAAAAAGATCAAACATCTAATGAGAAGAGTGGTTAATAACTACATACATACACTGAGGCGATGGGCTAATAACTACATACATCCACTGGGACGAGGAGCTAATAACTACATCTACTGAGACGAGGGTCTAAAAAGGAATTACATCGACTGAGACGAGGGCCTTCAAAGAATATACACCACTGAGGCGAGGTGCTAAAATTTACAAATATCTTCTTAGACGAGAGACTAATTTACATTCACTGAGACGAGGTGCTAAAATGAATTACATCCACTGAGACGAGGGGCTTAAAAGGAGTTACATTCATTGAGACGAGGAGCTAAAAAGAACAAACATCTAATGTGACGAGGATCTAATAACTACATACATCCACTAAGGCGAGGAGCTAAAAGGAATTACATCCACTTAGACGAGGGCCTTAAAAGCATATACATCCACTGAGGCGAGGTGCTATTTCAAAATATACATACATCCTCTAAGACGAGGGGCTAATTAATACGCACTGAGACAAGGGGCTAGAGGGAATTAAATCCACTGAGACGAGGGCCTTTAAAATATATACATACACTGAGGCGAGGTGCTAAAAAGAATAAACATCCTCTAAGACCAGGGGTAATTTACATCCACTGAGACGAGGGGTTAAATAGGAATTACATTCACTGAGACGAGGGCCTGAAAAGTATATACATCCACTAAGGCGATGTGCTAAAAAGAACAAACATCCTCTTAGACGATGGACTAATTTACATCTACTGAGACGAGGGGCTAAAACGGAATTACATCCACTGAGACGAGGTGCTAAAAAACAAACATCCAATGAGACTAGGGGCTAATAACTACATACATCCACTGAGGCGAGGTGCTAAGAAACAAACATCCAATGAGACTAGGGGCTAATAACTACATACATCCACTGAGGCGAGGTGCTAAAAAGAACAAATATCCACTGAGATGAGGGGCTAATAAGTACATACATCCACTGAGACGAGGGACTTAAAAGGAATTATATCCACTGAGGCTAAGGGCTTTTAAAAATGAGTTACATCCACAGAGACGGGGTGCTTAAAAGTACAAACATCCACTGAGACGAGGGGCTAATAACTACATACATCCACTGAAACGAGGGGCTAAGAACCACATACATCCATGGAGGCGAGGGGCTAATAACTACATACATCCACTGGGACGAGGAGCTAATAACTACATACATCCACTGAGGCGAGGAGCTAATAACTACACCCACTGAGACGAGGGGCTAAAAAGGAATTACACGTATATATACATCCACTGAGGCTTGGTGCTAAAAAGAACACAATATCCTCTGAGACGAAGGGCCGCATTATGAGGAGTTTCATCTGTTTCAAAATGTTTGAATAAGCACAATGCTTTGGCCACATTTATATTACTCCATAATTACTCATTACTAGGAGATTTCAACCAAAGTAGGCATTTAGAGGATAATTATTTCATATGAATAGTGCAGGATGAAAGAATTCAGTTTTACACTAGGCCACTACAAGAAAATTTTATTCACAGAGTCGGATGAACATAATAAATAACATAAGTTCTACTGAGCTTTTTACACAGACGTAAGTTATACATCACATATATACAAACATAGCTATATAAGAAAGAAAACTTATATGAACAAGCTAAGAATTTCTGTAACAGTTAAGAAGTTGTTTAAAAATATGCAGAGTCTGATTAAAACCTGCACATTATTTAAAACAAAGAATGCATGTTCAAGGTATTACGACGTATAAATTACGGGACAAAACGGCATTTAAAAGCATACACATTTCAAACACAAAATAAAAGCGGTTTCATCATAATGCAGGCATAGTAAGTTATCACATTCATACATGATGCCAATCATTGGGAGGCAACTCATGCAAAATCCAATACAGAAGGATGCATGAATTACACCCCTTGACTAAGCTACAATAAACAGATTGGTATTTGTTTTAAGAATAACGCAATTGAAAGAGCTATAGTCTATTAGAGGTGATTTATTCTAGACTAAAATGCATTAAAAGCATAAATTATTCAACTGTAGTTTAAGACACATTACATGTACATAGTCAACAACAAAGTTATATGGCTACCAAATAAGCAGCACATGCATAAGCAAAAAAATAAAACAAAAATGGGTAAGAAGTGTAACACGGTGAAAAGTTGCGTCTCGACTGGGACTCGAACCCATTACATCTGGCTTACCATGCCAACACTCCACCGACTGAGCTACCAAGCTACACAGTAAAGCCTATCAACTGACTCACCAAAATCTCTACCCGGCTACAGAAGCAGACAAACATAGAAATTACATTCCGTGGAAAAAGGTACAAAACGAAAACTATGGGCTGACATGAAAAATGGAGATTTTTTAAACATGCTGCAGCCAAAAAGACATCAGCATATTCATACCTTAGCCTAACTATTTCCCTCATATATAAACGTGTTTTCAACGCAATAGCAAACAGAGTAGACCCAGATCAGACGGCTCCTATATAGGAGCCGTCTGATCAAGGTCTGCTCTGTTTGTTAATAGAAATTGAAAGATCGGTTTCTTTACTTCTAAAATGGTTAAAATGTTCTACCTTCTAATTTCTTTTTAACTATTTGCACTTGAATATTCGGTAGGTATTGAGGTTTGAAATAAACAATTATTTCACTGACGGCTAATTGAGATGAAATGATGAGTAGCTTTATAGAAGAAAACCAAAGATTGATATGACTGTTATCACATTTTCTATCTCCTCTTTGTAGTGGTGAAAATATTATATAAATAATGCGACAAAATAAATTTATATATTTGCTAATGTTTGAACTAAGGAAATAGACCTGCGAGTAAACCCTGTAAACGTGTTTTCACGCATTTGCAAACAGAGTAGACCCAGATCAGATGGCTCCTATAAGAGCCGCCTGATCAGGGTCTACTCTGTTTGATTTTGACATGATACACATCTAATTCTACAGTTTGTGTCAAAGTAAAAACAAACCAATTGAAAATTCTATTTAAAAAATCATGATGTTATTATTTCTTACATGAATATGAAATATTTTAGTAGATCTATATACATACTTTAGGATCAGGGTTAATAGGTGAATTATATATTTACATAACTAGATCTACATATATTGAGCTTGCCAGATTATCAAAGTTTTGTTTAAAGATAAACTTGGGGGTTCCCTTTTTATCCAAACTTTGCACCAAAGATATATTGCCTAGGTAGTCAGTCATCCACCTAAAATATGGGAGGGGCAAAGACAGACCCGCCTCTCGCCTCATCGGATGTTTGCAACTTTCTCGCCTCACTGGATATTCTTTAGCACATCCCGCGCCAGATTGTCAATCTGTTTTCTGTCTTCTAAACAGCACATCGTCGTAAGTATTATTAGTCAATACCTCAGTTAGTCGAATAAATATACCGCGTTTCTCTCCCCGCCTGATACCATGATATTTTTCGTGTATTTTTGCGATTATTTGTAGTTTGAATTTATTTAGGTCAAGTTAGCCAAAATACTTAAGTGTGCTTAACTTTGTATCTTTTCAGTTTTTACCTCAAGTACTCACGTCAATAAACTTTCAACACATCTTGACTTCGAGTTAGTTATACTAGCTGTAACGGTCCACCCAAGACAGCATAAGTGGTGTTTATTTGTAATACAGTAAACATCTATAAACCGGAATTCTAGTTGAGAAGAATTTGGATACTTTTAGGCTGGTGGCTGCTTCATGCTCCCAGAGGAGCTGTTTGCTTGAATTTTACCCTTCACCACCTGTCTCCAAGACCGATATTAATACTAAATGTCCGCTTTACAGAGGTTTTACTGTAGATCTAGATGTAAACATATCTAATCATAGTATTATAGAGTCTATTTTAAGACCTCGTCAACCTCTGATGGAAAACGACAATAAGTCCTGATGACTCGTACCCCGCTGTAAGAAAATGATGTCAACTCCAATGTTGACTACTTCCGAATCTATCCAACTTTATAGAACTATTGACCGGTGTCAGGCAGCTTGGATCCTTATCAGACGCCGATTTACTCGGCAATTCATCTGAATCCAGGTTATTTGCAATGCGAGTCTTTTCGTGGTTAGCGTTTAAAGGATTAATGTGTTAAGTCAAAATTACAAACGTATGCATTATAGATATACGCCCGATAACACCTTATGTTGACAATTTGAAATTCAGAAAAGTCTTGATAATACGACCACTCAAAAGAAGTCTTAAATCTGGATTTTTAAAAGGGCTTCCATTGCGTTACTTTTGCCCTGCATTACACAGCCATCTGGTTTAACAGAATCATATGTCAGTAAGTTATGAGTTCGCTTTAACGAGGCATATAGTTGTTGTGACTGCTATAAGATCGCTAAGTGATTTTGATAAGTGAGCCAAGCCTCTCGACTGCCGAAAACTGATCACAAACTGATGTCTGCTGTTTCAAAAAGTATCGCTAATACGCAAAAGAAGCATTCTGGATTTTTAAAACAGGTGATAGCCTAATGCAGGATAGGCTAGGTCCTAGTCATGGTTACCGTAGCACCCCCCTAGACTTTTTTCATGGGTACCAAATTGTTCGTTGAGGTCCTCAGAATACGTTTTGAGCATGCCCCCAAACATAAGTTTGTCCCAGCTATGTTTTATTTAACGGTTTCCATGGTAACCCGAGGTAATTTTCGAAACTACCTTAGTTCAGAAAATGCGTCATAACTTTGCTTTTAGAGGCAACAGAAGGACAAAAGCAGAGACATACAGCTTGAATATGATATACAATTTTATTAATATTCATAAATGCATTCTTATGAATATTAATGAGGAAGTAAAAAAATGAGTTTTTGTTTAGTCTGAGAGGCTTATTAATGCTAAAAAATTATTGGATTTAGGTTTAAATTGATCGTTGGTGTCCTCAGAACCTATTTTGAGCATTCCCCCAAAATAATTTTGTCCCAGCTATATTTATTTAACGGTTTCCATGGTAACCCGAGGTAAATTTCAGAACTATCTTGGTTCAGAAAATGCGTCATAACTTTGATTTCAGGGGAAATAGAAGGGCAAACAAGAACCAAAGTAAAGCATAGACATATAGCTTTAATATGATATATACTTTTAATAATATTCATAATGTATACTTATGAATATTAATGAGGAAGTAGTGAATTTCGTTGGTTTTAAAAAAAGGAATCTGTTGTTTAGTCTGAGAGGCCTATTAATGCACAAAAATATTGAATTTAGGTTAATGTTGTTTGCTGGAGTCCTCAAAACACATTTTGAGCACTCCCCCAAAATAATTGTGTCCCAGCTATGTTTTATTTAACGGTTTCCATGGTAACCGGAGGTAAATTTCGGAACTACCTTGGTTAAGAAAATGCGTCATAACTTTGCTATTAGAGGCAATAGAAGGACAAAACAAGAACCAAAGTAAAGCAGAGACAAATAACTTGGATATGGTATGCAATTCTATTAATATTCATAAATGTATTCTTATGAATATTAATGAGGAAGTAAAAATCAGTTTTGTAGTAAAACGAGTTTGTTGTTTAGTCTGAGAGGCCTATTAATATACAAGAGTTATTGAATTCAGGTTTAAATGTTTTGATATGATCATGCAAAGAAAATAAACCATCTTTGATTCATGCAATGTTTCTATAAAGCATGTATATATAAGCTAATTTGCATATAACGTGCGTAAAGGAATAAGCAACTTTACATGAGCACTATATTTAGCATTGTTTTTTGTGTACTATCTTTTCTATTATTTATTTTGCGTAAAATACCAGATATTGGACCAAACTTTTCAAGAGCAGAGGATCATTACTTTAGGTTCATGTTTAATTTGTTCATGAATATTAATGCATATTTATGAGTATTAATGAGATGTTAAAATAAATACACTTGAATGAGCTGTTCTTCTCATCTGAGATTATTTTAGTAAACTAGTACAGAACTTGATACTGACTGAAACAGAGATTTTGATATTCATGTATATAAATATGTAGATAATGACTATTATTTTTAAAATCATGAATATTAATGCGGGCATTTCGCGGCAGACTGGGACACACATAACGTGTTTCTGGCCTGCTGTGGATGCTCCGCTTCAGCTCCCTGTCCAGTTTCGTCCTTCCGGACAGGGAAGACGTGGGAGCTTGCTGTCCGACAGAAGAAGTATTCTTCTCTTTGGTCAGCGATTCCCTAACCACAGACAAATTAGTGTCCTCTAAAGCTCAGGAGAAGCCTGCTTCTTCTAAATCTCTTTCGTCAACAGCCCATGTGGTGCAGTCGATTCCCCAGTTGTTAGTTGCCGCTCGGCACCCAACTGCTGACCCGTGCGCGGGTTCCCCGTTTACCTCTTGAATGGTCCCTTTTTTCTGGTCTCAGGTACTCTTGTTGCCAGGTGTCCGGGTCAGCTTGTTGCCTGGAGAGTTTTGCCTGGTCCCGGTCAATCTCGGTCCAGTTATCTGCCACCGGTCCACGGTGCCCTGGTGTCCGTGCTTCCGTTCACGACTTCACCGGCACACCGGTCTAATGGGATCCGGCCAGATGATGTCACCGGACGTTCTTTTTCCTTTGGACCGATATACCGAAGTGGACTGGTAAATCTACCGGTCTAATCTTTTCTACTAGGTACTCTGTCTCTACACCGCATTACAGTGGTGAAAGTCAACAGGAATCCGCTCTGGCTAAGTATAGACGTTCTCCGTCGTCTAGACCCTGTCATTACTCTTCGTCTTCTGAGTACAGTCAGACTCCCAAGCCTCCACCCCATCCCACCGGGTAGGAAGCGTAAAAACTCGTCTTATTCTTCTGATGGGAATCGGCACTCGCGCTGCCCTCATAGCAGGCGCAGATCGATGTCTTACCATTACTCGTCTATGCGAAAACATCGCTCTTCTTCTTAAGATTCGTCGGCTGGTCGCCTGCCGACACTCGTTTCTGGGAACCAGCAAGCTTCACCTCACTGGCGACCTGACCAGCAAGGCCACGGGACCCCCCCTCATTGACGCCCATTCCCCTTTCCTCTCGGTTTTGCCCCCACCCCAACCCGTCTGTCTTACACCCCAGTCAGGGGTGTTGTGAGTTCATCTCTGGAGGGGGATAGCTCTCATGTAAACCAATCCACAGTCCACACTTCTATGTCTGTGGCGGGTCCCACTCCTCCCGGGTGCTGCCATCTATGGCGGTCACCGTTGCGGATTCTGAGGAGAGCAGGAAGACACTTTTCCCATTATGGCTCCTAGGGATGATCCTATTTTTAGGGAATCCGACTCTGAGGAGGCCTCTCACTCAGATTCAGACGGGACTCAGTCCTCTTCTACTTTAGATGATTCTGAACATCAATATTTTTCTATTGCGAAGGCGTGTGAATATTGTTTTAGAATCCCCCCACCCTAAGTCTGCCCTAGACCCCTGAATCCTTTTCACAGGGGTTCTATACCCTCTTCCGAGCTAGTGTTAGTCGACAAAGTGGACCTCCCTAACCTAGCTAAGTCTAGGGAATCTCCCCCCCTTCCAGGGGACTTCTTTCCCGTTTGCCTGACCTGGACAAAGATTTTTGTGCCAGCCCGGCAATTGGGTGGACCATATCCGTTAAACTCTTACGGACATGTGCTCCCTCAGTCTCTCTAAGGCCTCTGGCTTCAATTGACAATCGTCCTGGGATGTTTGATCAGATCCCCTCACTGAATTCCGACAGCCCCAGGGTGGCCATTAGGCCTTCCTCTCCCAATGTCCCTCTCTCGTTTTTAGCGTCGGGAGTTGCATCAGCGCCAACAGATGGGGGGGGGGGGGGGTCGCTTCAAACATCGACCTCCAATCTGTGGCCTTCTCTGTGGAGCTTGAATCCGAAGTTGCTAAGTGCCTTTCATACCCTCTGGGCCGTTTTGCCAAACTGGTCTTAGGTCAAGGGCTTACATCGACAGCGAATTTGCTCCACTGTCGCCGTGACACCGTTCTCCAGTCTGCAGGACAAGTCGAAAGACGAGATGTGGGCGTCTCTCTTTGCCTCCGAACTACTTTTTGGAAACAATGTTAAGGAGAAAGAGCTGACAGGGCTTCTATCAGGAACCCTACGGGTCCTCTTACGGGACCTCCCACAAGAAATGTAAAAAACCCAAACCCTATTCTTCCCCTAAGCGGGGCCCGGCCAAGAGCCATTAGGTCCCTTCCCGTCCCCACTTACCCGAGACTGGCGTCTCAGTGTTCCTTCCAACTCTAGGGGTTCTGTGCCTTCTAGGCCCCAGCCCAAGGGACTTTCTGCCCCCCTTCCGATCCGACTCTGCATCACTGGTGCACTATCACCCTGGACCCTCTCTATTGTAGAGAAAGGCTATCGTGTCCCTATGGATCAACAGCCTCCTCTCTCTGGAGAAGGGGATTCTACTGAAAAAACTTAAATGCAGTTAAATAAGGCTTTTGGAAACATAATTACATATGCACTTTCAATAACTTAAGAGAGAGTTTCCAGTAATTGACCATTTCCTTTTCATGATACATATATACCATAATTCAAATGTACAAAATATGTCCTTTTCTGAAATCACCTGCATAAAATAGAATCTGCATAGAATAAGTGTTGTTGCTCACCTGTCTGCTTTACTTATGTTTCAATATTATTTCATTTTTATTAATATTCATGATTTGGGGATAATATTTATTAGCTTAATATATTGATATCTCTGTTTCAGCCTGTATCAAGATCCAGACAGATTTAATAAAATAATAGATAAGAACAGCTCATTTAAGTGTATGAGTTTTACATCTCATTAATATTCATAAATATGACATTTATGTTCATGAACAAGTCAATTATGTATACAAAGTAATAACCCTCTGATCTCGTCTTTTTTGTACAAAATATTTGTTATTTTACGTAAAATAAATCACAGAAAAGATAGTATACCCAAAATAATACTAAATATAATGCTCATGTAAAATTGCTAATTCATTTACTCAAATTATATGCAAATTAACTTAAATAGAACGTCGGATATCTGTACTATTTCGTTGTTGTCGTACCCTTTATTACTTTTCTACAGTTACTCTGTTTGCAGCTCAATCATTGAGTGCACTAGCGATAGGTGGATACAGTTTGTTCACTTAAATGTTTTCGTTATACATGCACTTTACCACTGTATTTGCCGTCGCGGTTGTTGTAGATTAGTCGGAGAGGGGATACGTTTATTTACTTTTAGGGTGGGAATGGAATAAGTGTGAGGTTGGGCGCCCATAAACCGGTTGAACCCCCAGTGACTTTTGTCACTGACCGTTCCACGGCGGTACTTCCATCTTCCTCCTATTGTATGTTTGTTTTGTCTTTGTGCGTCTCTTGATGTTTTTATAGTTATGTACATTTGCTGTTTCCTTTTGTTGCTGTTCGGGCGACTGTTTGTTCTGTATGTGGTGTTTCCTGCATGACTCTTTTTTTGTACTTTTAAATATACATGCTTTGTAGAAATATTACATGAACCAAAGATGGTTTATTTTCTTTGCATGATCATATCAAAACATTTTAACCTGAATTCAATAATTCTTGTATATTAATATGCCTCTCAGACTAAACAACAAACTCGTTTTACTACAAAACTGATTTTTACTTCCTCATTAATATTCATAGGAATACATTTATGAATATTAATAGAATTACATATATTCAAGTTATTTGTCCCTGCTTTACTTTGGTTCTTGTTTTGTCCTTATATTGCATCTAAAAGCAAATTTATGACGCATTTTCTTAACCAAGGTAGTTCCGAAATTTACCTCCGGTTACCATGGAAACCGTTAAATAAAACATAGCTGGGACACAATTATTTTGGAGGAATGCTCAAACTGTGTTCTGAGGACTCCAGCAAACAATTTAAACCTGAATTCAATAATTTTTGTGCATTAATTGGCCTCTCAGACTAAACAACAAACTCCTTTTTCTAAAAACAGCGAATTTCATTACTTCCTCATTAATATTCATAAGTATACAGATACAGGAGGAGCTTACCAGACTCATGTATTATTTTTTCCCTGTCGTGCCCTTAACGGCTTACCTGCAGGTGCTCTGACTTCAGCAAAGTCATTGAGTACATATTTGACGGATTGTCACAGTTATTATGCTATGTTTTACATGTTGTCCTGTGTTCACCGTCGTCTATGTTGTGGGTAAGTCCAGCGGGGATACCTTTATTTACAATACATTGTATTTGTAAAGCTAGGGTGACTTTGAGAGAAGTGTGAGGTTAGGACGTCCGTAAACCGGTTTAAACCCCAAGTGGTGTTTTTGCTACTGACCGTGCCAAGGCGGTACTCTCTTTGTCACCCTTCCTTTTGTTTGCCTTGCGTCTTTGTGCTTGTGGTTTGTTCATGTTGTGGAACGTTTGTCCCTGGTTCTTGTGTCTCTTTTTGTGTTTTCTGTGTTCATTTCGTGTGTGTGTGTGTGTGCGTTTGGGTGTGTGGTTGTGTGTGTGTGTGTCATGCTGTCTATCGGTGTTTTGGTGGTGGTTGCGTCTTGCATGTGGCTTTGCCTGCTTGACTTTACTACTTTTCCAATTATGAATATTATTAATATTATATATCATATTCAATATGTCTATGCTTTACTTTGGTTCTTGTTTTGTCCTTCTATTGCCTCTGAAAGTAAAGTTATGACGCATTTTCTCAACCAAGATAGTTCTGAAATTTACCTCGGGTTACCATGGAAACCGTTAGATAAAACATAGATGGGACAAAATTATTTTGAGGGAATGCTCAAAATGTGTTCGGAGGACCCCTACGGACAATTTAAACCAAAATTCGATAATTTTTTAGCATTAATAGGCCTCTCAGACTAAACAACAAACTTCGTTTTTCTAAAGAAAAAAACATTATTTTACTTCCTCATTAATATTCATAAGAATGCATTTATGAATATTAATAAAATTATATATATTCAAGCTATATGTATCTGCTTTACTTTGGTACTTATTTTGTCCTTCTATTGCCTCTAAAAGCAAAGTTATGACGCATTTTCTGAACCAAGGTAGTTTCGAAAATTACCTCGGGTTACCACGGAAACCGTTAAATAAAACATAGCTAGGACAAACTTATTTTGGGGGGCATGCTCAAAACGTGTTCTGAGGACCCCAACGAACAATTTGGTACCCATGCAAAAAGTCTAGGGGGATGCTACGGTAACCATGCCTAGGACCCAGCCTAGGATAATGTGATACAGAAAACTCCTACATGTAAATGTATACGAGTATAAGTTTTAATCCTGAATTATTCGGTGTTCATTGTGAAATTTCATTGTGCCCTCAAACTGTAGTAGAACCACAGCTATCCTTACCTCGGATTCGCCAATCTGCAACATGAATGGCCCATGGATGTTTGGTAACGTTAGAAAGGGTTCTCTAACTACAGCTTTCTTCGATTAGGTGAATGAGCTGACTATAAAGTTTTATTGGGGCGACCTTTTAGTCAAATCAGTCAAAGGGACCGCAACGTATGTAAATCTTGGGACATTCTTTTGGGAACACCAAACCAAACATAGAAAAGTCTTCACCTGACACTTTGTCTGAGACATTAGTAGCACACGCAATTGCAAAGACCTTCTCACGATTAGGAAGCACTCTTTTTTCGTATATCTCATGACCTAAACAGTTAATTGTGTTGAACCAAAAAAGAACATATAGATGATCTTGGTGTATCTTGCTGCATCCCTTCAACGTACTAGCAAAGCCTAAATTATAAGCAAATGCCGTTTCCGGGTTGGAATGAAGAGGACCATGGCGTCTAATAGCAGTATCTGGGTTGTCTTGCCTTACCTAAATGACCATACTGATGTGCTAACTTCAGGACCTTTGCTCTACACCTTTTTCACCGTAATGTTCTGCTCATCAGCAAATGCAAATGTTATTTACGTTGCTTTTTTATGGCGTTCGGAACGCCATATAGCAGTCGGTCTCTTTACGGCAACGTGTTCGCTATTCTAGTGAACATGTGCAAGACAAAAACAATCAATTCTGCACTAGTTTTGTTGTAAAGTGTTCATGTATTTGTTTACTCTTCGTGTATTTAATAATGTTGCGCTATGTAAGATAATTAATACTAATATACACAAAGATAAACTAATGTTTTAATAAAATCCAAAGAAGACGCGAACGAATATTTTTACCGTAGTTTTCGCAACATCTTGGAGTTCTAAAGTAGAAGGAATATCGCCGAGGTTTCCGATTGCATTTTTTATACACATTCGTAACTGATTAGCAGCATATAGACCTACATTTTCAGCCAATCAAACTGCCTGTTGCGTCGTTTCGGTCATTTCCGTTTGACCCGTACTCAAATTAGAAAATAGGAAGTTTCATAAAGGATAAGGTCAAAGAAATCTAAAATTATCAACCAATGAAATTCGGAATTCCGATATACACATGTATCACGCAACGAACAGCGTGTTTTGACAATAACACCAACGTCAAGAGAAGTCTAATTCTTAAAAGAAGTAAAACCGTAAAAACACAGGGTTCTATCGGCTTATCAAAGTAGGTATTATCCTTAGAAGGTTTTCAACACATATGCAATCAAATTATATTCCAGTGTCAATAATAACTGTGAAAATATAGCCTCTGATATTTATCGTGTAACCGCCGACACTGTCATTTTGCTCAAGGCGTTTGTGTCGTGTAAAAGCGAAAGTGGGTAGCAATTTGTTGAAATGTCTTTCCCAGATTACAACTCTACTTCAGACTGTAGTTCTGAATTTGAGTTTCAACAGGTTCCAAACAACTACCGTAATTGTAAGTATGGATCTACTTAGTAATTGAAAATAAAACCAGTCTACCTTCAATGTGTAAGCAGACTACAGTTATTCAAAATAAATGAGTGCTGAACATGGAAAAATAAATGTAATTTGTAAGAATTAGTTGAACAAAAACTGTAGGATTATAGATTATAGGTAGCCTTTGTATATCTTTGATGTTGTGCTTCAGTTTTTGCACCAGCTTTGGATATGAAAGCATTAATTGACCCTTTACTCCATGAATATTCATATAAGAAATAATGACATCATGAATATAAATAAGATACTTCTTTTGGCCATAGTGGAAACTAGAAGCATGTCTATATATGTAAACAGCAGACCATCAGATGGCCCCTTTGGTTTCAGTCCGTCATATTTGTATGCCCCCAGTCAATGAGGAGGGGGTGATTTTGCCCTGTTTGTTGGTTTGTTGGCTTGACTCAAGCTTTAATGTTGGCATGCCTGTGCAACTAACGGAGGTGAACTATTATTATTTTTTTTTCGGGGGAGGGGGGGGGGCTTATTAAAATCAAGGTCATATAACAGTTAAATGTCAAATTAAATTACGGATCAAATTTATATCGGTGACAATCAGTGGCATATTGTTTCACAAACACGTGCTGTTAATTAATATTTTTATCAATTCCAAGACGTCAGGCATTGTTATTAACGTGTACAGCAAGTTCTCCCCTTACACTTAACATCCATATCTAACCCGAACGCCATTATGGCCATTCAGGCCTTTGATTTTGATATTCACGGGCATATATTCATTAGTGAATACCATTTGAACGACCTAACTGTATTCCTACGCGCTGTCAAAACAAACTGGAGGACGGTGACTTATCTGTTAACGATTGAGTCGCATAAGTTGGTAAAACACTGTTGGCACTCGTGTCTGAAGTTTGGTAAAATAATACAGATAATGATCGCTGTCCAGTAAATATCTACAAAATATATTCAAAAAAGAGCTAGATCTATCAGCTTCTTTGACCAAAACCACCCATTCTACATTGCCGCCACAACTTTACAATTTCCTTCACCGCATGACCTTCAGTTTAAAAGAAATCCTGTAGGAATCAATAAATTATCATCTACGCTGAAATGTCTCAATCCAAACAAGAAGCAAACCACCGTGCACCCAAATACATGATTCAAAGGCTGAATTACAATAACGTCCCGGCAAATCAGAAAATGCAGATTTCTGCTCATAAAAATATCTCGTCAATCAACAACTATAGTCATCCGAATCCAGCACAGCACAAATTTATTTCAAACATATATACTCCAAAACAGCTGATCGCGAAATTCTTCCTCCTATTCCAACACATTTTTTATGCAGCAGTTCGTACCGAATCTTCTGTCCATTTCAATAAACCTTTTCACTGAATTTAAATCGAGATTTTTGTTTTCACGATGGAAATTTCCATGTCCATGTGTATAAAACAGTAATGAAGGGCTTAATCCACCAACGCGAAGGTGCGTTTTGAATCCCATTGACAGTGACGAATAGGCGAACTGTATGTGGGGTTTTATTTAACTTTGATACTTTTGCTTTCTAAGGACCACCCACTTTCAGAATATATGTACTTCACAACAACAGGTGTTAAGTGCTGGCGTGGCGACCGTAAAAAGTCGCCCCGTACTTCTTTCTCAGTGTTGTTATATTCTGGTCCTTCGGGTTCATTAGTTATGATGTTAGATATAGTTTTGAAAATTGAATACTGCTTAAGCCGGTGCTAGCGGCGTGAGTAGTTTCGAACCTTTAATTACTACTTATGACTCAATAAAACCGAGTCTGCAATTTTCTTTTCTCGCATTGCTACTTTTGCTCCCACTTTCAGAATATTTGAGCAAATGGCGCCCTTTACACAGACACATGTGTTGTGTACAGTGACGTAATAATGTGACGTGTTTGTATGTTGAAACTGTAACTCAAAATTTATTTTGACGTGTTTCTTTAGGTTTTTTTTTTTATCATAAACTAGTTAAATTGGATATCAGAGAGATCTATATTAGATCCTGTTTTATATGACAGTAAGTCACTAAACAATTTTGGACCTAATTTGTCCCAGTCACTTAGCGAACATAAAAACCTTTCGTTGATCATTTCTATTTGTAAGGAATGATTACAACAATCCACGTTACTGCTGAATAAACGGCTTCAAAACATATCTGTTGGTTATGTTATAAATAGAATCTTGCATTCGTGTCCATGATTATTGGAGTTATTAAATTGCTAAAGCTCGTTATTTTATCGTTTTAAAAAGACTCATTTAATAAATCCAATAATTATGAACACTCATGTAAGAACCTCTATGTATTTCACATCCGGAGTAAAACGGTGATGTCATAAACTTCGTAAAACTGTTGGACATACATATTTTGATACTTTGCCAAAGGTACCAAACAAGTTATTAAATATGGCTATGGCCCCTCTATACTGCAGCGTATTGCATGTGGTCGACACCTTTACAGTTGGACATTATCCGTCCCTCTTTGCGTGTGCGAAAACGGGAAAAACTAAATTCTCTATGATGGCATCCTCCTAAACCCTTTTACGGAGGGAGGAAACTGGAGATTTGTATTTTGCCATCTCTGTCGTACCCCAAATGACTCCTCCCTCCTAAATTGCCCTGACCCTTGAATGGTCACCGAGTACAGCCATGTTTGCGATTTCATTATTTTCTTCAATAAAACTTATATATTTATAATCCCTTTTATTTGTATTTTATTCTGGTTTTTAAAATGTCGGTGTAGAAATATGTGGTGTGATTTTCAGACATGAAACAGTAAAACAAGTGACGTCATAAAATAAGTGGTGTAGGCTAGCAAGCACCAAACATTGCTTCACCGACATTTTAAAAACAGAGAAACCGCAGGGATATGCTTACTGATAATATCATAATTGCGTGTTACATTTTTTATTTTCCTTGATTCCTTGATGCTAATCAACCGATGTTAAATGAAGTAGATACTTACGAAATGACGCAAGTCTGTAATTCGATTGGCAACAACTTTAGATAGCGAAATAACGTCAAATGAAAGAAAGATCAATCTTAAGCAGAAACAAGGAAATAGTAAAGAGGCATTTAAATCCTTATATGCAGGTGTCTGCTTAATGGTACAGTCATGCTGAAAGATGCTTTGGGACTTTCTTCAAGGCTACCAACCTTCATTAAACTGCCACCTCTCTTAAACCCTCCTTTCAAATAGACAAAACCCAGATCAGACAGCTCCTATAGGAGCCGTTCGACCAGGATTTGTTCCGTTTGCATATGGTATAATATATATCTTATTCTACAATATATCCCTGAGCAAACATGTCCTGTGCTAATATTCTATTATATAATTATAACCAATAAATACACATTATTTCTTACATGGATATTTAACAGGGAAATGGCTAAAGACAGGCAATGGTCCTTATTTGTAGGAATGGTTTGGAGATGTCTTACTGTATTCGAGACATTAGTCCAAATTATTTTCGTTCTGTACACTAGTGTCAGTTTAAGCAGTGTTGGTAAATGATTTGCTGGTTTTGTATCTACACCCCATCTAAAGCAGACATCAACATTTCGTAATGGCAGATGGTAGCATAATACATGACGACAGTTATGCAGAAAACTGGCTTTTCCGCATTACTTTCGTCCTGCATTAAGCAGTCACATGCATTTAAACACATTTGTTTTCATTCATTAAGTGATCGCTTAAGAGAAGTTCTACTGTTTATAGAACCTCTCCACAATAAGTCTAGATCTTTAAACCATTTGCCCGATCAGGATCTTTTCTACCATCAAAATTTGCTCTGCGGGCTAAAGTGTTAAGCGATCACCTGAACGAGATCTATTTCTGGGTCTTAAGGGCAGGCGGTAGCTTAATCTTGACCGAAAGCAATGTAGAAAACTCCATTAGGAGCATCTGGATTGCTTTCGCCCAACATTAAGTCATAACCGAGGGGGTTTACTGTATATCACGTACAATTCGAGTGTCCAACACTCTGATTAGACAGACAGTTACTTGAATTCTGATCTATAGTATATCCATTGTTTTCCAAAAGTGCATGACAGAGTTGCATATGTGTATCGTAATAAAGGTCAAACAAAGTGTTGTGATTGGACTTTGTTCTAGTTCTTTGTTACAAACCCTAGGTTCACCTAACGACAGGCCGGGTATCGAACCTCCATCTTAAGTCAATGACTAGATGTAAACACTCAATCGAACAGTATATGTTGCACTTTCAATAACTGCTCATGGACTGACTCAATAAAACCGAGTCTGAAATTTTCTCTTTTTGCATTGCTGCTTTTGCTTTCGAAGGATATTCTACGTTCAGAACTTATTCATGATCTGGACGAATCGGTGATAATCTTGCTATGCGGACTCGGTATCCTATACAAAGTATACGTTTACTTATACATAATGTAGGACAATCTAATACATGTGTTTTCAGAGAGGAACAAGGAGGGGGCATGTGACCAGCCTGACCATTACAGACAGGACCGGTCAGGCGCGGCAACCATGTGGAGAAGGAAGCGAAAGAGACCAGAGGGACATGGGGAGATAACTCTAGAAGACCTGGTATATGGAGGTTAGTAAGATTCGTGTACTTGAATTATGGAATCACAATTTATAAATGTTAGCATTGGACTCGCTTCTGGGGGAAATTGTAACATATGCAAACAGGTTGGACCCAGATCAGGCACCTTTATAACAACGCATTTGGAAAACAGTTGCGCCGATTGAAACATTCAAAATGTGTAGTTTTCCATAGAATATTATATAATCGGGACATCTTAACGCATTTAAAACGAATACCAAAATGCGTTAATAGTGACCATTTTGACTCATTACGAAAAACAGACAAACGTGCCAATCTCCAATTTAAAACCCGCGTAAACAAAAAAACCACCAAAATTAATAGATTTCGAATCAATGGCTGCAAATAGTATAGATCCAAATATGCGAAATCTAGTTACTAAAAAGAAATGGATGAAAAATCATCTCTCAGAACTGAAACAGAAAAATCTTCTCTCAGAACTGAAACAGACAGAGATAATACGGTATATCGCGCGCGCGCGCGCGCGCGCGCGCGCGCGCGCGTGTGTGTGTGTGTGTGTGTGTGTGTGTGTGTGTGTGTGTGTGTGTGTGTGTGTGTGTGTGTGTGTGTGTAGGGTCTTTCTACATCATTTCGTTCTCCATGACGTAAGCACTTGCTCTTACAGACCACCGTGTTTGATTCATTTGGTGGACGCTACAGAGGGGCTCTATTGTATTCAACTATACATGTATAACACTTCCTATTCCAGAAGATAGCAGCCTTCTGCAGTCAAGTTCTCTTGGAGCTGAATTGGGAGATTTAGAAAATGCTGATATATTCCATGAGCAGGTATCGATTATCTAATCAAAATATTCATATTGTGTTCGTTTATTTGCTTGTTTGATTGGGTTTTTTGTTTTTATTTTTACTTTTTTATTGCGCAAATGGTGGACGATGGTGATCACTGAAACTTCTTGCTCTCAACGGAACGGAATGTCGTCGGAGAGAAAATACGTTCGAGGCGTATTCGACTCGCTATCGCCGTTTTATTATATTTAGTATATGTTCCCCACATACGAAAGATGAATCGACTGCAGCTTTTAATTATACCCCACAACGAAGTTTTTTTTTGGTTGGGGGGGGGGGGGTATACTGGAATCAGGTTGTCCGTCTGTCTGTCCGCCCGTCCGTCTGTCCGTCCGTCCGTCCGTCCGTGGACACAATTTTGTCCGGCCTTCTTCTCCTACAGTTTTGCTTCAATTTTGTTGAAACTTCATGTATAGCCATATGACCATATAAACCTGTGCACCGCATATTTTCGTTATGATCGGACCACTACTTCAGGAATTATCTCCCCCTTTTAGTCCCCTACCAATGTTTCCGGTTTTCTCAACTTTTTATGGAAGTGAATGGAGATATCAACTCTATATTTAGTACAAAGCTAAATCTAGATAAGTTACAACTTATATTCCAATCTCAGTCCGGTTGAATAATTATTTCCAGAGTTATTGGCCTTGAACTTTATTTTTTTCTTCAAATCTTGAATTTTCCAGACTTTTTTCGGAAGTGGTTGGATATATTAACCTTATATTTGGCATAAAGCTAAATCTACATGATTTACAGCTTTATTCCTAATCTCAATCTGGTTGAATAATTTTTGCCAGAGTTATGGCCCTTGAACTTTAATTTTTTGTCAAATCTTCAATTTTCCGGTCTTTCTTTGGAAGTGGTTGGAGATATTAATTTTATATTTGACATAAAGCTAAATCTAGATGAGTTACAGCTTAAATTCGAATATCGGTCTGGTTGAATAATATTTGTCAGAGTTATGGTCCTTGAACTTAATGTTTTTTCTGAAAAGGTACCTAGGTTTAGAACGTTGGAGTTGACACTTCACAAAAATAAACAAAGCTGCTTCAACTTATTGGATGACAATGGCAGCAACCATAACACTTCTATAAATTTTAACAGACTTATCTCCCTTTTTGGACTCGACAATATTTGGTAAAAGTTGCATTATTTATGTTTGTGATTGATCTTAGATTGAATATTACATGTTAGAAGTGATATATTTGAATCAATAAGTATGATATACAGGTTCTTGTATGAATGTGCAGCACATAAGTGCTTTTCGTTAAATTGTGACAACCGGTTAGGGAACATGGCATTGCTTTCAATGCTCCCATAACTTATTACACATGTACTTAGAATGTGAGAAAAATATGCTGTGTGGATAAAACCTCATGAAAGGGTCTTATTTCTCTGAATTCTGAATTATTCTTGTCATTTATATTACATAAATTGGGTTGGGCATGTATTGTTTTTAAATCTCTTCATGTTTCTGTATGTACATGTTCAGATTGATGATAGGTGTTCTGACAAGTAACCAGGTTGGGGTATTCGTTAGCATTTTGCTTACAGTTCTAGTTTTAGATAATTTACCTTATAAATATATAAAGAACGTACATATGTAACATGAAATAGTAAAGTCAAGCAGAAGACACACACACAACGCAACCACCACCAACACACCAACAGACAGCAAGCAACACATACAACTACACACACACACGCGCGCGCACGTGCATGAACACACGAGACGAAAACAACAGATATGAACAAAAACACAAAGGCACCCAACAAAAATAAAGGCAATGGTGACAAAGAGAGTACCTCCTTGGAACGGTCAGTGGGAAAACCACCGCTGGGGGTTTAAACCGGTTCACGGACGTCCTAACCTCACACTTGTCTCAAAGTCACACTAGTTTAACAAATAATGTAAATAAAGGTATCCCCGCCAGACATCCTCACAACATAGGAGACGGTTAACACAGGACAATATGTATAACATGGCATGACAACAACTATGAAAGTCCGTTAAATATGTACTCAATGACTGCCGTCAGAGCAACTGCAGAGAAGCCGTTAAGGACACAACATAGAAAAGACAATACATGAGTCTGTTAAGTCCATCCCATTTCTGTGTTTAAGAGTATACCATCATAGAGTACTACAATCGGCCTGTCATTGAGCAAGCAAAGAGAGAAGCGTAGCTACCGACTGTAAATGGGTCAAATACCAAACATGAAGTTGAAATATAATGGGGTCATAACCTTTCGTCTTAAAAGTTTTAATGCGTTTCATAAACAAATCGTGAAAATTGATATGACTCCGAACTTTCCTAGGTTTGTAGATAACATCACCATAGAATTCTGGATGAGAAATACCTTTTTGCAGTAACGTCCGTAGATTGCAATTATATTCACTAATGAGAGGTACATTGCGATAATAAGATTTAGAAAAAGCTTTCCGAAATTTATGATATCTGTAACCTTGCTTAAGAAGTTTATCTAATATAATTGAATTACTAGGCTCGGGCAAAGCGAATAAGTTGAGCAATGTAAACCCCATAAGATGTAGAACGGGGCACATCTCCATCTAGAAAAGGATAATTAACAATTTTGAAATTAAAATTCTCCCTTTTATCGTATATTTTGGACGAATCTTTATCATTTATAATGGAAAGATTCAAATCTAAAAAGGAAGCAATAGAGTCGGACCGATTCGCTTTATTTAAAGTAAGTTCTTTGGGGTAAATAGAAGGATTTCCCGAATTCAAAATATCGTCTAAATACGTAGAAATTTTAATAAAAGCATTAACAATATCAGCTTGTGTATTAGGTTTTAAGCTTAGCATAAAATCCCTCTCATAGCAATACAAAACAAATCTGCAACAAGAGGGGCACATTTTGTACATATAGGTATACACACAACTTGACGATATATGGTATCCCCATATGGCACAAATATGTTATCTAAAAGAAAGGTCAGATATCTACAAACCTCAAGGCAATTTCATATTGTGCAATGTTCAACTTCTGAATTCGAAGAGAACGAACGTTGAACATTACAAGCAAGGAACATTTTATTGTTCTCTGGCAAAAGATTTTTCTATTAATTTAATCAGTTTATCCTTTATAAGATGGTTAGGTAGTATAGAGTGTAGAGAAAGAGCTCAATGAAAAAAATGGTGTATTGTTCATTTTCAAGTTTAGTTAAAATATCATTAGAATGTTATGGACCGAAATGTTCAGAATTTTCATATATTTTATCATAGTAACGTTTTACATGTTCTTTGATAGTAGTAAGCCATGACGTCAAAAATTTAGATAGTTTAGTAGTAGTACAACAACTAGAGTTGGCAATAAAACGCGCCTTATAAGGGTTTTTATGTAGAAAGTTTGTTGCTTTTTGTTAAGGCCAGATTTAAAAGTATTGCAAATTTTAACATGTTCCGAGATTATATATTTTTCAGGGGTTTGAACTGTAATATATGTTTGCGAACCATTTAACTCATTCTTTAAAACATCCACATAATACAATCTTCAAATAATGATAACATTATTTGATGCCTTATTAGCAGAAACAAGAACATAATTTGAATGAAAATTCAAAATGTTTTTCTTCAAATATCGAAATGTAACCATAGGTCGAGGTGGTAATAACTGGTAATTTGATTTGTAAAATGCAATGCGTGTGTCAATAATGTCAAACATAAGTTTTTTTCCAATCCAAAAGGGCATTCACATCAGCATGTTCTCGTCGACACCATTTGATGCAGAATGCTTGAATAGCTTCTGCAATAAGAGTACAACAAACGACAAAATCATTAAGGGAAGGTATTCTATATATAGGTCCTTTAGTAAGGATGGTCCTGAGACGTTTATCTTTTATGATATCAAAATTAACAGTTATTACCACAGGGGTCTGGACCTGGACCGCTTCATGGGGTCTATATGTACTATATAATAACAAGGGTTCCAACTAGCAGAACGGACATCCGTGTACCACAAGTACAAATATGAATGTAACTCTTGCAATTTCAATGATAATTTTGTAATTCTTTCGACTATTGAAAGCCAATATATTTTACTATCAAATAAATATAACCATCTGACGGTAACTTATGCACAATTATCAATCCAACAATGATTTTCTCAAGTTTTCACGTGTTTACTGGGACATTGACAACTCACTCTATCATAGCCATAACCTGGCGAGTTTCAGTTCAAAAGACGGCGTGGTTCTATAAAACAATCCAATTATATCACCAATTTCAATTTGTTTTGTCCTCTAAATAAGTAAGCAACTAGCAACAGCGGCCTTTCCGTCTGTCGTTATGTTTCTATTTCGGATTGTGCCATTTTGCAACAAATTTAAATGGAGCCATTTCATTGGATGAGCGAAGGAAAAGTTGGGAAATCCGTGACGTCACGTACAATGGCTCCTTCCTCGACGATTTGAAGCAAACTGACAAAAGTCGCAAGTTTTACATCATTCTTTTGATGCTGGGGACTAAAAAATTGGAGGTGGGTGATAGAATTGATTCGTTTTATTGAACCACGCCATTTTTAAACTGCAAATTGCCAGGTTATTGCTGTGATACAGTGAAACCGGGGTGAACGAACGTTTGTCAATGACCCCAAAACACGTGAAATTTTGAGAAAATCATTGTTGGATTGATACTTGTTCATAAGTTACCGTTATAAGATTATATTCATTTCATAGAAAAATATGTTGGCTTTCAATAGCCGAACGAATTACGAAATTGTCATTTAAATTGTAAGTCATATTTGTACTCGTGGTACACGGATATCCGTCCGTCTGTCCGTCCGTCCGTCAACAATTTTGATGTGACACGAATAACACAAACAGTAATTCACATATTGGTTTCATATTAAGGGCATGTGCTTAGTATCATCAGAGGAAGACTCCTATAGTTTTTGGGTTGAATCTAATCACTATGTCTAGAGTTATCTGCCCTTGAATCTTCAAAAATGCTGTCAACAATTTCGATGTGACGCGATAACTCAAACAGTAATTCACATATTGGTTTCATATTAAGGGCATATGCTTAGTATCATCAGAGGGAGACGCCTATAGTTTTTTGGTTGACTCAGTTCACTATGTCTAGAATTATCTGGCCTTGATTCATCGAAAATGATATAAACTTCTGTCAACAAGTTTGATCTGAAGCAATAACTCAAACAGTACTTCACATATTGATTTCATATTAAGGGCATATGCTTAGTATCATCATAGAAAGACACCTATAGTTTCTGGGTTGAATCAGATTACTATTTCTAGAGTTATATGCCCTTGATTCATCGAAAATGTCATCAATTTTTGTCAGCACTTGATGTGACGTGATAACTCAAACAGTTCTTCACATATTTGGTTCATATTAAAAGCACATGCTTAGTATTATGAAAGGATGACACCTTTAGTTTTTGGGTTGAATGAGATCACCATGTCCAGAGTTATCTGCCCTTGTTTTATCAAAAATGCCATATTCAACAAAAGATCGTCTGCAGGGCCCTCTCTGACCGAGTCAGGTTTCTAGTTAATCTTCACACTAAACACTGTGCACCATTTACAAGATATTTAATGATTGATCTAGTAGAAATAAAATTGCAACACATGCACTTCTTACTATTGCACTTTGTAATTAATAGATATACTGGTTGTCTTTTGTTCAAATAATGTATATTTTGATGAACCTTACTATAATGAAGGATAGATTGCTTTAACCCATTCCCCCATATTGACGACTTTTGACGACTCTATAAAATTCACTTGTGAAACTATTGTGATAAATAGAGCATTTTCTCCTATATGAGCAAATGCTCTATTTATCACAATGGTTTCAAACTACATGTACAAAATTCTAAAATTTTCCTTTTCCCTAGTTAATGCTTCTTTTCGGTAGATTTATTCAAAGAGATTGTATCTAAAATAACCTATGAGGTAATGGGTTAAGGGAGAAAGAACGATTTAGGCCCATTATGATAAATGTAATTTAAAGAGGTACAGGTATAAATGTTGGGTTTCGAAGGATCTCCCACTTTCAGAATATATGTACTTCACAACAGCAGGTGTTAAATGTTTGTGTGGCAGCCGTACAAAGTTGCCCCGTACTTCATTCTCAGCGTTGTTTTATTTCTGGTCATTGGAGATAATTAGTTTTGATGTTATTAGTTTTGAAAAATGAATACTGCTTAAGCCGGTGCTAGAGGGCGTGGGTAGTGTTGCACTTTTAATTACTACTCATGAACAGACTCAATAAAACCGAGTCTGCAATTTTCTCTTTTCGCATTGCTACTTTTGCTTTCGAATGATCACCCACTTTCAGAATATTTATAATACGTAATGTCACCCTCCATGGGATGTGATATCTATATATTGATGTCCGGGCATTTGTTCAGTTCATAGCTGTTCCATTTTATCCTTACCCTCCATATTAAATAAGTAAAGTCGTCTTAATGCTAAACCCCATCCATTTTTCATGGCGGAGGGGTATAACGTGGTATATCAAACAGTGCTGATTCTAGTCTGCTTTGATCCTAATGAGACGCATAGCTGTTCAATAAATATTCCCTGAGCCATTGTACTATTATATAAATTCAGTTAAATATCATTCACGATGTCATTATTTCTCACATGGATATTTATGGAGTGAACTCATTTGAAGGCTCTTTTTCTAATATTGGAATTTTCTTGTTTATTCATAGGTCGCGAAAACCTCGAGCGCTCTTTTGATTTGTCGACAAGAAGCGGAAACGGAAGTTTTCACTGACATTTTAATCGAGAAACATGGAAATGTGGACAAAGCCCTGCTGAATGTGGTCTCCAACATGGACCTGGAAACAAAGGTGAAAAGTTATAAATGTATGAAAATTAACTATCTCATCCAGACCACACAACCAATAATGCGGTTACTGATTAATGTAAACTGTTCTAGCCTTTCCCTCCTGAATATTTTACAATGGCATAATTATTATGTCTCCCACCACATAATGGTGTGGGCTACATGTTAATTTACTCCTGTCTGTCTGTCCGTCAATCTGTCCATCCGTCTGTCACAAAATATTGTCTGTTCTCTAATTCTAAAAGCTCTTATCCAATTTTCACCAAACCTAATAGAAATGTTTATAGCTATATAGCTAGGCCAAGATTGATATCCAGCAATATTTTTTCAGGAACTACAGAGTTATGGCCCCTGATTTATCCAAATTTGGCCTTTTTAGCCTTGTCCGCTCTCTAAGTCAAAAACATCTCATTCAATCTTCACCAAACCTTACAAAATTGTTTATGGCTATAATATCTAGACCAAGTTCAATATCCAGCAAGATTGTTTCAGGAACCTCAGAGTTATGGCCCTTGATTTATCCAAATTTGGCCTTTTAGGATTGCCTACGCTCTCTAGGTCAAAAACGTCTGATCCAATCTTCACCAAACCTTATTAAAATGTTTATCGCTGTAATATCTAGGCCAAGTTCAATATCTATCAAGATTGTTTCAGGAACTTTAGAGTTATGGCCCTTGATTTATCAAATTTTTGCGTTGTTAGCCTTGTCCGCTCTCTAAGTCAAAACCGTCTCCACCCAATCTTCACCAAACCTTATAAAATGTTTATGGCTATAATATCTAGGCAAAGTTCAATACCCGGCAATATTGAACTAGGCTCTTTTGAGTTATGGCCCTGGAATAATACAAAATTGGCCTTTCTAGATTTGTCCACTCTCTAGGTCATTTTATTTATTTTGGCATGTGTAGAACATATCATAGCTTCATTATAAAGCAAATGATATAAAACATCCTAAAATTGCACAACACATACATTTGGAAATCATCCAATCATTTTTTGTGACAGGAGCAGGTGGGAGACATGTTTTTCTTAAAAACAAGCTCTAGTTAACAATGGCATGCTTTGGAATCAGATATAGCTTTGTTTCAAGAGCAAACAGCAGACCCTGATCAGACGGCTCCTACAGGAATCGTCTGATATGGTTCTACTCCGTTTGCAAAGGTGTCAAAGGCATCTCTTTGAAATAAACGGTATACATTCTCGTTCGGCTGCTTATTTTCTTTTTTTTTGTCACCATCTTATTCAATGACGCAATAAAAGTGTGTCTCATAAACCTGCTTTAACCAACTTTATATTTATTTGGTCAAAATATCACTCGACGGAGTCCTCAGTGAGTGCATCGATTGGCCTCAACGACCTAAGGAATAGTCGTGTAATAAAAGGAGCTAATGGTATTTAATGAAAGCAAAAGATATCCTGTGTTAACAAGATTCGTACGCCTTTTCTTAATACGGCACTCATCTGGTAGTAGTAGTAGTAGTAGTAGTAGTATATATGGACGGCTATACGCACTACTTGAGGTAGTCCCTAAATATTGCCCCTTAACTTGTCCTAGAACGAGGTGACCTTTGGGAGCGACCAATCCTAGATAGGGGTGCCAGACATCTCATAAACAATATTGACCTCATAAAATTTTACAGCAGACGACCTTTCAAATATTTCAATTATACCGCCAGAAGTTTGGCCCCATTTAACACCTACATAAATACCCTTGTTGGATAGATACACAACGAGTCAGATTTCGGAGTCCATTCTTTACGGTAAAACAATAAAGTTATTGAAATAATGGAGACCACTCTGTGTAGCTTGTGCAGAAACCGAGATCACCTGACTGTTTAGTAAACGATTTAATATACCCAACGTAAAGACTATTGCTGGTTGAAGACCGAATACTAACAGCAATCTTCAAACAGTCGACTGTTTGATCTTAACCCGGTAAGAGCTTTCAGGGTTGGTCTGCTCACTGTCTATCAACAACTCCGGAAATAGCTAATAGGTGGAGCGAAGAAAGTGGTAAAACTGACCAATACCATGTAAGACAATATCAGAATATTCAGCCACTAAAATGCTTCCCTAGTAGCGAGGAAAAGTCAACGCCGCTTGATATTTGGGTCTTATTTAAGGAAACTTGTATTTGTATATTCACGAATTAACTGCCGAATCGAAGCATATGGTTGTTTTGTTTCATGTACCAAAAAGTGTATCTTTCCATACATTGTGTGAGAAGATATTACAAAATACATATGTAGGATTGTGTACAGCGAATAGTTGTTACGGTGTACGGCGAATAGCGTTTCTGGTGATTTTGGGGGTACGGCGAATTAAATTACCTTAATAGGCTTCTTAACAATTTAAGAACATTGCTTTAGAGTTGGTCAATGTGCTCATTCAAGTTGAAGTTCTTTTCTTAAGTGCATTACTTATCGATTTTCATGAATGCGTTCCCTGCTTTATGACAGCCATCGGAAAGCAAATAGAGCAGAGAAATGAATCTGTGGTCCTACTATGTTTGCGCAAAGGCTTAGATGTGTGTTTCTATATGGAAAAGGCATGAGATTTGTTTCTGGCAAAGAATATAGTAGAATCTGTCTTAACGGACCATCAAAAATGTCCAATTATGGGTCTGTAAGGCAGGTGGTAGCGTAATACAGTCTAGAATTAATGCAGAAAGTTCCTATGAACTTTCTGCACTACTTTTGCCTTGTATTAAGTAACCACTTGCTTTTATGCTCATATGTTCAATATATGTATGTATATACAGTTACTTTTCATAGTATTAACCCCTTTCTACTAAAGAAATGTAATAAGAAGTATTTAAGCCTTTACACATCTTTAAGGAGCGTAGCTGAATCCAAATATAGTTTAAACACCGTAGCTATAGGGGCCCGGGGGCTTGCAATTTAGTGGTTTCAAAAAGTGACTTTTACAGAGGCGTCAATTGGAGGAGTGGGTTTAATCTTACATGGCAAGACAGAACGTTTATCAAAGTCTATCCCTACTTGGCCTTTGAGTGTTGTTCCATTTTGGCCATACTAATGTTTTCACCTATCAGATTGATGTTACACACGTGCGTAAATGCCTGTCTCTAGCTACGCCCCTGTCTTAAGAAGTTGGCCGGTAGTCTTCGCGGCTGACGTTAAAATGTTTGATCCACTGCAAGCGCACATCTTCACTGCGAGAAATGGTGTGCAGTTTGTAAGGCTCCCAACTCGGGCAGTTTTTATGCAGATTTGTTTCTCCTTACCGTTGCACCATTGATAAAGTTTCTTTTGATTGTTATTGCAATAAAAAGCAGCACATTACTTCCGTGGACTACTTTCATATGGCATTATAGGGTGAGTGACTGAGTTGGGTTTTACGGCACCGCGACACCAAATAGGTCATCTAGCGCCAAATGGCATTATAACTTATTATTCTATACAAATTCCTAAAATATCGGCCATAAAACAAATCCGTACAACCTAAAATATTTATTTATCAGCTTAACAGTACCATAATGACGGAGAGTATTCATGAGCAATTAATTCTGTAATCATTGTTATGTGCAGATCCGTCAAAACCGAAAGTAACGCAATAGTAGATGTGGATACTCTGCCATTTGGTCCTTCTAAAAGTTTACTCATTTGCTATTGCACAACCTACATTTTAATTCTAGATCAATGGCATTTTCATGATAGACATGAGGTGTCAGTTTATTTTCTTCGCACTGACCTTAGAGAACGACTATTAAGAAAATTTAGCGGTAAAATGCCGCACACCACGCAAGCTATTTGCCGAGCAGTTTTCATAACAGTAAAATATATTACTATTCGCCGTACACATCGGAAGCTATTCGCCGTACAATATTCATACCACATTTACCTATTCGCCGTACACACCTTGTTTTTCTTTTATCAAATTCAAAGCCAATTTCGATCGTATTCTGCAATCAACGCTGGCATAAGAGTGTATTCGCTGCGTGATGACAAGGAATGTGTGAAATCGTGTGTCGGAGGATTAGAAAAGCGATTACAAACACGTTTTTGATCTCTTCGCTGCTATCTCGGTTGTATTAATCCGAGAATAATGCACCCAAAATGATTTACACACGTGAATTTGAATTGATCAGAAACTATGTAATCATTGGTTGATCTATTTACCAGTAATTTCAAACATTGCAATGCTAGAATATGTCATAATCTATATAAATATATCGATTTACTAATCCACAGTCAATCAACGTTCGCTTCACTTACTACTATTACAAAAGATTGCGATTTGTCTGTCTTGATATGTCTGTATTTTTTGCTATTTTTTTTAATTATTCTCATTAATATTCAAGTGTATGCAAATAAGTTAATTCCTAAGTATAGCCTTTAAACAGAAGCACAAGCTTTAATTCGGTACCAGTTTTATACAGTTAGCACAAAAACTTTCTGTGATATGGAATATGTTTGCAGGTAGGTGTCGACTAACAAAATTTGTGTGAACAGAGTGAAATGAATGGTTACTATGGAAACAGTTAAAAAGTTACTTAGAGTTAAATATTTGGTCCTCAAATTGGATATTGTGTTTTCTGAGGATTTTGTTATCATGTTAAACTGCATCTGAAGTTATTTTCTGATATTTGTAGGATAAAAAGTGAATAGTTTACATTATTTACGTTATTTCTATATTATTTTTACTATTTTTAATGTTCTCATTAATATTCATGAGTATGCAAATAAGGTAATTGAAAAAACCACAAGCTGGAAATAAAAGCACTATGTCCTATCTCCAATGTGGTACCAGTTTTATAGGTTTAGGACATAAACTGGCTGTGATATGGACGAATTTGCAGGTACGGGCCATCATTACGAAAACTGGGGTGTTGCCATGGAAACGGTGAAAACGGGACTTAAAGTTAATGCTTTGGTTCTCAAATTGTATTTTTGTTTCCTGGGGGTTTTGTCATCATGTTAAACTGCATTTAAAGTTATTTTCTGATATTTGTGGGATAAAAAATGAATACTTTGTTTTTACTACTTTAATGTTCTCATTAATATTCATGAATATGCAAATAAGGTAATTTAAAAAATAAATTGGACATAGAAGCACAATGTCTTATCTTCCATTTGGTACCAGTTTTATAGTTTTAGGACAAAAACTGGTTGTGATATGGGCGAATTTGTAGGTATGGGTCATCATTACGAAAACTGGGGGGTTGCCATGGAAACGGTTAAAATACACATAGCCTAGGGGGTGCACGGTAGATCCCATTGGCTCCCTGAGTAATATGCATATACATGTACTTTTTTGTCGTGGTGCTGTTATGGGCGGCTGTGTCTTTTGTATTTGGTGTTTCATGCATGGCTCATACATGTACTGTGTTTACTCAAGTAAATGTCAATTTTCTAAAATGTTAAACAATGGTCAGTAAATGGACGTCTTTTCTAGGCATATTGAATGTTGTTTGTAACATTTGAATTTTGTCCCTCCTATTCTTGCGCAATAAACTAGCATTCTAATTGGCTAAGTCGAAACCGTGACCTAAAGGATTGAATATACATATGCATATATATATACACGCACGCACGCACGCACTCACTCACGCTCACACGCACGCACGCGCGCGCAACACACACACGCACACACACAAATAAAAAAAGTATGGCGTGTCCAACATGCCATTTCGTGATTTCGTTAGTTTTTTGTCGGATATCACTGTCGACGTGTTGCGTAACTGGATTCTTACCATGTCTTCTCTTACGTAAAGACGCCTCTCTTCTTTCATTATCCTCTTCATCCATCCCCGTCTCAGGAGTTTGCTTGTTCTTTTTATGCCCCCAAAGCTAGGCTTTGGCGGCGTATAGTGATCGCACCGTGCGTGGGTGTGTGGGTGTGTGTGTGTGGGGGGGGGGGGTGTATGTGGGTGTGTGGGTGGGTGTGTGGGTGTGTGTACCTTTTGTCCGGAGTATATTTCCTTTGTCACATCAGCTACGGATACCAAATTTGGTGTGTGAGTTCATCTTGGGATGGCGGACTGTTGCGTACCATTTTCATATCACTGTGACCTTGACCTTGACCTTTGACCTTGATTTTACAAAAAGCTTGTCCGGAGCATATCTCCTATACCTTACCAGCTACGGATTCCAAATTTGGTGTGTGAGTTCATCTTGGGATGGCGGAATGTCGCGTACCATTTCCAGGTCACTGTGACCTTGACCTTGACCTTTGACCTCGATTTTAAAAAAAGCTTATACCTTACCAGCTACAAAAAGCTTGTCCGGAGTTTATCTCCTATACCTTATCAACTAAGGATTCCAAATTTGGTGTGTGAGTTCATCTTGGGACGGAGGAGTGTCGCGTACCATTTTCGATTCACTGTGACCTTCACCTTGACCTTTGACCGATTTTACAAAAACCTTGTCCAGTGCATATCTCCTATACCTTACCAGATACGGATTCCAAATTTGGTGTGTGAGATCACCTTGAGATGGCGGAGTGTCGCGTACCATTTTCAGGTCACTGTGACCTTGACCTTGACCTTTGACCTCAATTTAAAAAAAGCTTGTCCAGAGCATATCTCCTATACCTTACCAGCTACGGATTCCAAATTTGGTGTGGGAGTTCATCTTGGGATGGCGGAGAGTCGCGTACCATTTTCAGGTCACTGTGACTTTGACATTGACCTTTGACCTCGATTTTACAAAACGCTTGTCCGGCCCATATCTCCTATACCTTACCAGATACGGATTCCAAATTTGGTGTGTTAGTTCATCTTGAGATGTCTGAGTGTCGCGTACCATTTTCAGGTCACTGTGACCTTGACCTTGACCTTTGACCTCAATTTTACAAAACGCTTGTCCGGAGCATATCTCCTATACCTTACCAGCTACGGATCCTAAATTTGGTGTACGAGTTCATCTTGGGATGGCGGAGTGTCGCGTACCATTTTCAGGTCACTGTGACATTGACCTTGACCTTTGACCTCGATTTTACGAAAAGCTTGTCCGGAGCATATCTCCTATACCTTACCAGTTACGGATTCCAAATTTGGTGTATGAGTTCATCTTGGGATGGCGGAGTGTCGCATACCATTTTCAGGTCACTTGACCTCGATTTTACAAAAAGCTTATACCTTACCAGCTACAAAAACCTTGTCCGGAGTATATCTCATATACCTTACCAGCCAAGGATTCCAAATTTGGTGTGTGAGTTCATCTTGGGATGGCGCAATGTCGCGTTCCATGTCACTGTGACCTTGACCTTTGACCTCGATTTTACAAAAAGCTTGTCCGGAGAATATCTCCTATACCTTATCAGCTACGGATTCCAAATTTGACCCTGTGTCTTTTTTTAAAATGTTAAGAATTTACCCAGGGTCTGTTTTTAACGTTGACAGTCAACCCCAGGGTAGGGTCCTTTTTAACGTTGTGAATGACCTAGGGTCCTTTCGACCCCCGGCTCTTTTCTTAGCTATCATAATCGTCAAATGTTCTGTTTTTAATGTTAAGAACTGACTCCTGTGTCATTTTTAACAGCATCAAAATTTCATGTAACACCTGCATTACATTGTATTGTTTTTCCGCCAAAATGCATTTCGGTGTCAAACACTTTGGGGGTATTTGTCACCCGTGACGACTGTCTTGTTTGTGTGAAGTTTGTCAACTTCTTTTATTATAAAAGTACAAATATGAGTCATGCAGGAAACACCGCATACAGCAACACATGAAAACACAGCAAATGTACAGAACTACCAAAAACATAAAGAGACACACAAAGACAAAACAAATAAACAATAGGGGGAGATGGAAGAATCGCATTGGAACGGTCAGTGACAAAATTCATTGGGGTTTAAACCGGTCTATTTTTCGACATCAAACAAATAGTGCGTCCGTATTATAACCATGTTAACATCATTAAAACGAGTGTCATTTATTTTATATCCTATTATGGATGTTTTTATATATGTTATTTTCGAACCCGCATGGTTTAAAAACGTTAAGTAGTATTTCCTATAGATGAGAGACGGCATTGCATTTTAGGAAAAATGTTCATAATCTTCTACAACATTACAAATATTGCAGTATGGATCTTTTTCAAGTTTTCATTTAAAGAAGAGTCCCTACAATGAACGCATATTTTCAATATCATAAAACTTGGTTTTTGTTATGTTCAATCATTATATTATTATGAAGGTTGCCAATTTGAAAAATGCCCCTGTGATACAAGTAAACCGATTTCATCAATACTTATAATTTTTGTTCTACAAACCAATATTATCGGTCTTTTCCGTTAAAAGTTTCCGCGTTTTGCCGATGATCACCCAATCCCTCCATTGTTTACGTAATAGCTTTTCTCGGAAGTGGTCGGAGAAACGTGAATAGGGCGAACCGTTACGAAACTAAAACCCAACCCGAATGAAACTGAAATATCGGGGAGTAAAATCGGGATCGGCGATATCAAACACATAGATGTTTTGTCATTATAAACGGTAAATGGATGGGTTTTCTTGCAATGTACTACTTTTCAGCATATAAACAAATGATTGTTGTATATTTTAGGTGTTTTTGAAACGCGTCAAATGTAGGGATTTCCCTTTAAACAAGTTTGATTTTGTTACTAATATATAGTGTATTAATTTGAATTTAGATTGTCGATACAAGACTGTTCTAATGATTTATAGTTTTCCAGTTTATATCTTCTTTAGAAAGTTCTATTCCACATATTGTGGAGTTCGCTTGTTCTGCAGTCCGTTGCACTGGTGTCACGGGCTCAATTCGGAATAAGTTCTCTTCAATTATAATGTTTTCCTTTGCCCCATGTGTCGCATGACATTTTTCCTTCTGCCATACTCATGAAGAACTTAACCCGTCAGGCACATACCTATGTCCAAAAAGAAAGTTTACAGTTTCATCCCCTTATAAGTTTGTCAAATATTGAACTATATTAGTGAAAAATACATCATTTTAAAGCATACATGCTCAAGTTTTTATTATGCATAAAATTTACGCGCTTTAATCTGTAATGTCGCGACGTTATGACATCATTAAAAAACATTTTATTTTCACGATGTGGCGTCCGACGTCGAATCAGCGTATTTCTATCGTGAAAAGTTATCATGATATTAAAAGTGTTACTGGTGTGCAAAGGTAGATCTAGTTACAATATTCATATAAAGGCATGAGTGTGAATAGAGTGAACATCTACAATATAGTAAGAAAGTTTGATAAAGTGGGGCAGTAAAATATTCTCCAAGGTCTGGTTGACCATAAACCAGTAGAAGTAACGAAAAATGTTAGCGTGCTCCAAGACATGCTGCAATAAAGCCCTGGGCATAATATAACAAGAAAGTGTTTAGAACTTTTCCCATACAAAATACAAAACAGCACATTGCAAATAAGGTGTTGGATGCATTATATGAAACGTTTGGTGATAGAGTAATTTCCAGGAAATATCCAAAGGTGAAGCACTGTGGTGTGACATGACCCGCCCACAGCCAGGATCTCAATCCTTGTGATATTTTTATGTGGAGCTATCTGAAGTCGTTAGTGTACAGCCCAAAACTAACGGACACATCTAAGCTCCAGTGAAACATTAGAAGAAAAGTTAAGAAGATAAGTATAGACTCATGTGCCAAGGTAATAAACAGAGAGAGTGCGAGAATGGAGACTGCAAATGGGCAGACATCTCGAAAACGTCATAAACTACTGAATTGACGTCATAGACAAAATAAGGAAAATTTAGTAAATTGCCATTTATCTGAAAAAGATATGAGCGTTAATCTTTAAAATGGTACCAGATAAAACTTGTATCTATGATCTATACATATGCACGTTTTCATTGTTATAGCAGAACGTTTAGATAGTATACAAAGACAGTGAAACTGTAAACTTTCTTTTTGGACACCCTGTATGTGCGTTGTGGTAACAACTCTTCCGTTGATCGTTATTGTAAATATGAATCAAAGTTCTTTGGACTGTTAGTTAGGAGTTTGTAACTCTGTGACAGTAAAATACATCGACGTTGCAGATGAAGGGTGTTGGGGGATATTAAGGGTGTTGAGGGGATATTAAGGGTGTTGAGGGGATATTAAGGGTGTTGAGGGGATATGAGGAGTGTTGAGGGGATATTAAGGGTGTTGAGGGGATATGAGGAGTGTTGAGAGGATATGAAGGGTGTTGAGGGGATATGAGGAGTGTTGAGGGGATATTAAGGGTGTTGAGGGGATATGAGGAGTGTTGAGAGGATATGAAGGGTATTGAGGGGATATGAGAAGTGTTGAGGGGATATGAGGAGTGTTGAGGGGATATGAAGGGTGTTGAGGGGATATGAAGGGTGTTGAGGGGATATGAGGAGTGTTGAGGGGATATTAAGGGTGTTGAGGGGATATGAGGAGTGTTGAGGGGATATGAGGAGTGTTGAGGGGATATTAAGGGTGTTGAGGGGATATGAGGAGTGTTGAGGGGATATGAAGGGTGTTGAGGGGATATGAGGAGTGTTGAGGGGATATTAAGGGTGTTGAGGGGATATGAGGAGTGTTGAGAGGATATGAAGGGTGTTGAGGGGATATGAGGAGTGTTGAGGGGATATGAAGGGTGTTGAGGGGATATGAGGAGTGTTGAGGGGATATTAAGGGTGTTGAGGGGATATGAGGAGTGTTGAGGGGATATGAAGGGTGTTGAGGGGATATGAGGAGTGTTGAGGGGATATGAGGAGTGTTGAGGGGATATGAGGAGTGTTGAGGGGATATTAAGGGTGTTGAGGGGATATGAGGAGTGTTGAGGGGATATGAGAAGTGTTGAGGGGATATGAGGAGTGTTGAGGGGATATGAAGGGTGTTGAGGGGATATGAGGAGTGTTGAGGGGATATGAGGAGTGTTGAGGGGATATGAGGAGTGTTGAGGGGATATGAGGAGTGTTGAGGGGATATTAAGGGTGTTGAGGGGATATGAGGAGTGTTGAGGGGATATGAAGGGTGTTGAGGGGATATGAGGAGTGTTGAGGGAATATGAGGAGTGTTGAGGGGATATGAGGAGTGTTGAGGGGATATGAAGGGTGTTGAGGGGATATGAGGAGTGTTGAGGGGATATGAGGAGTGTTGAGGGGATATTATGGGTGTTGAGGGGATATGAGGAGTGTTGAGGGGATATGAGGAGTGTTGAGAGGATATGAGGAGTGTTGAGGGGATATGAGGGTGTTGATGGGATATGAAGGGTGTTGAGGGGATATGAGGAGTGTTGAGGGGATATGAGGGTATTGAGGGGATATGAGGAGTGTTGAGGGAATATGAGGAGTGTTGAAGAGGTCATGAGAATGTTGGATGGGGCAGCACTCCTTATCTCTTCAACACTCTTCAAGCGGCCATTCTTTTATTGAACATAGGAGTGTTAAAAAGCAGATGTAAAAGTAATGCAGAAAGCTCCTTTAGGCATTAAGTTACCACCTGCCTTACACATCTATAATTAGACATCTTTCTGCTGGCAGCTTAAGACATGTTTTACTGTATGCGACAGAACCGGTCTTAACCCTTAATCTGCTGTATAATTAAGACTGCACCCTTCCTGAATATCAATATAACAAAACATTGTTATCACTGATAAAAATTATTTTTATAACAAACAGTGCAGACCCTGGTCAAAGGACTCAATTAGACGTCTTAAATACTTGGTTCCCGCACTTTCAGGGTTAAGCGAATATTTATTGGTTGAATAGAGGTGTCTTGAAAAGCAGGTGTTTGTTACAGGACACAAATGGAGGATAAATACCCTAACGGAGCTTCTGTTTTAATTTAGGCTACCATTTAACTAATACCTCCTTTAAATACAAACTATTAGACTTCAGTTTAATGTTTAATAGTCGATAAAGACAGGTTATCCCAAAACAATACATCAACCTAAATATGGTTGCTTAATGCGATGCACTGGTATTACAAAAAAGCTTTATTCATTACTTTTGTTCTAAATTAAACAACTTGCTCTTATACACCCCTATGTTTATACATTTAGTGGTTACTGTAGAAAATTTCTACCGTGCAATATCGCCTCAGGTCATGCCAGTTTTGACCCGATAAAACGTTATTGTGTTTCCAAGATTTAGGTACATTTTCATTCTGTGATATGGAAATAAACTGTGACATATATTAACGTTAAATAACAAAACATCATTTTCAGGTTCTTGTGCTGATCAATAACTTGATCCATAGAGGTGCTGACACATCGGCTGCCGATGACGACGGTAAAACACCACTGCACTTCGCAACACAGAAAAACTGGAAAGGTATACTGCGTTTTCAGTTTGTTAGTGGTTCCAAAAGTAAGCCTAGTGTGTTGATGTATTTGTGCGCGAATTTTTGTGAGAATTTTATATTAGAAAAGTATCCTGTGTTGATGTACTATGATATTGTGGCGCGATCTTCGGACCTGTCGCCCCTGTTGTTGTACGTGCATGTATATTAAAACGTTTACGTTAGGTAAAACATTGTCCAAGTCTTACCCCGTTGTAAAACAAACTAACGTTTGCCCAAATTTGGATCTGAATCAGTTTTGACTACTTCCGATTAGATCAAACTTTCTAGAAACTAGATTAATGAGCAAGGTTTCTCGGAATTTTATCTGAACCCAAGCTGTTTGCAATGCGGGTGGGGTTTGATGCTTACCTCCAGGATTAACGCTTGCATCAGCACATACAGTAAAACCTCTCTTAACCGGCCGTTAAATTTAGTATGAATATCGGTCTTGGAGACAGGTGGCAGCTTAATACAGGGTGAAAGTCATGCAGAAAGATCCTAGAGGAGCTTTCTGCATGACTTTCACCCAGCATTAAGCAGCCACCTGCCTAAAAGTATCTAGTAGAATTCCGGTTAAGAGAGGTTATACTGTATAACGCCTTTGTTCATTGTCACTGGGTCCCTGCGTACGTATTGATCACTGTTAAGTAAGGTATGGCGTTTGACATGGGTTTTTACTCGGTTGTTACATAGTGCATATCATGGACATATTTACATATTACCATGACTCCTAGAACGTTTCACGAATGTATGTCAAATAGTTTCTGTTATACACGACACTAAAACGTGAAACGGAAGGAAAAGCGGATAGACAATGCTACATTTAAATGCATCCTTTTTATACGCCCATTTTCAAACGGGACGTATTATGTCATGGCGCTGTCCGTCCGTCCGTTCGTCTGTCCGTCCATCCGTGAACTTTTCCTTGTCCGCTCTCTAACTCAAACAAATGCGATCCAATCCATTTCAAATTTTGTCAGCATGTATATATCTATAATATCTCGGTCAAGTTTGATAACCAGCAAGATTGCCCCAGACACTTCAGAATTATCTCCCCTTACTTATTGAATTTCCATGAATTTTAGCTCACCAGAGCACAAAGTGCTCAAGGTGAGCTATTGTGATACCCCTGTGTCCGGCGTCCGGCGTCCGGCGTCCGTCTGTCCGTCAACAATTTCAAACGACTTCTTCTCTGAAACCGACTGCCCAATTGTAACCAAACTTGGTCAGATACATACTGTGGCATACTGTGGGTGTGTGCTTCAAAAGTTGTTAAAAGATAGTGGGCGGGGCCATCGGTCTTGTTGCCATGGCAACTGTACGCAATATCTAGAAAAATCTTCTTCTCCAGAATGACCTGTCCGATTTGAATATAGTTTTCACCAAAATGTTTCTCAGTTGATAGACTGTAAAAGTTGTTAAAAGAATTTTGATCCGGCAAAAAACATGGCCGCCAGAGGGCGTGGTCATTTTTTCCATATATGGTAATATATGAAAATCTTTAAAAATCTTCTTCTCTGAAAACATATGTCCTAGACCATTGATATTTGATATGTAGCATGATCTTATGGTCCTCTACAAAGATTGTTCAAATTATGACCCCCGGGCAAAAAATGGCCCCGCCCAAGGGCTTTTCAGTTTTTCATTGGAAAATCTTTAAAAATCTTCTTCTCTGAAACTGTAAGGCATAGACCTTTGATATTTAGTATGTAGCATGATCTTATGGTCCTCTACAAAGATAGTTCAAATTATGACCCCCGGGCCAAAAATGGCCCCGCCCAAGGGCTTATCAGTTTTTCATAGGAAAATCTTTAAAAATCTTCTTCTCTGAAACTGTAAGGCCTAGACCTTTGATATTTGGTATGTAGCATGATCTTATGGTCCTCTACAAAGATTGTTCAAATTATGACCCCCGGGCCAAAAATGGCTCCGCCCAAGGGCTTATCAGTTTTTCATAGGAAAATCTTTAAAAATCTACTGAAACTGTAAGACCTAGACCTTTGATATTTGGTATGTAACGTGATCTAATGGTCCTCTACAAATATGTAGCTGTGGCTTGTGGTCCTCTGCCAAGAATGTTTAACTTACGACCCTGACCACTGGGCGAAACTTGGCCCTGCCTCAGGGCTTATCAGTTTTTCATGGGGAAAATATAAATATTATTTTTCTCTGAAACCATAAGGCTTAGACCTTTAATTAATGGCATACTGCTTTGCTTTGTGGTTCTCTACCAAGGTTGTACACATGATGGCCCCGCCCCTTGGGTTATCTCAGGTGAGCGCTTCAGGGCCTCATGGCCCTCTTGTTGCTTATCCGCTCTGTAACTCAATCATATGTAATCCAATCCTTTTCAAATTTTGTCAGCAGGTATATTACCATAATGTCTCAGTCGAGTTCGATAAGCAGTTAGATTGCCCCAAGCACTCTAGAATTATTTCCCCTTTTATGAATTTGCGTGAATGTTGCCTGTCTGCTCTCTAACTCAAACAAATGTAATCTAATCCTTTTCAAATTTGGTCAGCATGTATATTACTATAATGTCTCAGTCAAGTTCGATAACCAGCAAGATATCTCCAGACACTTCAGAATGATCTCCCCTTACTTTATGAATTTCCGTGAATTTTTGCTTGTCCACTCTCAAACTCAAACAAATGTAATCCAATCCTTTTCAAATTTGATCAGGATGAATATTACCATAATATCTCAAGTTAAGTTTGATAGCCAGCAAGATTGTCTCTGACACTCAAGAATTATCTCCCCTTACTTTATGAATTACCGTGATTTTTTGCTAGTCTGCTCTCTAACTCAAACAATCGTAATCCAATCCTTTTCGAATTTAGTCAGCATGTATATTACCATGTCTCAGTCAAGTTCGATAAATAGCCAGATTGCCCTTGACCCTCCACAATTATCTCCCCTTACTTTATGCCACCTGATACGGAGTAATGGCCTTTCAACTTCAAGACATTTGACGGGCGTATATTGTGACATTTTGGCACTCTTGTTAAAAGTGGGGCCATAATAATTGGTATCCCCTTACCTGAATCATAAGTACCTTTTGTGACGTCTTTCAACACAGAGTACTCCTCCCTGATAAGACGGTTCCTGGAGAAGACAACCAATCAATGTCTGTGTTGGCTTACGGAATAACATAGATCTTTACTATGAAGTTTAAATCCTCATTAATACGCATGGTGTCATTATTTATTTACGATTGTTTATCAGTTAAAGGGATAACATGGTCATAATTACTGTGAAATTCATTAAAACCCAACTTTGTACTGTAATAAAGTTTTTGGATGGCCACCAGACGAAAGAACAGTCACGCGGAAGTGGTATGAACCGCTCTCGCGTATAACAATATATGATACATTCTTCTTTATAATCCAGTTTTTTATACTTTTCATGCTAAGAGCAACCTGATTGTCATTTTTAATTAATTCATCCGGATATGCGTTATTTGGCTATGGGTCAGTAGATCTAGTTTCGTAAAGGCTTGAGCAAATTGGATGTAAATATTGTAACAGATCATGGTTTCAGCACACTGATTATTTCTCGCAAGATGTTCTCACAATGCTCTTGTGATTTTAGTGTGGACAAACATCTCTTTTACCTTTATGCAATACTCCCGTAAGCATTTGTCGTTTGAATATTCATGTAAGAAATAATGACATCATGACTGTTACTTAGACGATGTTATATAATGGCATTTGATAACATTTAATTTTGTCGATAGCTGAAACTGTAAAATGAGATCTATATTATTTCATAATAAAACAGAATAGACCCTAATCAAATGGTTCCTACTCTGGTATACTCTTAAACTTGGATACAGGATGAGCTTACCAGACTCATGTATTACTTTTTCCCTGTCGTGCCCTTAACGGCTTACTTGCAGGTGCTCTGACTTCAGCAAAGTCATTGAGTACATATTTGACGGATTGTCACAGTTATTATGCTATGTTTTACATGTTGTCCTGTGTTCACCGTCGTCTATGTTGTGGGTAAGTCCAGCGGGGATACCTTTATTTACAATATTTGTAAAGCTAGGGTGACTTTGAGAGAAGTGTGAGGTTAGGACGTCCGTAAACCGGTTTAAACCCCCAGTGGTGTTTTTGCTACTGACCGTGCCAAGGCGGTACTCTCTTTGTCACCCTTCCTTTTGTTTGCCTTGCGTCTTTGTGCTTGTGATTTTGTTCATGTGTGGAACGTTTGTCTCTGGTTCTTGTGTGTCTTTTGGTGTTTTCTGTGTTCATTGTTCATTTCGTGTGTGTGTGTGTGTGTGTGTGTGTGTGTGCGTTTGGGTGTGTGGTTGTGTGTGTGTGTCATGCTGTCTATCGGTGTTTTGGTGGTGGTTGCGTCTTGTATGTGGCTTTGCCTGCTTGACTTTACTACTTTTCCATTCAATAAACACCTTTATAACATAATTTCTGGCTTCAGCGTGACGTAACGCTATCATGTATATTTTGATATTCACGGGTATATATTCATCAGTGAATAACATTCGAACGACATAACTGTATTCATACGTGCAGTCAAAACAAACAAACTGGTGGACGGTGACTTATCTGTTAAACGATTGAGTCACAATAGATGCCAAAGGAATATTGGCACTCGCGCCTTATTTTCGATAAAATAATACAAATCATAATCACTGCCAGTAAATATCTACAAAAATGTATGCCAAAAAAGACCTATCAGCTACACTGACCCAAACCATCTACCATTCTATCATACATTGCCGCCACAACTTTACAATTTCCTTCACCGCATATATCATTTTGTTTAAAAGAAATCCTGTACGGATCAACAAATTATCCTCTACGCCGTTACGTATGGCCCAGAAAACAGGTCTCAATCCAAACAAGAAGCAAACCACAGTGCACGCAACTACATGATTCAAAGGCTGAATAACAATTTAACGTCCCGGCAAATCAGATAATGCAGATTTCTACTCATACAAAATATCTCGTCAATCCACAACTATAGTCATCTGTATCCAGCACAGCAAAAACATATTTCAAATATGTTATATTCCGAAACAGCTGATCGCCAAAATCGTCCTCCTGTTCCAACACAGTTTTATGCAGCAGTTGGTACTGAATCTTTTGTCCATTTCAATAAACTTTTTCACTGAATTTGCATCGAGATTTTTTCACGTCGGAAATGTCAATGTCCATGTGTATACGATACTGATAAAGGGCTTAATCCACCAAAACGAAGACACATTTTGAATCCCGTTGACAGTGAGTGACGTGTAGGCGAAGTGTATGTGGGTCTTCATTTAAACTATGAGCAAATGGCGCACTTTACACAGACACTTGGTGTGTCAATTTAATCACAGTTAAATTGAATATCAGAGATATCTGAATTAGATCCTGGTTGAAATGACAGTAAGTCAATAAACAGTTGGAAATCTTGGACCTACTTTGTCCAAGTTACTTAGCGAACCTAATAACACCATTCATTCATAATTTCTATATGTAAGGAGAAATTATAACAATCCACGTTACTGCTGAAATATTGGCTGAAAAAACCATTTGTGTTTGTTATGTTATAAATAGAATCTTGCATTCGTGTTCATGATTAAAGCTCGTTTTTATCGTTTTAAAAAGACTCATTTAATAAATCCAATAATCAAGAACACTCATATAAGATCCTCTATTTCACCAACAATGTTATTTACGATGTTATCTTAACTGCTTGGATCCTGGTTGGATGCAATAAATCAGAGTTCCATCCGAACCCAAAATATTTGATTGTTTGATTGAAATAGAATAAAATATGATTTTAGAAATGATGCAGAGACGAATGATAGCTAGTGTTGGAAGAATTATTTTCTTCCTCCAGGTGTAGCCACTAAATTACTTGACAACAATGCCAGTGCCGACAAGAGAGATACGCAGGGCACCCTTCCTCTGAAAATCGCCATCGGCAAGCGCTATGACGAGATGTGTGCCTTACTACTGGCCTATATGCCCAACTACTTGTAAGAGATTTGTCGTCCTTTCCCCTTGTCTATCATTGGACACATTTTACATACCAACATGTAGAAGTGTTCAGTGTTCAGGCGTTTATATATTAGTATCGATACCGGTCTATCAGACAGGTGGCAGTTTAATGCAGGGTGCATTGGGGCTTTCATCCTGCATTAAGCAGCAACCTGTCGAGTTTCAACTGTTTCTTCTCCGAGTCAGATAAAGCTGTCCTATGTATGACACATAATTCTTGTTCCATTTATCCCGTGACTCATATTTAAATATGACAATTGTAACCATTTTTATACGCCCGTTTGAAAAAACGGGACGTATTATGGAATGGCGCCGTCTGTGTGTCTGTCCGTCTGTCCGTCTGTCCGTCTGTAACATCTCTAACTCAAGTTCCGCTTGGTGGATCCTTCTCAAATTTTAACACAATGTTTATCTAGACATTCTACAGTTGCCTGCCAAGTCCCGGTTTGTTTATCCAAGGTCAAGGTCACACAATTGGACTTAGAATTTGCGTTTAGCAAAATATTTAACCGGTCTGTCTGTCTGTAACATCTCTAACTCATGTTCCGCTTGGTGGATCCTTCCCAAATTTAATCATAATGTATATCTAGACATGCTACAGTAGCCTGCCAAGTCCCGGCTCGTTTATCCAAGGTCAAGGTCACTTAATTGGACTTAGAATTTGCGTTTAGCATTTGCGTTAAGCAAAAATGTTAACCTCAATTTATGTGGAACAAGTCCACTTATCTACATAACACTTTGAGATAAAGCTTTGAAACTTGGAACACTTGTTCACCGTCACAACCTTCACCTGTAGGCAAGAGTAAATAACTCTGTCAAGCATTTTGACTGAATTATGCCCCTTTTTAACTTAGAATTTTTGGTTAAGGCTTTGTTAAAGTCCATTTATTTACATAACCCTTTGAGATAAAGCTTTTAAACTTGGAACACTTGTTCACCATCACAACCTTCACCTGTAGACAAGAGTAAATAACTCTGTCAAGCATTTTGACCGAATTATGCCCCTTTTTAACTTAGAATTTTTGGTTAAGGCTTTGATAAAGTCCATTTATTTACATTACCCTTTGAGATAAAGGTTTTAAACTTGGAACACTTGTTCACCCTCACTACCTTTACCTGTAGGCAAGAGTACATAACTCTGTCAAGTATTTTGACCGAATTATGCCCCTTTTTAACTTAGAATTTTTGGTTGAGGCTTTGTTAAAGTCCATTTATTTACATAACCCTTTGAAATAAATCCTTTAAACTTGGAACACTTGTTTACCTTCACAACTTGCACCTGCAGGCAAGAGTAAATAACTCTGTCAAGCATTTTGACCGAATTATGTCCCTTTTTAACTTAGAATTTTTTGTCAAGGTTTTGGTTAAAGTCCACTTATTTACATAACCCTTTGAGATAAAGCTTTTAAACTTGGAACACTTGTTCACCATCACAAGCTTCACCTGTAGGCAAGAGTACATAACTCTGTCTAACATTTTGACATGATTATGACGCTTTTTAGCTTGGAATTTTTGGTTAAGGTTTTGGTTAAAGTCCACTTATTTACATAACCCTTTCAGATAAAGCTTTTAAACTTGAAACATTTGTTCACCATCAGAAGCTTCATCTGTAGGCAAGAGTAAATACAATGCAACTCTGTCAAGCATTTAGACACAATTATGGCACTTTTCAATTTAGAATTTTTGGTTAAGGTTTTTTGTTAAAGTATGCCTATTTACAACCTTGAAACTTGGTCGCAAAATTGGGCTTAGAATTTGAGTTCAGCAAATACGTTAACCCCAGTTTATGTTGAACAAGACCCCGACGGGCGTATATTGTGTCTACTGGCACTCTTGTTAATTATACGTGGGAGACGAATGTGGACAAGCAGTCTTCACGGCTTCGATCCCCGCTACTGGCGATTATTTAAAAATATTATTCTCTTCCAGATTTGATTACTTTTGTAGGAGAATATACAAAGATATGTATTTGGTTCGACTTTAAACTTTAGTTCAGGTGTTTAAAGAAACAATTCAGTTCGCCACAGGAACTACTTGCAGGATAAACTTATGTACTTCACATCAGCAAGTGTTAAGTGCCTGTGTGGCGACCGTAAAATGTTGCCCCGTACTTCATTATCAGTATTGTTATTTTTTCCGATCTTCGGGTAATGCCTCATCAGAATTCTAAGTTGTTTGATATTCGTTCAATATTTTCTCTAAACTTGACCGAAGCGGAAGTGGTCAAAATTGTACCATATCCGAATTTGAGGGGACATTATATTTAATTTGGGTTTAGAGTTCCAGCAGAACATTGGTAATGGCGTAGCATACACTTGTATTTGAACTGTCTTAGTATATACGTTCATTCATGGAAAGTTAACATTTTAGTCCTTTACCTGATAGAAACGCGTTTGAAAACGGAGTAGACCCAGATTAGAAGGCTCTTAAATGAGCCGTTTGATCAATGTTTGCTTATAAACTATCTTATAGTTGATTCTATACTAGTTCTGAAGGGTGGTGATCCCCCGAAAACAAAAATTGCAACACAAAAAGAGAAAATTGCAGACTCGGTTTTATTGAGTCTGTTCATGAGCAGTAATTGAAAGTGCAACACTGCTCACGCCCCCTAGCACCGGCTTAAGCGGTATTCAATTTTCAGAACAAGAAGTACTGAAATTCATGATCTCGAAGGATCAGAAGGTATAACAACACTGAGAATGAAGTACGGGGCGACGTTTTACGGCAGCCACACAAGCACTTAACACCTGCTCGACATAGCTATATAGTCACTTGTTTCATATAAAAGTGTAAAATAAATAGTTTTCATAATGGAAAGAATATGTCATTAATATTCATAATACATTGAACAAGGGTTAAATATCGAAAATGATACATATATTTGAACGTTTGGGTTAGCGAGATTGAGGTGTTACTGTATATTGTAATTAAATGTCAATATAACTGAAGTTACAGGTCTCTTTATATTTGTATTTATATAATGGAATAGACGAAAATAATATATAAATGAATATCAATAATACCAAGCATTAACATGAGTCCTATACAAGTGTTCAACTGGTTAAAAACATTCATGTCTTTTCAGCGTTCGGCGTTTGTTCACCAGCAGTAACTCCAGAGCCGCGGAGTTATCCTTCCATGACCTACTAAGGTGGGAAATGCAGGTACTGTAGAACCTATCTAGAGCGGCTACTTACTACATAAAGTCTAGTCAGAATTTCATTTTCTTTTGGTTTGTTCTCATTATCGAGATCTAAGAAATAAATATTTTAAACCATATTGTTATTGGCCAACGTTACACAGATGATTAATGTCTTCAAATTAATCGAAGAGTGTTTGTGTCTTAGCAGAAGGCATCTACTTTGCACATAACCTAAGCACCTCTTGCTTTCAATTAACAATCCAATATTGAAAGGCGTACATATCCGAAAGATATGGTACAAATTATAACATGTACTTTGCATTATCCTTGTGTGTGCAACGATCTTTTTATGGATAAACTAAGATGGCAACAGTACATCCTTATATTATCATCTAAGTGTAAAAATTCTAAAGGGAGGTGATCCTCGAGAGCAAAAATTGCAACACAAAAAGAGAAAATTGCAGACTCGGTTTTATTGAGTCTGTTCATGAACAGTAATTGAAAGTGCAACACTGCTCACGGCCCTAGCATGTTTTCTGATAAAGAAAATGCAGATGCAGGTAAAATGATGACTTCTTCGTTCTGCTTTCCCTGTTGGTTGGTGACAGTCTTCCGAACGATTGTCCACACGCATGTCAAATTAAACATGTATGGTTTGGTTTATATCAGATTTTACATCGTTTTAACAGTATTTCAGTCATATAACGACGTCTAAACATGTACGCTATATTACCACTGGTTGGTGAAAACTGCACATGTTCCATATCTGTTTATCTACTAAAATCTCATAATTGACATCTAAACTTTGTATATCACTTGTTATAAGCACTGTTATATGCTTTATACAAATTAAACTGTTTATATCACTTGTTATATGCACTGTTATATGCTTTGTACAAATTAAACTTTGTATATCACTTGTTATAAGCACTGTTATATGCTTTATACATATTCGTATACATATATTTTGAACACTTTATTTCTTATGGCCATTGACCCTGACTGGACACTACAGGAGAACTCCAGGGAATCAATAATCAGCACAGCTGGACACTGTGTATGAGGGGGTCGCTAATGAAGGAGCTTTGAGATGCCTTTAAACACCTTTGCGAACAGACTTGAACAAGGTCGGATGGCCCCTGTTTGCTTATGGAAGTCTGATTCTGCAGATTCTTCCATGGACAAAATGTCCTTTGTTCATATGCCATTATAAACATTTCACTTATTTATATCCATGATGTCATTACTTCTTACATGGATATTCATGGAGTGAAGATTAAAGTAGAGCGAAAGTAAAACAGAGAGATTTCTGCATTACTTTCGCCCTTCACTATGCTACCACATGTTTACAAGCGATCTTTATGCAAGCGTAAATTGGCTGTGTAAAATATGTTCAAGCAGGATAGAAGAAAAAACAAGAGCGCAATATTATTTAGTAATTTTAATTAAGAGATACATGGGGAATTTTAAAATAATTGCAGAATGAGGAAAATGCTTTAATAAGATATGGTTTGCTGATAACTATATTTGAAACGCTTAAACAAGGGAATGTGAACTTTTGGAAACCCAGAAATACGTAGTTCTTGTGTGAGTTTTCAGGTACTGATACATTTTGACAGTTAATGTGAAAGGCTTAAGTTAAAGCATGCTTTGAAACGTCTTTCAAAGTATATAGCTGCAAATCTGCAAAGGATCTTTTGTTATTTCCGATACAATTTTTTTCCTGCTGATGTGCATTTTTAAATAAATGTTATGCAAGGACATACAACGTTCTGGCCAATGACGATCATCTGTTGAAAGTGTTATGAAAGGTGTATGTGAACTCTTGAACATAGCAAGTAAATTGTACAACTGATTTCTGAAATAAGCAACTGTTCCCCTAAGTAATATTTTTCACCAATAGTTATGAGTTTTGTTCAAATTGCTAATGCTTTGGTTTTTAGAATTTTTTATAACCTTTGCAAACAGTTTTGATCCAGATGAGACGTCGAGTAACTTGACACATCATCATGGTTCAAACTTTTTGTTACTCTTGCATTTGGTCGTGCCCTTAACGGCTTACCTGCAGGTGCTCTGACTTCACCAAAGTCATTGAGTACATATTTGACGGATTGTCACAGTTATTATGCTATGCTTTACATGTTGTCCTGTGTTCACCGTCGTCTATGTTGTGGGTAAGTCCAGCGGGGATACCTTTATTTACACTGTTTGTAAAGCTAGGGTGACTGTGAGAGAAGTGTGAGGTTAGGACGTCCGTAAACCGGTTTAAACCCCTAGTGGTGTATTTGCTACTGACCGTGCTAAGGCGGTACTCTCTTTGTCACCATTCCTTTTGTTTGCCTTACGTCTTTGTGCTTGTGATTTTGTTCATGTGTGGAGTGTTTGTCTCTATTTCTTGTGTGTCTGTTGATGTTTTCTGTGTTTGTCTCGTGTGTGAGTGTGCGTTTGGGTGTGTGGTTGTGTGTGTATGTGTGTGGCATGCTGTCTATCGGTGTTTTGGTGGTGGTTGCGTCTTGTATGTGGTTTTGCCTGCTTGACTTTACTACTTTTCCAATTAAATAAGATATGGAAGGAAAACGTATTTTTAGAATTGCAGCAGACGACGATATTTGCAGTCGACAATTGCTCAGTTTCTTCTATGGCCAAAACTTTCTTTGTTAATATGCCAGCATAAAATATTATCTTATAAATGTTCCGTAATTTCATTATTTATTACATGAATATTCATGAAGTAAATAGTTAATATGGGTTGTATCCTTTTTTAGAAAACCACAATGTCAGTTCTTGACTGTATGATAGAAACCCAGGGATCTACAGACCACATAAGGGTGTACTACAATGTACTAGAGAGTGACGAGAGAGGAAACGCCCCGACTGATACTGAATTCAACCCTACCGAAAAATCTCCACTACAGATTATCGCTAAACAAGGAAATAAAGTAAAACTGTTTAGCATTTATATTTTGCACACATGTACAACTCGCATTTGAATCCAGATGAAACAATGAATATCTCCGCATCTCATCAGGATATGAGCTTTTTTGATACTCGGTCAGTGACTTCTGAAAAGATTGATCGTATTGGGAGTAATCTTTATTTCTATTACATCAATTTTGAAACTAGTTATTGTAATTGCTGCAAATCATTATCGCTTGTTTGGATATATGATAAGCAACCGAAATCCCTAATTAAACCCGGCGTCTCGAGACGGGCAACCACTGTAATCGTTAGTGTCCTAACTCAACCCGGGATCGAACCAGAGCCGCATAAGTTACAGATGGACGCGCTATTTAGACATCCTTTACATTTCTGAACATATAATCAGAATACCAAACATTGAAATTCCAAATGTTCAATATTCATGGTCTAGAAGACGTGCAAACTGGGTTATACTAGTTGACCTAATGGCATGTAGACACAATCAGTGGCCAGTGTTATATTAACCATTTACTCCCTTAATACGCATTGTTACGCATTTTCAAACAGAATAGACCCAGACCATATAGGAGCCCCCTGTTTAGGGTCTGCCTATTTGCTTATGGAATAATGTATTTTCGGGTCGGCAGTTTTTGCCATGGCAAGCATTTCCAGCGTTACAATGCAATTTTAATTAACCCTTTCGCTGCCAATGCCTGATCTGTGATTACCTATGCAAACAGTTTGGATCCAGATGAGGCGCCGAGTAACTCGGCGTCTCATCAGGATCCTAACTGCTTGTTACTGTTACTATGTTTTTGAAACAAAAATTAAGAAAATCAAAAGAATGAAAATTTGTAGCAGACAACAAAGTTAGCAGACGACAGAGTTTGGCAGCGAAAGGGTTAAAGGTCATCTGATTCATATCCATGATTGTTTCTACATTAATATTCAAGGTGTGAAGGGTTAGGTCAGTATCAATGTCAGTTTATTTTGGTTTATTAAGATTGATAAGAAACGGATGCAAATGTTATATGGCATAATGCAATCGCTGAAAAATGCGACATGTGATATATTTATTTCGTTGCATTCGGCGTTGTATTATCAAACCAGGGAAACAATAACAGATACAGTAAAACCTCTTAAAGCGACGACCTAAAAGAGGCTTACGTCTGGGTCTGAAAGTCAGGTGGTTGCTTAATGCATGATTTCCTGCATTCAGCAACCACCTGCTTTTAATGACAACCATTTCTATTAAGTGGTCGCTTAGAGAGTTTCTACTGTAATTTATAATGAGTTACGATGTTTAAATCATGGAATTCGTGACAGTTTAAAGCTATATAATACAATATTTTACAGACCATAGTCTACCACGACACAGTACGACTATTAGTTAGCCGTAAATGGAAAGAATATGCAAGGAGAAGATTTCTGTATGTATACCCATACACATACTCATGTCTCATTAGATTCCAAGCTGTTAACTCTTCGCTTGCTATTCACGTCAATATACCTACCTGTAAATAGTGAACACCCAGATGAGACAGCTCCTGCAGGAGCTGTCTCATCAGGGTCTGCACTATTTACAAGTTGATTGTGCAACCAATGTACTCCACAGCAGTGATTGCACAGCGAAATACTTGTACACAGTGAAGATATATGTAATTATACAACAGGGCATGGGTAAAGAAGGAGAAATGTATTTTAAAATTCAGCAAGAGAAGGGTTAAGCACTTGGTCAATAGTTTCCTTAAAGCTTTAACGAATCGAAAGTAGTTGAATCGTCCCAGATTCAAATTTGAGCAGACATTAATTTTTCTACAACTTTGTAAAAGTTAAATGGGTTTAATGAAATAATATCATTTTTTATACAAAACAAATTCTCAGAAGACACTATCATTTCAGGGTCGAACAGATAAAATGTTAGTCAAATGTATGTGATGATCTGGGATATACAGTTTAACTTCGATACCTCGAAAGGGACCATAACAATTAGATATTAGTTACAGAAGTTCGAGTTATCCGATTTCTAATCTAGACAAGTTATCAAGTTCACAGCTTAATGCTGGTCTAAAAGTAATGATGAGAGCTTTCAGCATTACTCTAGACCTGCATTAAGCTGTCACATGTATTTCTAGATACACGTGGTAATACAGTTTAGAACAATTCTCCATTGTAAGTTTTAGTAGGACCGAACTTTTAGTTCGAGTCATCCCGATGTTCGATATATCGAAGTTCAACTGTATATCAAAATCAACTGTATATCAAGACAGAATATAAGTAGATCCTCTGCATAGCGACCAATTTATAACACGTGTGAAATTAAATGAATGAAAGTAGTGCTTCTGAAAGTATAAATTTCGTTCTACATTAAACCATTCCCGCATATTGACGCCTTTTGACACTTCTGTAAAAATCACTTTATGAAACCATTGTGATAAATAGAGCATTTGCTCCACAGGAGCAAATGCTCTATTTATCACAATGGTTTCAAAAGTACACAATTCTGAAAATTTCTTTTTCTCTAGTTAATGCTCCTTTTCGGTAGATTCAATCAAAGAGGTTAGGTCTAAAATAGCCTAAGTGGGAATGGGTTAAGCTACCGCCTGTCTGAAAGATCCGGAATTAGACTTCACTTTAGTGGTTGTTTAAGGAAATATTTACTTTACAATTAGAATGAAACTGTAACATACGCACAGGTAGTGGTATCGAACTTTGATTTATACATATGGAAACCCTGATCTGGAAGAAATAGTGCGGGTTTTTTAATCTGTCCGATTGATTACAGTAACATATCAATAGAAGTATGATTCTGGAGGTTTAAAACAAATGGTGACTTTATGCTCCTATAGGTGCTTTCTGTATTATTTTTGCCCTGCATTAAGCAACATCCTGCTTTTCCAGACTCCTGTAGTTGCATTAGTGAGACTTTACTGTACATGATATAATAGTTTGTGTATATATATATTCCTCTAAAAGTAATTTGGATACTGCAACCTGTGATCATACGGTTACCGGAGAAATAGATACGTTTTACGCATAAATTAAACCCTTTATAAGAATATCTCTCGGAGACGATTCTATATAGAAGTCACATCATAGAATTTATTTGAGAAATGGTGATTTTAGCATTGAATACGACTCTTTATCTATGACTTGGTTTGACTTAATATTTCAAGAATTAGTTGACTCATTCATTTACCTGTTGGTCCTGTTCAGTATTACACATTCCGTCCTCGAGGCCAAACCTAACCCTTTTATTTATGACTCAGTTTAGTTTGACTTATTTCTTCCAGAATTGACTCGCTCATCTACCTGTTGGCATTGTTCAGTATTACATATTCCGCCATCACAGCGGTGATGTCGAAGGACCCTGCCCGGTACAACACCCCGCTGGATATTTCCCGTGCTGTGTTGGAGGTGTTCAGTCTCTGTATGGTGTCCAGGACACTGGTTACGGAAATAAATAAATTGAGGAGGTATAGTTAGATCACTCCATGACAAACACTCAAAATACAGTTGAACCCCTCTAATGCGACCACTTAATAAATACACATGGTTGTTTGTATAAGCAGGTGGTTGCTTAATGCAGGGCTAAAGTAATGCAGAAAGCTCCTCTAGGAGCTTTCTGCATTACTTTTGTCCTGCATTAAGCTACCACCTGCATCTAGCACCCAGAATTATACCTTTTTTAGGTGGTCGCATTAGCGGGATTTTACTGTATATATTATGCATGAAGTTTCACACAGGTGTTAGCTTTATATTACTCTATTTCCTCTTTCCGCGAACCGAGCCGCATTTGCTTACTGATTGGATCCAGATGTGAAAATCTGCGTCTCATCAGGATCCAAGCTGTTTGACACTTGGTCAATAGTTTCACATCGGCTTAAACGAATCCGAAGTAAAAATGTGTCAAAATGACACTAGATCCAAATTTGAACAGACATTTTTACAGTGGGCCTGAGTGGGCTTAATACAGGACGAACGTTATGCAGAAAGCTCTGTTGCAACCTGAATTGTAATAACAACCGGAATTGTAATAAAAGTTATTACAAAACTGGTTAAGATGCGAAAACATTATTACAATTGGTGGTCAACCTGAGTTGTAATAACAACCTGAATTGTAATAAAATAATTATGTCTCCCCCCATATTTATATGGGGGAGACATATTGTTTTCGTGAGAGTTGTCTGTCTGTCCGTCCGTCTGTCCGTCTGTCCGTCTGTCCGTCTGTCTGTCACACTTTTTGTCCGGACGATAACTTCAATATGCCTGATGCCAGTTGATTGAAACTTCATATATGGAAAGAGCATAATGAGAGGAAGTGTCATGCACAAGGTCCATAACTCTGGCTTCACTAATATTGGAGTTATTGCCCTTTGTAAAAAACAATCACACTTTTTTGTCCGGACGATAACTCCTATATGGCTCATGCCATTGGAATGAAACTTCATATATGGAAAGATCATGACGAGAGGAAGTGTCATGCACAAGGTCCATAACTCTGGCTTCACTAATATTGGAGTTATTGCCCTTTGTAAAAAATATCATAATTTTTTGTCCGGACAATAACTTCAATATGCCTGATGCCAGTTGATTGAAACTTCATATATGGAAAGAGCATAATGAGAGGAAGTGTCATGCAGAAGGTACATAACTCTGGCTTCACTAATATAGGAGTTATTGCCCTTTGTAAAAAAAATCACGCTTTTTTGTCCGGACGATAACTTCTATATGGCTCATGCCATTGAATTGAAACTTCATATATGGAAAGATCATAACGAGAGGAAGTGTCATGCACAAGGTCCATAACTCTGGCTTCACTAATATTGGAGTTATTGCCCTTTGTAAAAAAAATCACAATTTTTTGTCCAGATGATTACTCCTATGTGACACATGCCATTGGAGTGAAACTTCATACATGTAACGATCATGATAAGAGAAAGTGTCATGCATAAGATCCTTAACTCGAGCTTCAATAAATTTTAGAGTTATTGCCCCTTGTACATTTGTTTAATTCTTTCTTGTCCGGACGATAACTCCTACATGGCTCTTGCCATCGTATTGAAACTTCATACATGGAAAGAGCATGATGAGAGAAAGTGTCATGAACAAGGGCCATAATTCTGGCTTCAATAATTTTGGAGTTATTGCCCTTTGTTACATTTTTTGGCCGATCAATAACTCCTGTTCGACTGATGCTATTGGAATGACATTTTATTTTTGGAAAGAGCATGATGAAAGTAAGTGTCATGCACAAGGGCCATAAATCTGGTATCAGTATTTTTGGAGTTATTAGCTGTTATCATTTTCTTCTTGAAAAATGTAGTGTGGAAAACGCATAATGAGGGGAAGTATCATTCATCAAGACCATAACATTTTTAGTGATTTCCCTTTACATATTGTTTTTCTTAGAGGGGAGACATCCGTTTTTTTGACAAAAACCTCTAGTTTTGTGTCTGTATTTGTGTTTGTGCGAGCGCACGTGCTTGTATGTGTATGCGTGTAGTTTGTGGGTGAAGGGCGCATGTGCGTGCGTGCGTGCATGTGTACATGTATGAAGTACTAGATGATAGTACAAAGACTTAGAAATATTTATTACCAAACTGTTTAAGATGCGAAAATATTATTGCAATTGGTGGTCAACCTGAAATGTAATAAAAACCTGAATTGTAATAACATGTTTTGTGACTGCATGTGTGTGCACACGTGTTTATATGTGTATGCGTGTAGTTTTTGGGAGAACGGCGCATGCGCATGTGTAAATGTATGAAGTAATACATGAGTTATTCTAGATGACAGTACAAAGACTTAGAAATATTTATTACCAAACTGTTTGAAAATATTATTGCATTTGGTGGTCAACCTGAATTGTAATAAAAACCTGAATTGTGATAACATGTTTTTGTGACTGTATGTGTGTATGTGTGCGCACACGTGTTTATATGTGTATGCGTGTAGTTTGGGGGAGAACGGCGCATGCGCATGTGTAAATGTATGAAGTAATACATGTAACAATAGTTTCGCATCTTAACCAGTTTGGTAATAAATATTTCTAAGTCTTTGTACTATCATCTAGAATAACTCATGTATTACTTCATACATGTACACATGCGCGCACACGCATGTACCCATCACCTACAAACTACACGCATACACATACAAGCACGTGCGCGCACACATACAAATACAGACACAAATTATTTTATTACAATTCAGGTTGTTATTACAATTCAGGTTGACCACCAATTGTAATAATGTTTTCGCATATTAACCAGTTTTGTAATATTTTTATTACAATTCCGGTTGTTATTACAATTCAGGTTGCAATAAAGCTCCATTACGACTGCTCCAAACTTCAAGCTTAAACAATATAGAGGATCTAACACGAGTGTTCATTGCAAATGATTTGTATGAAACGAGTTTTAGCTTTAGCGAATGTCATATTTATTATAGTAAATAATATTTTTGTAATGACCACTCATGTAAGATCCTCAATTTACCGAATGACATTTGAATTTGGCGTCAAGAATATTTCAAAATGTTTGAAATTTTCGTCACACCACTTGCATCGAGCAATCAGCGCCAAGTGGCAACCAAGTGGCACCAAATGACGCGAACATATCTCCCTTGGCGCAAACAGTCCGCCTTTTGGAATTCACTGGAATGTAATGGCGGACGCCAAGTGAAATATGAATTTTTTGTTGATAGGCAGTGGCCACCTCAGCATCTTTCATCATCTTCTGACGGAGCAGCATCATCACTCCAACATTATCAAAAGCCTCAGACATATCAACATTGTAAATATTTAGTAGATATGTTGTTCATACAGCAGCTGAGGAGGGTCTGAACCAGGTAGCCGATTGCCGATATGTATATACATGTAGATATGTATATACATGTAGTCGGCAAGTAGCGCCAAGTGGCGGCAAGTTGAAACCAATTTAACGACCTTATGCACAAACTAATCACCAAGTGGCGAAAAGTAGCCGTCTATCGGCGCGAATGGCGCCAACAGGGTGAATTTTGGAATCAAACGGCCGTGTAATGGCGCGAACTGGCGCAACATTTTGGAACAAACCAGGTGGCATTTGGCGCACGCCATATGACACCCAGTTTATTCCTCTTGGCGACACATGCCGAACGGACATTAATTCGGCGCCTCAACGAGCCACTAGGCGCCGGCCCAGTAGACTCCTAGCATAAGTAACCTTATCTATTAAACATTACAGCCGACTTAAATTCTTAATTACATATTTGCATCTAATTCGTTTGAAAAACAATTTTTTAAAATATATATGTAGAATTCAACTAATCAGTTTTGTAAACTACTCGGTGAATCTATATTTTCCAATTTTACCAAGCCTACATAATTTATTAATATAAGAATCTGTAAAAGCAGGTTGCTTTATGCAAGTCAAAAGTGATATAGACAGTGCCTATAGGAGGTTTCTACATAACCTCTTGCCAGAATTTTCAGAAACCTGCATCTGAGCCAAGATGTGGCCATTCATGTATCAGTGTTGATACTTTTGTATAAATTGCTGCCATGTTCAATTAATAAATGAAACGATTAAATATTACTTTAATTCCAGTACGGAGTATGCACCACGGTAGGAAACTTTAACCATTTTTACGCTGTATTAACAGAGTGGAATAGTTCATCATTGATTATTGGCAAAGTCCATACAGTACGAAAAGGTAACATTTGCGAGAGAATTTTAAATGACAAACAATGTATACCCTGATCTGATGACTCTGATCAGGGTATACACTGTTTGCAAAATGACAGAACACTCCTTTCCCACATTCAGCAGTTTAATAGCATAGAAATAAACTACACAGGTTTTGGAGCCTTTACATGTTCACTTTATCCATAAAGACCTCTGTTTCTCTTTCAGACACAAATTGGAGTACTTCACAGATACGTTCAACTGGTTTGACCTTACATCCGCCGTCTTGTTACTTGTGGTCCCGCCATTGCGTTTCACCCACACAAATGCTCAGTGGCATGTGTTTGCATTCGGATACTTATGCTGGGTGATCCAAATATTCAAATTTGCAGCCATATTTCGGTAATATTTTATAGGACAGTGTAAACTAAACAGCATAAAATAGTACACCTACTGCGGCGTACTGCCCATTTATGTTTATGTTTATTATGCCCAAAATATGTTGTAGTTTTTCAACTTCTTAACTGCGCAATTGCTCTTGTTTGTGCAAAATATTTAAGAGGAATAAGATGTTTTTGTCCAATAGTGCTTGTCAATTATCAAATGAAGTCCACATACTTAATGATACGAGTCTCCAAGGACTCATTAATTATTTTATTAAAAAAGATCACAAGTTAACATTACTGTAATTTTCGGACATTAACGACAAGTTTTACAAGCAAATAAACTGGTAAACTTTATTGAACAAAAGGTAAAATCACCTTCAAATAGTAACGTCATTACTTTTATTCTACATGATATCGAATTATGACTATTGTCCTGTTTCATACTTTACAGACAGACCGGCGCGTACGCACAAATATTAGGTCGAGTGCTGGTGAACGATTTTGTCCAATTTGGGATCGTGTTTCTTGTTATCCTCCTTGCCTTCAGTGGTTCTTTCTTCTTGTCTTTGCGGGGCGACAACGATCTAGATGTACACAGAGAGACTAGGTAATGACAGGCAGTACCATTGAATTGAACCATTGCTGAATGGAAGCGCTGAAAAAGTATAAAGAAACTTAACTACACCATTCATTGAAAAATAAACTTTCGCATGGCCCTTATAGCAGGTGGTACCTAAATGCAGGGTAAACCTCGACACCGGTCACTCGGCAATTAGCTCTCTAATGACCCTTACACCAGGTGGTACCTTAATGTATGATGTTCTTGATGCTGAGAGCTCCGTAATATGTTCGTTCTACACATGCTATTGAAGATCCCCACATTTATTTTTGGATATGTATTATGTACATGTATTTTCGATTTGAATAAATGTTGCAGAGAATATTTGGACAATTAGTAGATAAGGCCAGACATCCGCGTGACTGGCCATTGAAATACAGTTAAATAATGCATGTATAGACAAAATGTTAGTCAATCAATCAACGTTAGGTTTAGTGGAGAAATAAAGGGAAAATCTTTTAAAGATATTTACTCTATGTACCTCTAAATGTTTATAAGAGTCTGAGGGTATGATTCTGTCGAGAGGCCTGGTCTATAAAGTGACAGACCTGTCCAAGTAAAGGAGCCCGGATGAGACTAGCTGGTAATTTCGCAAGAACATGAGGGCAGGTTTGCAAAAACTAACCTTTTAGCTTTTTAAACAGTATAGAATTTAATCAGCGATGGTGACCAAATGAGAATCTGGTTAGGTGTTGCACTGTTTGTCATATAAACTAGCAAAGCAAGTTATCCACTGATATGTTCATTGTAGCAAACAGTGTAGAACCTAATCAGTCGCCCGTTTGTTTTTAATGCGGGGCAATTTTATTTCTACATTGTTTGCAAAGTATGAATGTTGGTCTTTGTTAAGAACATGTTTCTCCATTTCTCCACATAATCTATGATTGTGACTCTATTTTCAGTTGTGACTCATCTATTTTCAGTTGACTCTCGTCTATTTTCAGTTGTGACTCATCTATTTTCAGTTGACTCTCGTCTAATTTCAGTTGTGACTCATATATTTTGATTCATGACTCATCTACTTTCAGTTGCGACTCTCGTCCGTTTTCATTTGTGACTTTCATTTCTATTTTCATTAAGTTTGTGATTCTCATCTATTTTCAGTTGTTACTCATATTCAGTTTCAGTCGTGATTCTCATCTATTTTCAGTTCCTTCTGGCGTATTCTGGTCGTCGGTGTCCGAACTCTGTCAGAGGCTCAGCCTGTCGTCGAGTACGCAGGCAGCGAAGGATATGGGTTCGATATAACCTTGTTTTTACTTCAGGATAATATATAATCTTTCTATAGCCGTTACTCACTGTATATATATGTTGAACTTTTGATCCCTTACCTGACATAGAGGAATGTTCACGCATTTGCCAGCAAAGTTGACCCAGATAAGAAGAGCTACAACAGGAGCTGCTCTGTTTGTTTATGAAATAATAAAGATTTGATGCCAGTTTCTGCTATGGTAAAATATTCCCTTGTTCATGGCCCCTTTATAAAAATGGTATTCAATGAATATTTATGAGGTAAAAGATAAAGGCAAGTGGATGATTAATACAGCAATCTCCTTATCTTTATGACATGTGAAGGGCCCTTGCAAATAGTTTTACAGTAATCCAATATAATAGATAAGACGCAACTGTTTAGGAATGATCGATGATTTGGTGTTAACATACCTATCTATAACGACCACATAAAATATACACGGAGGTCTGTAAGAGTAGGTGGTTGCTTAACGCAGTGCGATAATTGGTGGAAAGTTCCTATGGGAGCTTTCTGCATAAATTTCGTTCAGAATTAAGCCACCAGCTGCTTAAAAGCCAAGACAAAGACTTAGTTTAGATGGTCACTGCTGACAGGGTTTACTGTACTGTTGAAATATTTTACGCAAGCAGGTCAATATAACGACGCAAAAAAACAATCAAAATTGAAATTATTAAAATACCTTGATATTTCAATTTAAGTAGAATGTGTCTCAACCGTTTATTCATTTACTGAACATAGACACGGAGCAGCCAAAACACCGAGTCTGCAATTTTCACTTTTCGCATTGCTGATTTTACACAGAACCTTCCTCGTACTTTCAGAAGACATGTTTTTCACAATAGCAGGTACTAAATATTTGTGTTGCGGCCGTAAAATGTCGGCCCGTACTTCATTCCTAGTGTTGTTGTATTTTCTTGTCCTTTGGGATAATTTCAATGCTTTAGTTTTGAAAATTGAATAGCACTTAAGCTAGGGAGCGTGATTAGTGTTGCACTCTAAATAACTGCTCATGCACGGAGTCAATTACACCGAGTCTGCATTTTTTTCTATTCGCATTGCTTTTGCTTTCGAAGAATCTCCTACTTTCAGAGTGTATGTACTTATAACTGGTGTTACGTTATTGTGTAGGGGTCGTAAAAAGTCGATACGTACTCAGTGCTGTTGTATTTCCTGGCCCTTCGGGATCATACATTTCAATGCTTTGAAATATGAAAGTTGGATACCGCTTAGACCGGTGCTAGGGGTCGCGAGTAGTGTTGCACTTTAAATAACTGCTCATGAACAGATCCAATAAAACCGGGTCTTCAACTTTCTTTTTTCGCATTGCTGCTTTTGCTTTCGAAGGATCTCCTACTTTCAGAATTTACATAACAGACAGTTTAGACATAGATTAGACGTTGCCGAGTATTAGGAGTCAAGCTGTTTGACACTCTGACCATGTCCCGAGGTTATAAAAACACTTTTGCTTTTGCTTTTGAGTCTGAGTTTATTCTTAAGCAATCAGGGTTCATGCTTATAAAGCTTTTTAGTTGAGTCTGGGATCGTTCTCAAGCTTTTGATTGGTCAGATTTGAGTTCTCAAGCTTTTGATTGGTCAGATTTGAGCCAATCAAAAACTTGAGAACAAACTGAGACTCAACTAAAAGTTTTATAAGCATGGACCCAGATACTTCAGAACGAATTCAGATTCAGGTTATTTTTTTAAACTCGGAGCTACCTTTCTCACAATAAAATGACGTATGAGTGATTCCTATTGAATGGCAATTGGGCTGTTACTTGCAGACAGGGTAGGCCAGTATGGCCACTGCATTTAACCTTTGTGGGTATCTAGTAAGAATAAAAAATATACACGTATATATATTTTCGATGTAATCAATATATTAGCTGACTTTTCAGAATGGATTACGATTCTTTTTTTTGTTATGGCAGAAACAGTATTGTCATATCTATATTGCGTTATGGGCGAACAGAGTAGATGCCTACAGGATCCGTCTGGTTTGGTCAAACACTATTAACACACGCGTGAAAAGCTTGCTGTATTCTAGTTAAATTCTAAGATAGAAAAGTAGATAATTAGCCTCAATATATTTGAATTTAAACCTTACAATCGATGAATACAGTAAAACCTCTATTGAGCGACCACTAAGTGACTAAATACGAGAGACTATATAACAACAGGTGATTGATACAGAACAAACGTAATGAAGAACGTTACCACATATATGTATCATAAAAATGATTGTACACGTATATTCGTCATTCTGTCTAATCATTAGTGCACAAATTAGAAATGGATTCCCATATGTTTCGCATTATTTGGCTCGTTTCATCATTGAGTCGCTCTTTGGGAAAGAGGTCTTGTTGAATTGTAAATAGTGTACACCAAGATCAGACGTCCAATCGGAACCGTTTCAACGACGTGGATTCCTGTCCGAGGCAGCACACGATGTCTATCCGGGACTGAAAGCGATGTCTTATAGGGGCTGCACGCAGTGTCTGGTTCCGAGCTGAACGCGGTGTCTGGTTTGGGGCTACATTATGTGTCATCCACCAGAAGATGCAGAAGTTTGTTATCAATCTTCCTATATAACGCAAAACATGATCAGACATCTAATAATGGATTTGCTGTCTGGTCTGATCTGATCTCAGTCGTCACTGTTTGCAGATACAACAGACCAATTTCCCCAGAGAAAACTGGGTTGTACCTAATTGTGTTCTACCTCTTTACCTCCACAGCACAATAAGTGCGACGATTATGGTCGGCTTCTTGTTCGCCTGCTGTGTAATCTTACTGAACATCCTGATTGCCCAGCTCAGCGACACGTACCAGAAGGTCCTGCAAGACGCACACAGAGGACTCGAGGTCCGTAGAGCCTGGATCGTTGCACGCGTCGAGTTGAACAGTTTTTTCTGTTACAATGTAGGCATAACGAAACACTATTATTGTGACTGATTTCTGACTTTTCGTATTCTCTTGCGATCCTAACTACTCGTCTCTTTCCGCAAAATATTTGTATTGTTCCGTTAAGCATTCGACGCGAAGGTCTAAAAGACAAAACATTGGCAGACGTGACCCACCGTTATTTGCATTTGACCGATCCATTATTTCATGAATGTTTTCTATTACTACACCATACCAATACATGTACATGTATATATAAATGACCAATGTATCTACATTTTAACAGGACTTTCGAACCACGCGCTATATCGAATATGACGATATACCAGACCTGAGGAATGTATTAACAAAGTGGGACTCACCTCCACTAAATGAAATGAACAAATATGTGCGGGACATCTGGGACTCCTTGGACAGTCACAAAATGAACCTCTTGACGATACAACATCGAATGGCAAGACAAGAAAACTCTCTTCGACAATTGCAGTACGTAATTCTACCCGTAACTTCATTAACCTATATATACCCTAGTGTCGCTAAAAGGGACATATTTAAACAGTGTATACCTGAACAAAATGGCTTTAGATCAGACACTGCGCTGTTTCCTTCAACCATTATTTTCCCAAAAGTATTCTTGCAGAATACACCCTGAATTCAAAATACATATATGGACTACTACTCGTAGTTCACTGGGTAATACAGGCTAAATGGATTAAATTTCCCTCCGTGATTCAGATCATTTCTTTGGTATTGGTGACATATACCATCAATAAGACAATTGTTTCTATAATTTATTCAATTTTCTTACTTACGTCAATATAAGAAGGCACTTTAATAGTATGAAGTTGATATCAATAATGAGTTTGTAGCAAGAGATTCGTTTTAGCATTTATAACTTAGGGTATTGGCGAGATTGACTTAAAAGTTTGACTATATTCTCCAATCGTTATACAAACTGTAAAAGTAGTTTTAGAATTCTTTTTCCGTTTCCTTACACAATCTCGCTGAGAATGCCAAACAGGTGTTGATATTACTTGTAATAACTACTCATAAACTGACTCAATAAGACCGTGTCTACAATGTTCTCAATTTACATTGCTGCTTTTGCATCCGAAGGCTCTCCCACTTTCAGAAGATAATTATGTACTTCGCAACAAAAGGTGTTAAGTGCTTATGTGGCGGCCGTAAAATTTCGCCCCGTACTTCATTCTCAGTGTTGTTATATTTTCTAGTCCTTCGAGATAATTAGTTGTGATTGGTTTTGAAAATTGAATACCGCTTAAGCCGGTGCTATGGGACGTGGCAAATTTCTCATTTCACATTCCTGCTTTTGTTTTCGAAGGATCTCCTACTTTCAGAACTTTTGGACGCCGAGTAAATTCAGCGTCTTTGGGTCCAAAGTGTTTGCACATATTAACACAGTGACGCGCAAAGAATTATTACGATATATCTGTATCATTTCAGAGGACAGATCAATTTCCTTGTTTCCTTACACTCAGATCAACATGATAGAAAAGGTACGACAAAATTCTACCGTTCGGATTCGGAACTTGCTGTTTCGCGTAACGAAAATGCAGGACACACAAACAATAATACTACACCGAAGGACAATTGGACGAACACGGAAAAGGTGGAAATTGTCGAACAAGAGAAACAGAAAAGTGTTGTTTAGAAGAGAAGTTAGATTTAAAGAACTGAAACGGCTGATAAAACTTCCAATAAAATGTTGGTGTAAAAGGACGAAAGAAGTCACAATTTCACGTACCAAAATTATTTGCTAAAGTGCTCTGTCTGTCTGTCTGTCTGTCTGTCTGTCTGTCTCTCTCTCTCTCTCTCTCTCTCTGTCTCTCTCTCTGTCTCTGTCTCTGTCTCTGTCTCTGTCTCTCTCTCTCTCTCTGTCTCTCTCTCTCTGTCTCTCTCTCTCTCTCGCTCTCTCTCTTCTTTCTCTCTCTCTCTCTCTCTCTAGCTTATCTCTCTTTGTGTGTGTCTCTCTCTCTGCCTGTCTGTCTTTCTCTCTTAATTCGTGCTCCGCTGTGAAACATTAATGTCTTCTCAAATGTTGATTTGGTGCTATTTTATTGTGTTTATTAATTCAGATTCGATAGCGGATAGCGGGATGTGTGTACGAGGGGTGTTCCATAAATAATGTCATCTGTGCTTTATTTCGCGGAAATCGTGCAATTCATGCACAAAACCACCTCGTGTCGATTGAGTGATCACTGGCTCGTGACACAGGTAAATATCTCGTCCACACGTTCACTTGCCTCGGTACAGTGTACATCGTTTCATAGCCTATTCGTTAGACTATACACAAAATGACAGGAAAACGAGCTGAAAATGTTCTTGAAATTAGGGCCTATATAAAAGGTAGGTCATTACTCGGCATAAAGGCTGTAGATATTCACCGCGAGGTGTGTGACATTTATGGGGAGGGCCAAATGTCCCACAGGACTGTTTGTAGGTGGGTAGCTAAATTTAGTGCTGGGCAGCAGCAACTGAAAGATGCTGCTCGCCCAGGTCGTCCTGCAACAACTACGACCAAAGGTAACATAGAAAAAATCCGAAATATCCTCAAAACTGATGCTCGATTCACCGCAAGACAATTGGCTCGAATGACAAACTTGTCGTTAGCAAGAGTTCATGCAATTTTGAAGAAACACCTAAAAGTTAGAAAGATAAATGCAAGATGGATACCCCATTTGTTAACGGATGAGCAAAAGAAGACGCGTGTAACAATGGCAAAAAAACTTCTCAAAATGTACCCAAAATATATTAAAAAGGCTTTTGATAATATAGTCACTGGTGATGAGACCTGGGTGTATTATTTTGAACCAAAGCGGAAGGTTTCCAGCCGAATATGGACCACTAAAAATGCCAGACGCCCAAGTATTGCCAAACGAATACGAACGGTAAAGAAGGTTTTGTATGCTATTTCTTTCACTAATAAGGGCCCAGCTATTCAAATCCCGGTGCCAAAAGGCAGAACGGTCACAGGCAAGTTCTATAAAAACGTTGTTCTGAGACAATTGAAGAACTACTACAAAAGTAGCCGCCCCAAAACAGGACTTAAGTATGTCCGACTTTTGCATGATAATGCACCCGCTCACAAGGCACGTATTGTGACTGACTTTTTGGAGTCAGAGAAGGTTACCGTCCTTCCGCACCCTCCGTATTCGCCAGACTTGGCCCCCTGCGACTATTTTCTCTTTCCAAAACTTAAATATCATTTATCTGGAAGGAGATACAATTCGAGCAATGCCCTTGGATCTGCTGTTTATCAGTGTCTGATGGGTGCCCCCATTGAAGAGTGTGAAAAATGCTTCCAAAAATGGATTGACCGGCTAAAAAGGTGTATTCTGGCTGGCGGAGAGTATTTTGAAGGGCAGAGCAAATTAAAATGAACAAAAGCACTTCTGCTATATGAGCACCGATGCAAGTGACATTATTTTTGGAACACCCCTCGTATGTGTGTTTGTCGCTTGTTTTCTGTCAATGTTTTGGTGGTGGTGTTGCGTCCTGTATGTGGCTTTTCCGGCTTCATTTACTACTTTTTATCAATTATTTTGGCCTATCACCGGAGCGAAGTGTCTTTATGGAATGTTGATAATGAATTTTTTCAGGCAGGAGTTCTGATATATCAAGAATTGTGAAACATGGTTAAAGTGTATTTGTTGGTTTATGAGTGTAAATATGACAATATCTATTAAATCAAATGTTAAATACTTGGAAAACCTAATTATTTAGAGATAATGTGTTGGTATATTGTTTGGATAGTGTGAAGGAAAGTCAGAGTGCGGACAAACATTCTACCAAAAAGACAAAATACTGTTTGCTTCAACGACAAAAATAGGATCAGTGTGGAAATAACAAATGTCATGAAACTATTATGCTAAAATAATTGGGAAGTATTGTTTTAAAATGGAGATATTTGGAAATCGTTATTAATAATAGAAAACAATAGAACATATTTCACCTTGATTTAGCTGGATTTAGCTGACAAGTCATTTGACACGTGAGAGCAGTCCCTAGAAACTTTAGGACATTTATTCACTCACAATGAATAACAACAACATAAAGTCATTTGACACGTGAGAGGCAGTCACTAGAAAGTTAAGTACAGTTATTCACGCACAATGAATAACAACAACATAAAGTCATTTGACACGTGAGAGACAGTCCCTAGAAAGTTAAGTACAGTTATTCACGCACAATGAATAACAACAACATAAAGTCATTTGACACGTGAGAGCAGTCCCTAGAAAGTTAAGTACAGTTATTCACTCACAATGAATAACAACAACATAAAGTCATTTGACACGTGAGAGGCAGTCACTAGAAAGTTAGGTACAGTCATTCACTCACAGTGAATAACAACAATATAACGTCATTTGACACGTGAGAGTCAGACCCTAGAAAGTTAGGTAGTTATTCACTCACAATGAATAACAACAACATAACGTCATTTGACACGTGAGAGTCAGTCCCTAGAAAGTTAAGTAGTTATTCACTCACAATGAATAACAACAACATAAAGTCATTTGACACGTGAGAGTCAGTCCCTAGAAAGTTAAGTAGTTATTCACTCACAATGAATAACAACGACATAATCAACTTTGAAAAAGTGATGACTGGTGTAAACCGGAATAGTAACTCAGGATTACCTCCCCAAAAGAGACTACAGTTGAACTTCGACCTCGGATAACTCGAACTTCGGGATAACTCGAACTAAAGTTCTTCCATAACTTACAATCCAGAATTACTCATAAATGTATCACTATGGATATCTAGAAACACATGTGAAGGCTGAATACAGATGTAAAGTAATGCTGAAAGCTCCTGTGGGAGTTTTCAGCATTATTTTACACCTGCATTAAGCTGTCAACTCAAAAAAATTGTCCAGTTTAGAAATCCGATAACTCGAACTTCTGTTATCTCGAATTAATTTGTATTTGAATTAATTTGTATAGACCCTTGGAGTTCGAGATATCGAAGTTCAACTGTATTTTAGAGGTAATTCCAAATTCAAGTGTGGAGGAGATCTCAATAATAAATCATCATTTTGATGACCTTGAAGATATTAAATTAATAATAGGGATGATCTCAAACACATTTTGAACAAAAAAATATGATTTGACAGAATTCATCCAAAAAACAATAAGTGATACAATTAATGAGTTAAATAAAATTAATGAAAAGACAATATCAATTCAAGTATAAGATACCACTTAGTCATTACAAGACAAAATAAAACACATGGAAGAGGAAATCAAAGACCTTAGAAAAGAATTCATATCAATGGGGTCGTTGTCAGATTGTGGCAACATATCCAATGTTGTCCTAGCTGAAGCAAACTACAATGAGCAGTATTCCAGAAAAGAACAATATTAAAATAATGGGAATATTTGAGAAAGAAGGAGAAAATAGGACAGAACTGATGGAAACGGTAACAAGAGGTGATGGAAGAGAAGGGACCAGGCTAGACAAGTATAGAGTCATGGCAATACATAGGATATCTGGGAAAATGCCATCCAAATCATGTAGTCCTAAAATTCGTAAATAACAACGTAAAAGCCAAAGTCATGATGCATAGAAGAAAAATGAAGGAATCTGACAACGTTCTAGTTGATGATGTAACGAAACCAAAATGTAGAAATGTAAATGGCATCGGGGCATCTCAGGAATGCTTAGAGGAAAAATGCTTCGAAAAAAATGAAGGAACCCGACAACCGTCTAGTTGATGATGTAACGAAACCCAAATGTAGAAATATAAACCGCATCGGGGCATTTCCGGAAATTGAATCCGCTTGCTATTTCAATGGGCATGTTTATGGAAATGACCAAATAGAGTATTCGCCATCGTTTTGATATTTTGACAAAATAAGTGATATCATAAAAGAGCCCACTAATGTTTAGTCCTTAAAAAGTGTGACAAAATCGTAAGGGTGTTCTGGGTCCATGCTTATAAAACTTTTAGTTGAGTCTGAGTTCGTTCTCAAGTTTTTGATTGGTCAGAGTTGAGCCAAAGGCTCAAATCTGACCAATCAAAAGCTTGAGAACTCAAAATCTGACCAATCAAAAGCTTGAGAACGAAACTCAGACTCAGCTAAAAGCTTTATAAGCATGGACCCTGAACTTGGGTGTACATTGAATGATGAACAGGTGTGTTACTTCGTCCGATAGTTTTGCTATATTGTTGAAAATTAAAACTTGCTTTAATTTCCCCCTTTCAAAAAAAGGTCTTATCATTACTGAAACATCGCACGAGAACTACGTATTCCTGGTTTTATAAATATTCCCCTCTATTTTATATATATCTTATATACATGTAGTCACGTTTTCACATGTACCTGTTAATTAAAAAGTACTAAACAATATCACTCTCTCTCTCTCCCTTTTTTGTGTCACCTGCCGAGAAGTAGTGTGTCACTTAGGGTTCACTTTCCCGTCGCCTGTATGTATGTCTGTCTGTCTGTATGTCTGTTTGTCTGTCTGTCCGTCACAATTTCATTTTGGTTCTCATTTCTAAACTAATCATTATAGAGCTTTCAAATTTCACATGTGTCTTCCTCTCAATGAGGACCATTGATGTAACTAAGGTCCATCACTCTGCATGCATTGCTTATGTAGTTATTGCCCTTTCTTCACACTTTCTTTTTTGGCTGTCATTTCTACTCCAGTTATTATAGAGCTTTTAAATTTCCATGTTTCTTCCTCTCATTGAGGACCATTGATGTAACTAAGGCCCGTTACTCTGTATACAATACTTAGCATATTAACAGTTTTTGTGTCAGCTGCGAGCAGGTGACACATATGTTCCTCCGAACACTCGCGTCTTCTATCCCGCTGTTTAGATATTTTACGCAGCCATTTTACGTCTGCGTAAAACCTCGCTTAAATGCCCGCGTAAAGACGTGATGCTATTTGGGTGCGATTGTATGTAATTATGTAACCCTTTACTCAGTGAATATTCATGTAAGAAAATATGACCTCATAGATATCAGTTAGATTGATTTTCATAACATCATATAAACACGAGAAAATATGCCCTAGCCAGAAACTCTGGATCAGACCTATATAACCCCATAAGATAACAGAGCATATCTTGACCAGATGAGTTCTAGAGGAATCGTCTTATCTGGATCTTCTCTATTTGCAAAGGCGTAGAACAACGTATTTATGAAGTTTAAGAGTTAAAATCATATCGATCGGTTTTTGCAGTCAGACTAGCTAAAAGTTATGTAGTGGCCTACTGACAACTTATTACAGTAAAACCCCGCTAATGCGACCACCGAAAAGGGGCATAATTCTGGATTGTAGAGGCAGGTGGTAGCTTAATGCAGGACGAAAGTTATGCAGAAAGCTCCTATATTTCTGCATAACTTTCGTCCTGCATTAAGCAACCACCTGCTTCAAACGACGCCAGTGGTTGTTTATTAAGTGGTCGCATTAGCGGGGTTTCACTGTACATCCCTCCCTTGCACTTTCACACAACTAGGTAATCTTCAATTCAATCTTAAAAATCACACTTAAATTTTCTTAAAATATTCAGGATGCTTTCGGCAAACATAGATGGAATTCCGTATCATAAAGCCTAAGTACGCTACTGATAAATGCGGGATTCCCTTTGCAAACAGTTTTGATCCCTGTATAAGCAGTGTTTAACCATTTCCCTCGTATAAACGCCTTTCTACGTCTTTGCAAACAGAGAAGACCCATGTCAGACGGCTCCTATAGGAGCCGTCTGATCAGGGTCTGCTCTATTTGCTTATGGTATGATATAGATATGATCCTACAGATTCTGGCATAGCTAAAAGTTCCTGTGTCCATGTGCTATCATAACAAATTAATCTAATGTATGTTCATTATTATTTCTTACATGGGTTAAACTGAAACTCGGATTGTGTGTTTGTTTGCAAAGACCATATAGCTTAAAATGTGTCTTTTAACCCTTCTCTTGCTGAATTTTAAAATACAGTTCTCTTTCTTTACCCACGCCCTGTTGTATAATTACATATATATTCACTGTGTACAAGTATTTCGCTGTGCAATCACTGCTGTGGTGTGCACTGGTTGCACAATCAACTTGTAAATAGTGCAGACCCTGATGAGACAGCTCCTGCAGGAGCTGTCTCATCTGGGTCTTCACTATTTACAGGTAGGTATATTGACGCGAATAGCAAGCGAAGGGTTAAGTAAGAAATATATCAAGTTTCAACGAACAAACTATACTAAACAGGCACAGTACAAGTCACATTTTGTGTCCAATTGAGAGTTTCATCTCCTTGCCTTCAGGCTTTTCCCGGCTTATAAAAGTATGTACGGAATCCGGGTAAAAGTTCAAAAGCAGGAAAAGGGAACAAGAGGATTACTATAGGTCTATACTGGTCTCGCTCTCCTGAGAGGAGTGAGTAAATGAAGCTGAATAAAAATGTCGTTATAGTTTAATATACTGTTTGAGGGAGGTACGGTACATATTTTACACATACCTCTGACTTGGTCTATAACTGTTTAAGTGCGGAAACTGAGTATACAAGACCATTGCCATCCTTAGGAAGCCATTTGATTAGGGTCTATACTGTTTGTCATAAAACTATTTTCTTCAGTGATAACGTTTTATACAACTTTTTTATGCCCCCAGATCTGCTCTGGGGGCATATTGTTTTTGCCCTGTATGTTTGTCTGTCTGTGTGTCTGTCTGTTTGTCTGTTTGTTTGTCAGCAACTTTAACATTGGTCATAACTTTTGGACCAGTAGAGATAGAGACTTGATATTTGGCATGCTTGTGTATCTCATGAAGCTGCACATTTTGAGGGGTGACATGTCAAGGTCAATGTCATCCTTCAGGGTCAAAGGTCAAAGTGTCTGTTTCCTTGTCTGTAACTTTAACGCAACTTTAACATTGGTCATAACTTTTGAGCCAGTACAGATAGAGACTTGATATTTGGCATGCAACTGCATCTCATAAAGCAGCACAATTTTAACTAATTTTATTTTTTTTGGGGGGGGGGTTAACATGTCAAGGTCAAAGTCATCCTTCAAGGTCAGAGGTCAAATATATGGGTCAAAGATCACCAACTTTAACATTGGCCATAACGTTTGAACCAGTAGAGATACAGACTTGATATTTGGTATGCATGTGTACCCCATGAAGCTGCACAGTTTGAGGGGTGACATGTCAATATCAAGGTCATCCTTCAGGGTCAAATATCATCGAGGGGGCATAGTGTTTCACAAATACATCTTGTTTAAAACTAATATTCATAGAGGGTGGATGGAGCCAGTTTTAATTATTCAGTTGGTTATTGGTTAATTGTGTTAATTGTACTGGACCATGGGCAGTCGTCATAACTTAGTCTACTGGGTCACGGGAAGGCGTCGTACAATAAGTCTACTGGACCATGGGCAGTCGTACAATTAGTCTACTGGACCGTGGACAGTCGTACAATAAGTCTACTGGACCATGGACAGTCGTACAATAAGTCTACTGGACCATGGGCAGTCGTACAATTAGTCCACTGGACCGTGGGCAGTCGTCGTACAAGTCTACAAAAGATGAGAATCCCTTAAAACAAGTGTCGGAATGGAAATAAGTAGGTTTTATAAGAAAGTCAACGTACAGTAAACTCTCGATAGCTCGAATTCTAAAACCAATAGTTTTACATGTACTGGTATTGAAGACAGATGTCGGCTTCATGCGCATTAAAATCTCGATAGCTCGAATTCTCAATTATTATTAGGTATTTAAGGCATGAGGCAGCTTAATGCAAGGTGAAAGTCATACAGCTCCTCTGGGAGCTTTCTGCAGGACTTTAACCGTGCATGAAGCAATTATCTGCCTAAAAGGTCTCAATTCTTCTTTATTAAAAAATCGAGTTAAGGAAATTTATTTTTAATACCAATTTTTACTTACTAGACAATTCATCTTTAAAGACTTTTATCGTAGCTAGCTATATAGTTCTGGACACTTATGTTAAGACTTAATTAAGAAATTAATGTAAAAGGATACAAAAAATGATTTAACATAACATCTTGTTCAAGATCAAGGGCAAATAGATTCAGATGTATTTGACAGATGCATCAATACTTGTTCTTACTCAAATGATTGTAATCATGAACATTTTACCTGAATATGTAAAGAATCTGCGAAGAAATAAATGCTTAAGAGTTAAAATGGAGATATTAGGCATTTTACAAAATCAAGGAAACATAGTTCTGGACAGTCCATTTGTCTCAAAAATCTTGACCGAGGCTTCATATTTACGCACAACCTTTCAGTACGGCGAGCGAGTAACTCATGTCCTTTGCTAAAAAGTGTAGACCCAGATGAGAGGGCTCCTGAGGGAGCCATTCTCATCAGGGTCTGCACTGTTTGTCATTTTACACGTTTCTCTAAAAAACAAGTATCGTGGTATGTTGAATTTGAAGCTTGATCTGTCTGAATTTTGGAAGAGTCCATTTGAAAGGGGAAAATACAGTTAGGGTCAGTAAATAAATAAGTAAGCTCGTTTCTACTGAACACCACTAAACATATCATACAGCGTCAATGGATGAATGAATGATGATGAATGATTGTGATACAACTGTCACAAGGTATTGCTTCATTTTCTAAATATGATTAGGATAATTATACAAAGAAAAGACACTGGTGGAGTTTAAAACACAGTCAACATTGTGCGTTTGATCTACCATAAGTAAATAATAATCAGGACACATTAATTGAAATGGGTTCATAATCAAACTTATACCCACACTCGCCCAAAAGCCTTAGAATTGTGGAATGTTTATATAACCTGAATTGAACGGACAAAGTTCACCTTGACCACCTCAGTAGCGACACGAGTTTGGCAGCGTCTTCTAGGCTAGCTACTAGGTTCAGCCCCCCCCCCCCCATATATATACGCCTTTAATTGCATTTGCAGACGGTGGACCCATAATTATAAGCGCCAGCTCTGTTTGCTTATAAATTATAATAGGTCTGACTCAATAGTTTCTACCAATACTGAAAACCCCTGTGTACATATGTCATTATTAAAATTAAGCTAATATGAGTTCATGAAGTCATTATTTACTACATGAATATTAAACAGGGAGTGGGTTAAAAGAAATCATACATTCCTGGTGTATAAAAAACATAGCAAAAAACTAATGGCCGAATTTACCCTGCTGTCGGTGGATCCTTGCTTACCTTGGCAAATAGTTCGGATTCAGATGAGCCGCCGAGCATCTCGGTATTTCATCAGGACCCAAACTGTTTGAAGTCCTGAACATTGTAGTTTGGTAGATTATAGCTTGAGTTTTGAAAATGCAGTAAGTGAAAAATTGTGTACAAATAGTTTGCTCAGCAGGTTAAAGTCTGAATAATAGTGCAAGGTTATCTGAAGAGCCGAATAATAAATAGGTTATTTGGCATACCTGTAAGTGTTCCTCTTGAAAAGTTTCTACTTCTCCGTTCGATGTATTCTAAAGATAAGCAAATTGTACAATTTTTTCGCACAATATCTAGTAATTTATTTTGATTTGTTTTGATTTATCATCGCTCTAATGTTAACAGTTGAACTAAAAGAACGTACCAGAATTTGTATCCATGCCAATCTTACTCCGCTTTTACCACCTACGCCAATGTTTACCATTAGTCAGTTATCACTTATGGACGCCTTTGCAAACAGAGTAGACCCAGATCAGACAGCTCCTTTAGGAGCTGTCTGATCAGGATCTGCTCTGTTTGCTAATGATTTTTGATGGATATGTTTCTGCAGTTTCTTCTTTAGTCAAAACTAGCTCCTGTACATGTTTCATTATAAAGTAGTTCTGTCAATGAGTTTTCATAAGGTCATGAATCTTGAATATTGTTCAAGTGGGAATGGTTTAATGCAAAGAAATGAAGATAAATTGATCATGATATCCCTTAATGTGTTGCAACTTAGCCTGCTCCCAAATGGTTTTCCACAATTATGGTGTGGGCCCTTTTTATACAGATTGCTTTTGTTCATATTTAAAAGATCGCACATAAATATTCCAAACAGATTTGACCTTGATAAAACACAAAGTAATTCGGTATTTGATTTGGATCCAAACCTTTTTTCAGATTCCATTTAGGCCGCAATAAATATTCATCCTTTTCAATGCAGGTCAAGATGTAGCAAGCATCCTCAAACAGCGTAGACCCAGAGGAACCCTTTGATAATAATCTTCAAGGTTTGACATGTCTTATTCGTTTCATCAGGTGTTACCCTTTCATATTGACTGAACTCATCCATAAAAATAATGGACCATTTTCCAATGATAGGGTTAATGGGCCGTATTTGTTACTACAGTAAATTGGGATCCTCTATGCCACAGCCAATAGAAGCTTCACCTCGACTTTTATCATTTTGATTAACATTTGGAATGTGAGAAACGAATGCAATGTTATTTGCAAACAGCGTAGACCCAGATCAGAGGGCTCCTAGAGGAGCCCTCTGATCAGGGTCTGATCTGTTGGTGATTCAAAATTCTCTTTCACATTTTACCCGTTGTTACCGTATGATCTTTACCAATAAACAGTGATGGGCTATTCCACTCAGAAAATTCAGCACTGGAAAGGTTAATACGGATCTCACTTCTGTGCTCGGGCCAAAACTTTCTCTGGTTTTATCGTGTACGTTCCAGTGAGACGTTCACTTTGTAATGTGGAGCAACCTGTTCGAGTTTCAAGTGACGGAATAACGAATTACGTTGGGCTACGGAAAAACAAAATTCTTCTTTAAATTCATCTTGTGATGTTATTTATGCTGCAACGGGAAGTATAAATTGAAACTCTGCGATGACACGTATTTGGATTTGCTCTTTTCAAACAGTGAGTAATTTGCGATCTGACATAATTTCAACCAATTTAAGGGTTACAGTAAAGCGTTGTTAACCCTTTCCCTCATATAAACGTGTTTTCACGCATTGGCAACAGAGTAGACCCTGATCAGACGGCTCCTAGAGGAGCCGTCTGATCAGGGTCTGCTCTGTTTGCTAATAGAATTTGATAGATCCGTTTCTTTGCTTTCTAAAATGTCTATAATGTACCACCTTCAATATTTCTTTATAACTAGTTTGTTAATGAATATTCGTAGGTATTGAAATTTGACCTTAATACAGAACAGGGAAAGTGTTAAAGCGACCACAAAGCAAAGTAAACAAATATAAAAGATGGTCCACCATTTGCCTGACGAATATTCATGTAAGACATAATGCTTATAAATCTCAATTAGCTTTAATTTTAAAATGGCAGAATATTGCAGAAACTGTAGACTCGAGTCTAAACTATGCACTGAATAAGCAAACAGTGCAGTCCCTACGTGAGCCGTCTGATCGATGTCTACTCTGCTTGCATTTTAGGCGTACAAATGTGTCTCTACCTGTTAAATGCAGAGTGAAAGTAATGCAGATATCTCATTTGAAACGGTTCTGCATTTTTTGTTCCTTATCTCGATGTTTGAACAATTAGACTTATTGTGTGTGACCGATTCAGACAAGCTATATTGTTTCTGTATTGACTGCCCACAAATTTGATGTTGACCATGTTGCTTTAACGCAAGTATCTCCTACAAGTATAAAAAGCCCGAGTATATATTCCATTATTAAGATTCAACTAAATAAAAATTCATGATGTCATTATTAAAAAATGTTACATGAATATTCAACAGTGAAATGGTGAAATGAATAAAAGGCAAATAATCAATACAGTTTTGATCATTGTTATAGGACATCTAATTCAGTATCTGACTTTGACATAGTCTTAATGTAGATGGTACTCAAGCCGCGTGTTCCAACTCCTGTAGTCAACAAAATGTAATTTCGTTTAAATAAACTTATCAAGTTAATTTCGAACAAAGTTTGCATATAAACATGTGAACGAGTCAGCAACGTGTATATTAGTTTCTGGATGGAAAAAGTGTCTGATAAAGACGGGTCATAGTTTGAATACGAATAAGATATGGAGTTACCCGGACTTAGGTTAGAATAAACTCTATTTAATGCAGAGGTCCAGATAAGATGTTAATTAAACAATTTTCAAGAATAACTTCTTGTTTTCCATCAAACCCTATGCTGTGACCACTCTTTAGAATCGTCTCAAAGAGACGATTCTAAAGAGTGGTCACAACATAGTGTTTGGTGGAGAAATCACGATTTTAGTTTTTGAGTACGCATCTTTATCTGTTGCTCTGAATTTAATGTATACAGAAATATACACATAGACCTCTCTAATGCGACCGCCAACATATGGTCTAACTCCCGGTTGTAGAGACAGGTGGTAACTTAAAGCAGGAGCTTCCTGCATTACTTTTGCCCTACATTAAGCAGCTGTTTGTTGTTTAACCCTTTACTCCATAAATACGGCCGTTCTACGCCTATACAGGGTAGATCTAGATCACACAGTCCCCATAGGAACCGTCTGATCTGGGTCTGCTTTGTTTGCTTTTGATATAATATTGGTGTGATTCTACGGATTCTACCATGGCCAACAATCCCGGTGTCCATGTACTATAATAACAAATGAATCTAATTGATATTGATGACGTCATTCTTACATGAATATTCATGAAGGAAAGGGTTCAAGACATCCAGTGTATCCGATGAGTGGTTGCTGCAAAGGTTTTCTGTTGTACAGTAGAGCCTGTCTTAAGTAGCCATCAAAAAGAGGTCTAATTATGGGGCTGTAAGGCAGGTGGCATATTAATGCTGGTCAATAGTAATGCAGAAAGCTGCATTAAGCAACCACCTACTTTGTAACCTCTCTCTTGCTATTCGCGTCAATATACCTACCTGTAAATAGTGAAGACCCAGATGAGACAGCTCCTGCAGGAGCTGTCTCATCAGGGTCTGCATTATTTACAAGTTGATTGTGCAACCAGTACACTCCACAGCAGTGACTGCACAGCGAAATACTTGTACACAGTGAAGATATATGTAAATATACAACGTGGCATGGGTAAAGAAGGAGAAATGTATTTTAAAATTCAAGAGGCGAAGGGTTAAGATGCATATGTTCAAAACATGAATGGACGCTTAATACAAGTGTTAAAGAACAAACGTACTAAAATACATACGGGTATATAATGATGTATTATTTTCTAACACAGGCTGATAAACTAGTGTTGCTGTGTCTTTTATGGACCCCTGTGTTCAAATTTCACGTGCATGCTGAGCACGAGATAGACCTGGACCGTTTACAACAATTACAAATAAGCGTGGTTAGTGGAAAACAGACAGACGAGCTATTCACAGACTTCAAGTACATATTTGGTAAGCATTTATTTTCCCTCAAGCGTTTTCTTGTATGCGAGCAATTTCAGTCTATGGGCAAATTTATAAACTTGTTTCATACTAAACTCGTAGCAAGCAACTAGAATTCAGACATGGAGTGTTTCGGCGTTTCATCAGAATCCATTTTTTCCCATTTGTCCAATTGTTTCTCAAACAATTAAACCAAGTGATTTAAAAAGAAAAGAGAAAAGAAAAAAAGTATTACAACGAAAGTTTCAGTTGACCTCATTTTTGATAGCATGAGAACTAGGAACCGATTCAGTAAACACTCCGTTTATTCTCTAACACTTGAGTAATGCTTCTTATATTATCAAAACTTATATCAGCTGAATATGTCAGTGCAATCATTTTTAAAAACTTTCCAGTTGGTTTTTGAGAAACTGTTGGCAAAGCGGCAAACATTTTGGATCCAGACAAGACTCCGAGTCACTCGTCGTATCATCTGTATTTATGCTTATAAAGTTTTTTAGTTGAGTCTGAGTTCGTTCTCAAGGTTTTTGATTGGTCAGATTTGAGCCTTTGGCTCAAATCTCACCAATCAAAAGCTTGAGAACTCACAGGATCCAAGCTGTTTGCAAATGCCATTCAAGACGTGCTAAGCTTGAGAAGAGCTAACCCTTTCCATGTTGAATAATCATGTAAGAAATAATGACCCTGATCAGACGGCTTCTATAGGCTGGGTCTTCTATGTTTGTAAATGCATGAAAAAGGCGTTTGAATGAACTATAAAGGTTAAACGTATTCTACATAGCTAACCTAATCGCTGCTTATCTGTACTATACTTTGACAGTGAGTCCAGAGGTAGGTGCGCCGATTACCTAATTACGTTGTCGTTGGCTATACTTATGTCATGGAATTGGACGAACATTTGTAAACGATGGTTACACGTCCATTGAAAATGACTGAACCGCCCATACATGCGGTCAGTTTATATTCGCCCATGAAAGTTGCTGAAACTATTGAGTCAGAATTTATCAAGTTCCATGGAAAAAATCCGTTAACCCTTTCCTTCACATAAACGCGTTTTCACGCATTTTCAGAGTAGACCCAGGCTCAGACGGCTTCTATAGGAGCCGTCTGACCAGGGACTGCTCTATGTGTTTATATTTGAATATAGATCTGATTCTACAGTTTCTGCCTGAGCCAAAATAGCTCGTGTACATGTCGTGACAAAAAATCAGCTAATAAATATTCACGATGTCATTATTCCGTACAAGAATATTAATCAGGGAAAATATTAATGATTTTAAGTTTGAATATAAAAGTGACATCATCCTTAACTGTAGTTAATATTGTGTCCCATTCAGTAGGCTACCAATTAACCCTTTCGCTGCCAATACCGGATCTGTGATTACCTATGCAAACAGTTTGTATCCAGATGAGACGTCTCATCAGGATCCAAACTATTTGTTACTGTTACTATGTTTTTGAAACAAAAATGAAGAAAATCAAAAGAACGAAAATTTGTAGCAGACGACAAAGTTAGCAGACGACAGAGTTTGGCAGGGAAAGGGTTAAATAATAAATTTGAGTAACATGAACTATAGACCAGGTTGACCAAAGAGAACCCATGACTTTTAATCGGGATCCAAATTGTTTGACCTCCTGGTCGCTTCATAAAGGGCGTGAGACAATATACGTATTAGTGTGTCAAAAATGGTAGGACAGAGCAACAGATAAAGATGTGTGCCCAGATACTAAAATCGTCATTTCTCCACCAAACACAATGGTGTGACCACTCTTTAGAAACATCTCAAAGAGACGATTCTAAAGAGTGGTCACAGCATAGGGTTTGGTGGAGAAATAAAGAAGCTATTTTTCAAAATGTTTTAATTTATGCATCTTATCTGGACCTCTGGTAGGAACTTAATGTATCCTTGACCTCTAGCAATCTAAGTATATTCGTATAGAAAAATAGCATCTGCAGATATTCTGAAATTCCTTTTTCAGCGGTAAGCTGTCTATTTTCACTTTTGTTCTAGTTTTCCACCAATCAGAAACTATGTCACATTGTAATTTGCATATGACCTACTAGTATTTTCTAGTAAACCGTATTTTCATTAGTTAATCCCTTGACTGGCATACAGCCTTTTTATAATGCCTCTACACATGGCCAAACTGAATGTAGGACGTTTCGGCATAGGAAGTTTCGCCCCGGATGTTTCGACCCAGGACGTTTTGGCCATCTATTTATTCGGCCTAGGACGTTTCGGCAAAAATTGAAAATTTGTATTAAAAAGCAAAATTTGAATAATCAAAATCATTAAATAACTATCTGTATGTTAAATATTGATATGTGGTACATTTTTTTTGGTTTATACAGATCAGGATATTAGCTAAGCAGGTGACATATTCACACTTACTCAACCTTGGGTACAATGAGTGATAAAGAGGTGCTTTCAAATACTATAGTCACATTGTTTAGTCATTAAAACAGCCCCAGACCACATACCACATTACTAATGATTTACTATCCCATTCAGTTTTGATTTTAGTCTAGGTCCAAACTGTTTGCCACTCACTTTATGCTTTTTGTTTTCAGTCAAAATGTTGTTTAGTTCAACTTTTGGTGGATTCAAATACATGTACGATACTGTAGTCACATAGTTGTATATTACCATGACCAGTAAAGGAATATGAATTATTTATTACTTTGGTCATTATCAAAACTAGAGTATATAATACATAAACAATATTACTGAATAAAACTATATAGATCTATTATCCTCAAAAGGTGTGGATCAATTTTGACTATTCAATTTTTGGTGTGTCATACTTTATATCAGTTCCTAACCCATTATCGTACTTATCACCTCATGGTAATGATTGCTGAGCATTATTGCCAGTTTGCCAAAACCACTATTAAACTTTTAAACATTTATTATCATTTTGCTATCAATTTAATACCGCATTTGATCACATCCACTTTGACGAACAGGTAGTTTGCCGAAACCTCCATAATTCACAGGCAATGCTAGAGGAAATAAAGAAGAAATGTTGTTTAGTATATTAGAGTAGTGACATTAATAGTATTAATTACTATCCCCGACCACAGCACCAATTAAGGCTCTGGTTATTCGCTCTCTGTGATATAAAGCTACTTACTGAAGGCTATTGTTACGGCTCTATCACCTGGCGCTTTGGATCGAATAGTAGGTTGACATAGCTAACTTTATATTGTCAATATTTGAATGCCGCTGAATATCTTTTTGAAAGATATTTCTTATTTACAATATGGTGTAATATTGGCCTCTTCTGGATGCAAACTGATTGTAAAAAATATTAAAAAGATCGTCCATATATTGTGATAAAGGCAAAACTGATTATATGTTAGTATAATAATGCCTAGTTTACATTTGCCCTGCGATGAGTTTAAGGCGCCCGAAGACTCGCCGTAAGGTCATTTCCGCACGGTCTCCGTACGGAGGCATACGGTCGCCGTACGATTTTCTTACGGATTCCCGGGCGCCGTAGCCTCTGCGATTTGTCATGAAAAAAGTAACACATATTTTCAAAAATCGCAGGCACATAGCTCGTAAACACGTAGTTACAGGCATCGTACGACCTCCGCGTGGGCATCGTTCGGAGTCCGCGCGAGGATCGTAATGAAAACAACCGATATTCGGTGAACATGCAACATACATCTCACGGTCATCCTGCGACAACCTCACGGCGACCGCACGATGGCCGTGCGGCGATTTTGAGATTTCTGATGGGTGCATATCTATTTTACATTTCCCGCATAGATAGTTTGTCTATCTATAGAAGATGGAACAACCCTGCTGGTCTTGGTTTAGAACCCGCACTGGCTCCGTACGGGCCCCGTACGGACTCCGCACGGGCTCCGTACGATTGCCTTATGCAAGCGGAGATAGCGCGATGACTGCACGGAGATCGCACGATCTCCGCACGGTCGCCGCTCAGTCATCGTACGGATAAGCCCTGATCAGTATATACAAATAATCGTACGATGATCGTAGACAATGTAAATAAAAACATCACAGCCCGTAGTCTTATACGAGTCAAAAACATATCGTAGGAAAATCGCAGACAAAGAAATCGCTAGGCCATCGTGGCAAATGTAAACTAGGCATAAGTTCCATGAATATGTGGCCAAGTTTCTGAACAACTAAACCTAAATGCCCGGTCACATCAAACACGAATGTCACAAGGGCGTCAATGAACGGTACAGTGAACCCTCATTATACCGGCAGTCGTTACAATGGCACCCTCGTTATACCGACATTCGTTACAATGGCACCCTTGTTATACCGACATTCGTTACAATGGCACCCTCGTTATACCGACATTCGTTACAATGGCACCCTCGTTATACAGACAGTGTGCATTGAAACAACATTACCGTTAAGTTTTTTTAAACAACCACTGAATAAATACGTACAATGTCAATAAGACAGGTGATCGCTTAATGCAGAACACAAGAAGTGCAAAAAGCTCCCAAAGGGGCTTTTCCACTTCTAGTGTTCTGCATTAAGCGTTCACCTGTTGGTATTAGTTTAACACTGGCCATATGGCTCCTTTCATATCTAAACTCGTTATAACGGCAACCTCGTTATACCAGCCAAATGTCTGGAAACAAACACCTCCATTGTAACGAGGGTTCACTTTACATTTGTACGAACAACCGCGAATTCGGAACTACCCACAACTGCAATATGGAGGCAGAACTGTTGCAACTGTAGCACAGTACCAAACATGTAATAACATTTCTGAGCCGAAGATGTGCGGAAACTCCCGAATTTATGAAACCTGGTAGGAGCTAATGTGCGTCCGAATGCATACGAAAATAGGGCGAAGTCACACGAACCAGTTTCCTGCGGCGTTCTACGAGTGTCACTAGTGCATGGACAGTCTTATGGCATTGTTGTTTCTAAAAGAACCAGTGATGTCATAAGAATAGCTGCAGTTTGTATCGAAGAAATATACGAACGGCACGGTGCGATAAACCAATGCGAACTGAAAGGTCTACGAATTACCATGATAGTTTTGAGCAGGCTTAATGCTGCTTCTCAAGCTATCAGCGTACATATCTACAATTCATTCCCAAAATGATCTGTCTCATATATGGGTCTGCAATATACAAATGTATGTCACTATAATTCAGTGACCACACCTGATCCAACTTAGAATGATTCAGCTAATTAATATGCATAGTGGATGGATTCACATTTAAGTACTCAGCGTGAGAATTGTCAAAATAATCCTACTGACCTCCTTACCCTCGGATAAATGTGAAGAATTGATACCGGTGCCGTCTACTATCAGTGATCCTTTCAGCGCTGCACTTTCAAATGGAATATTTCAAAATCCAAACAGGTCTAGCTTACCGTGGATATTCAGGGATTATATTAAAGAAAACTGTAACATGACAAACAGTGCAGACCCTGATGAGAGGGCTCCTATAGGAGCCCTCTCATCTGGGTCTACACTGTTTGCTTAGGACATTAATGACTCGTTTTCCACTCCGAAAGGGTTAAGACTCATTATCGTGAATTGTTATTCGTATGGATTTCGTACTAAATACTCGACCTGTTGACTTGTGATCTGGATCAATTTAGGTATAGGTAACTTGGTTATTGGCAAAGACACACCTTTGCTTTTTTATGATTTAGAGTTGCTTTCAAACGTATCAAAGATGATATGTTCGCAGCAGACGACATTTTTTCATTTCTGTCCTGAATAGTTCTTGACTTTTAACATTTAGTATTGTAAGCAAATTGTTGCGAGCGACATGTTCTTTCTCTGGGAATTGCTGAATGTCAAATAGTTTGGCTCCTAATAAAATGCTGGGAAAATGATCACCACCTCAAATAATCGTCCCTGTCATTATTAGACCTTAACCCTTTCGCTGCCAAACTCTGTCGTCTGCTAACTTTGTCGTCTGCTACAAATTTTTATTCTTTTGATTTTCTTTATTTTTATTTCATTAACAAAGTAACAGTAACAGACAGTTTGGATCCTGATGAGACGCCGAGACTTTGCTTTAAGCAGCCGCCCGCCTTTAACACAAAATACTTGATGTAATTTAGTGGTCGCTATAGTGGGGGGTTACTGTACTTCCAATCCGTATCAGCCTTTTGAAGCGGCTGACAGAGTTTCAAATACATGTAACTTGCATCCTGGTCCGGCCCGAGTCACTCCAAGCTCCAAACCGGTTTCAAGTTATTTGCAAAAGGAGGTCAGATCACAAGTGAGCAGTATAAGGGTCGATTATCAATCATTGCTTTAAAACGAAACAATTTGAGTGTCACTAAATTGTTAATGACAAGTTAAGCAGATTTAGGGGAAATCGACAGCCATGTATCTAATTTTGGAAATGAAATGTGTTTTAATTAAATTCGTTTGAGTACATGTCGTTTTGAGCGAGTTTTCGTGTGTGACGTTGTCGTTTGCGTACAAATTCCCAGTGTATAGTTGCTGACTGCTAATTCTCTTGATCTGGTCTCGAGTTCATCTCAAGTACCTGGTTGGTCAGATCACTGGCATCTCGAATTGTATTAATAAATCACAAAAATATGAGTATATGTGAAAAATAGCCTTCGTATGATAATATATAAACACATAAACAAGTTCAAAATCTAACCAATCAGCTACTTGAGAAAGATCTCAGGTTCAGACTAATGAGTTTTATATCCTTCGGAATCAGATAACCAGAAGCCGTGGATACACGTAGCAAATCGGATAGTTTATTGTTGTTTAGAACAAGGTTTGATATAGGGAAGCATATGGTAGGAGATAAACACGCAGTATAGCCTCGTTAATACTATAATCTGACCTGTATCCATGCTTATAAAAATTTTAGTTGAGTCTGAGTTCGTTCTCAAGTTTTTGATTGGTCAGATTTGAGCCTTTGGCTCAAATCTGACCAATCAAAAGCTTGAGAACTCAAATCTGACCAATCAAAAGCTTGAGAACCAACTCAGACTCAACTAAAACGTTTTATAAGCATAGGTACAGGTCTCCTTTAACCTTTAGCCTGCCGAGTAAATTTATTCACATATATTTTTATTCTTGAAATTTTGCGAATATATGAGATTTGTGTCTTTAAGTGGTCCCCTTTATGAAAAGAATTTAAAGTATTTTAACCCTTTACTCTATACATAAGCCTTTCTACGCCTTTTCAAACAGAGTAGACACAGATCAGACGGCTCCTATATGAATCGTCTGGGTCCATGCTTATAAAACTTTTAGTTGAGTCTGAATTTGTTCTCAAGTTTTTGATTGGTCAGATTTGAGCCTTTGGCTCAAATCTGACCAATCAAAAGCTTGAGAACTCAAATCTGACCAATCAAAAGCTTGAGAACTCAAATCTGACTAATCAAAAGCTTGAGAACGAAACTCAGACTCAACTAAAAGCTTTATACATTGTAAGCATGGACCCTGATCAGGGTTTGCTCTGTTTGCTCACAGAATAAAACATATATTATTCTACAGTTTCTGCTTCAGTAAAAAATGGTGAGTTGCCATTTTGAAATTTATACTAAATAATATTCATGATATCATTATTTCTGACATGAATATACATAAAACGCGGAACGACGTCATTCACATTGCATTACTTTCATCTTGTGTTAAACTATACCACCGGCCTATGCCGATTTAAAAATAAGTACAACTCTTGGCATTTCATGCAGATGATAGTGTAATTCAGGTCAAACTAATGCAGAAAGATCCTTTGAGACTTTTTTTGTATTACTATTGCCCTGTCCATCCATTTATTACATCTTTTATATTTAATCAGTCAGCTTAAAACATGTTCCACTATATCTCCTAGATTAGATTTTTAATAGACACTAGAGAGGGATTGTGCTGTATCGTTTAAATTTCAGGAAGAAATTATACGGATGAAACTGAGGAAGCAACTCGCTATAAAATATTTAACAACAGAATACAAGCTATCAGGGAGCACAATGAACTGTACGAAAGAGGGGATAAATCCTACAGCCTCGGCGTCAACAAGTTTTCCGATATGGTAAAATGATTAATGTATTTTAGTACGTTTGTGTTCCTTTAGATTTCTGCATCACTGATTAAACTGCGGATTGGTGATATTTCAATTTAAACACACGTTAAAACGAATGAAATGTTCAAAATCCTTGTATTAATTCCGATTTCCAGATAAAATAAAAAGTGTGCATAAAAGATATTCATCATATTCTTTTTTTTAATTTAGCGCCAAACCCATTATTGTCGGTACTAAATAGTTTTTCGACTAAATACAGTGAAATGTTCCTAGGGCGACCACATTAAGTGTTTACCCTTTCCCTCATATAAACACTTTTTTCACGCATCAGCAAACAGAGTAGTCCCAGATCAGACGGCTCCTTTTCAAGACGGCGTCTGACCAGGGACTTCACGTTTTGTTTCCAACTATGTCTGTGCTTTATTCCTTTGAAGTGTGCATGAATTTATCTCATTTCCTTATTTTAACAAATGATTTAACAAAAGTGGTTAGCAGACGACAATTGGAAATTTGGCACCAAAAGGGTTAAACCAATAGTCCTTTATCCATACCATTTGCATCTTGTTTGATTTTAAGGTGTATTTTGTTCGAGTGCATACTTGCATTACCCTCCTTAGTACGATCATTATAGTGATCGCAATGTATTTATTCCTCTACAGTAAAACCTCTCTGAACCGGACGTTAACTTTAGTATAAATATTGGCCAGACGACAGATGACATTTTAATGCAGGGTGAAAGTCATGCAGAAAGCTCCTCTAGGAGTTTTCTGTATGACTTTACCCCTGCATTAAGCAGTCACCTGCCTATAAATAGCCAAATTATGCTCTACTGGAATTCCGGTTAAAACAGGTTTTTACTATATTTGTTTATTTATTTGTTTATTGATTTATTGACAGACTCATAAAGAGTTCAACGAGATGTACACCAGTCAGCGATGGAAAAGAAAAGTTCGACCGAAATCTGATGCGGGAAATTATACTGAGACGAAGAGAACCTCTAAGAAAAGGCCGGTTAAATTCGATTTGTCAATGGTATTTATGCATGCTGTTTGTTAAGGGGGAGGAATGGAGTGAATGCAGATTTTGTTTTCAGATACATTCCTAAAATTAATGTTTACCCTTCTGTCTTATGTCTCTCTCTGTATGAAGGCTGCACAGTTAAACTACTCTAAAACGACATTCAAATTTGTATTACTAACAGTCTGACAGGTGGAACCATAACACATTCCCTCCTTGACTATTTTAGACCCAACCGCTTTGAATAAATCTACCGAAATGAACATATACTACAAGAAAGGAAAAGTTTAGAATTGTATATAGTTTTGAAACCATTGTAATAATGGTTTCAAAAATGACTTTTACTGAGGCGTCAAAAGGCGTCATTAGGATGGAATGGGTTAATGCATGGTTATGGTCATACAAAACGCTCCCTTGACTTTCAACCTGCATTAAGCAACCATCTGCTTAAAATCACCTAAATTATTCTTCATGAAAATCACTGCTTAAAATCACCTAAAGTATTCTTCATGAAAATCACTGTTCTTTTATTCCCCATTAGCCGTACATCTTGCCATCATTCAATACACGCATCCAGTTAACCATTTCCTTCATACACAGGCCCTTTTCACGTCTTTTCAAACAGATTAGACCCTGTAGGACCGTCTGATTACGGTCTGTCCTGTTTGCTTATTCGATTCTACAAGTTCTGTCAAAGCTAAAGTTCCCTCGAATTGTTTACATTGTAAATTTTCAGCTAATAAATATTCATGATGTCATTATTTCTTTAATGAATATCAACAGGGAATTTGTTAACCCAGAAAACCCATATATCTAAATGGGTGTGACCAAATATGTATGTTGAACGATTATTAACCCTTTGCTCCATAAATACGCCTTCGCAAACAGAGTAGACCCAGCTCAGACGGCTCCTATAGGAACCGTCTGATCAGGGTATGTTCTGTTTGATTATGATATACATGCAATATAGATATGGTTCAACAATGTTTGCATTGCCTTAAAATTAATGTGTCCATGTGCTATTATAACAAATTGATATTTATGACGTCATTATTTCTTACACGAATATTCATGGAGGAAAGATTTCACCTGTATGCGGATGTGACAAAATAAGCACTATCAACGAATATTATTTTCATGAGTAGAGTAAATTCGAAAATATATCATTCGTTAAAAACGCTGATCTACTGATACCGTATGCCCTCTTAGATAATTATATAACCCTCTAACTTCATCTAATATACCAAACATATTGGCCATATCAATTTCTTCTTCGTTTATCTTATTTTCATAATCATTTTATACTAACCCAGTAGGTTGAGTAGGTAGACTTCTGGAACGTGAGGTCGATGGTTCGATTCACTGTTGCGCATCGTTTTAAAGGAACTCTCTAGCCAACTATCCCTTGACACCATGCGGTAGCAAGTACGAAAACATCGAAAATGCATTTTCTACATGCCAAATCGATCAGCAGTATCAAACTTCTGAGTCTCAGTTTGAGATCATTATCAAGTATCTGATTGATCAGATTCTAAACAAGCTCAGAATCTAACCAATCAGATGCTTGAGAATGATCTCAGACTCAAGCAAAATGTTTTATAACCTCGGGGCATGGATAATGCAAGCTTCACATTCTCGCAATGGTCTGCATTCACATATTGATACTATTAGATTCATTTTTGTAATGGTATATCTACACGTGGATTTTTTTGCCAAAGCAGAAACCGTAGAATCAGACCTATATAATTCCAGAAGCAAACAGAGCAGACCCTGATCAGTCGGCTCCTATAGGAGCCTGTGATCTGGGTCTGCTCTGTTTGCAAAGGCGAAGAAATGTGTATCTATGGAGTAAAGGGTCAATGGCACGTTCTCTACATGCTTTGTATTCACATATGAACGTTCAATGGGGTAGCTAACATACTTCTGACGTCATGCCCCAGACGAGAAGGTGTTAATCCTTTCCCCGTTGTACATTCATGTGAGATCATGACTGTGTATTACACGAAGTTTCATAATAGCACAAGTATGCTGGAATGTTTTGGTATTAGTAGAAACTGTTTAGGCTGGTCTAATATGATCTCATAAGCATAAGAGCAGTACCAGATCAAACGGTTCCTATAGGAGACACTGATCTGGATTTACTGTGTTTGCTGTGGCATGGAAAGCCCATAAATGGCGGGAAAGCTTAACTCTCACGATCACCCTGACGCCGACGCCGACTCAAACATAATTAGATTACGACATTCGCTACGGGAGTAAGCATAGAGGAGCTAGTAATAATCCTAAATCAGTTGAATAATAAAAACAGGCCCCTCCTTTTCTGAATATTAATCAAACAAACAGTTGTATCCAAATTTATCACTGAAGAATATAATTATTTGGACAAACAGTGCAGAGCTTGATCAAGGGTTCCCCAAGGGTTCTTTGATTTGGGTCTACACTGATGAAAATGTCTTTATATACTCGGTTGCCGCACATTAAGGGATACAATCGGGCACGTTAAGGATCAAGTGTCCGACAATAATACTGCTTTGAGCAAAGAAAACATAAACATTTTCAAAGAGTAGCGAAAGAAACTACTAATATAAGACATTATGATTATATACATGGAATTGGAACACTTTGAATTGTCAACAATTATTTATGTATCCCATTTCTTTCAGCACAAAGGCTCTTTTGAACAAGACCTTCCAACGGCTGTTAACTGGGTACAAGAAGGATATGTTACAGAAATAAAAGATCAGGTATGTGAAAGTTTAAGCTCACTTGCACTAGAAACTCAGTAATCCACTTCCGGTTATCTAGCATGTTGGCCATTATTCATTGGATGAAATATATGCAATGAATATTGGAATGCCTCATTTTCAGTGCAGTAAATGCAATTTTGTGTTTTGAAAACAGTAAGTCTCACTACGAAGACCACTCAAAAGAAATAGAGTTGAATTTCGATAACACGAACTTCAGGGGACCATACAATTAGTTCGAGATAACAGAAGTTCGTGTTATCCGCTTTCTAATCTTAACAATTTCTCGAATTCACAGATTAATACAGATCTAAAGTAATGCTGAAAGAGATTTCAGCATTACTTTAGACCTGTATTAAGCTGCCACGTGTATTTCTAGATAGGGCAATTCTATATTATAAGTTTTGGAAGGACTGAACTTTTTGCTAGAGTTATTTCGAAGTTCGAGTTATCCGAGTTCGAGATATCGAAGTTCAGCTATATAATACTTGATCTTTAAAACAGGTGGTAGCTTAATGCATGACGAAAGTTATGCAGAAAACTTCTATAGGAACCTTTGCTATTGATTTTCCCCTGCATTAAGCAATTACCCGCTGCTACATATGATAACCCATTCCATGTTCTATGTTTATTTCAAATTTTAATACCTGCTGAATATCCATTGCCAATGCCGTAACGAAACCAGGAAGGTGGAACCTTGTAGCCATTTTAAAAACTAAAGAAACAGATATATCAACTTCCATTAGCAAACAGAGCAGACCCTGATCAGACGGCTCCTATAGGAGCCGTCTGATCTGGGTCTACTCTGTTTGCAAATGCGTGAAAACGTGTTTATATTAGGGAAAGGGTTAATGAATAGCGTGGTCGAGAGACACTTTACTGCACTATTCAGGTGTCTTGTTTTTCTCGAGAATGACACAGAGCAGACAGGTTATTAACATATAACCATTTCTGTGACCAGATAACTTCTAACACGTGTATGTTTCCAGAAATTGCACAAGGAAATAGCAAGTGGTAATAATATAGCAAAAGATGTATATGCATTAATGTGTTGGACAAAGTATGTGTAGGGCCAATTGCGTAGCACTATAACAACCAACCTCCACCGCAGTAATCTCCCCTGATCGCTACGCTGATCACCGTACGTAGTGACAAGGGAGATCACTGTGAGGAGTTTGTATAACAACATGTACATAATGAATATTGATTAGCTGAAGTCTTATAATGACATACATACACAGGCTTGGGTTCTTTTGGTATTGGCGGAAATTGCAGAAAATATCATAAGCAAACAGAGCAGACCCTGATCACACGGATCCTACAGGAGCCGTCTGATCTAGGTCTACTACATGCAAAGGGTGGGGAAACGGCGTTTGTATGAATGAAAGGGTTATTGATTATTCACTATCCTATATTACTTCTTCAGAGTGACTGTGGCTCATGCTGGGCTTTCGCTGTGGTAAGTTTCATTTCAGTATGTAAATCTTTGAATGTCTAATGTCGGATGTCAGAGATACTGGATTAACCCATTCCCTCATATTGACGACTTTTGACGACTCTGTAAAAGTGAAACCTTTGTGATAAATAGAGCATTTGCTCCTATAGGAGCAAATGCTGTATTTATCAAAATGGTTTCAAACTACAAAATTCTAAAATTTTCCTTTTCTCTAGTTAATGCTCCTTTTCGGTAGATTTTCCCAAAGAGGTTGTATCTAAAATGGCCTATGAGGTAATGGGTTAAAATGTCACCTTGACTCTTATCCCACTAATAGCAACTGGACTGCAAAGACTCAGAATACTTGATTAACCATTTCCCAGTTCTATGTTTGTTACAATTTTTTCAATACTTACTGAATATTAATGGACAAAATAGTTATAATGAAATATGGAAGGTGGACAATTGTAGCCATTTTAGAAAGTATAGAAACATATCTATCAATTCCATGAGCAAAAAGAGCAGACCCTGATCAGACGGCTTCTATAGCAGCCTTCTGATCTTGGTCTACTCTGTTTGCAGGTGCATGAAAACACTTTTTAGTGAATCATAAGCAAACAGAACAGACCCTGATCAGACGGTTCCTCTAGGATCCGTCTGATCTGGGTCAACGCTGTTTGCAAAGGCATGGAAAGGCATATTTATGGAGTAAAAGATTAAGACTTAAATATAAATATCACAGTCATCTTGATAAGACCAAATTTCTATTTGTAAATACAGAAGCATTTTAAGAAATGTTATTCCTTAATTAAGAAAGTCTCGTTCATAGTGACCAGATCGTGCACATAAAACTTAGTTGTTGCAGTTGACAGTGGGTCAACATAAATTTATTTCAGTAAAGTTAAGGTGAGTTTAACTTTTAGCTTGCTGAGTAAGATATTTTTGCACAAAATTTCGCCATTTCCATTTACATAATATAGTGCATATTCATTATTTCTTCAAAATGCAATTATAGTGTAAACAGTTTGGATCCTGTTGAGACGCCAAGTTACTTGGCGTCTCATCAGGATCCAAACTGTTTGCATAGGCAAGCACGGGCCCCCCTGTAGCAGACTAAAGGTTAATAATAGCTAAAGCTTGTGTTTTAGACAAAACATTGGCGAGTGGGGAACATGAATGGGATTAGTAAGGAAAAGATCGAAGAAGAAAGATTGCAGTCAATTACAGTTGATAACGAGATTACGACTGTCCCATGTCTGGTGTGAAGAATATGAAATTATTGTATGAAATTCTCAGACAGGTGCTGTGGAAGCCCAGCTGTTTAAGAACACGGGTAGAGTCGTTTCCCTTAGCGCTCAGCAACTTGTAGACTGCGACGACATGAACCAAGGATGCTATGGCGGTCATCTCCCAATAGCCACCCGGTATATCTCGTCTGCCGGTGGTATTATGCCGGAGTCCGAATATCCGTATACAGGAATGGTAAAATAAATTTCATTAACGTAATCTACAACAATATACTGTCGCTTTCTCGCTTCGGTAATATTTATTTTATCTCATGTCTTTGAGGAACTGAGATTTTACTCAAAGTCCGCCTGATGAAACTGTCTTATTCTTTCTTCTTCTTCTTCTTCTTCTTCTTCTCTTCTTCTTCTTCTTCTTCTTCTTCTCCGTCGTCGTCGTCGTCATCATCATCATCATCATCTTCTTTTCCTTCTTGTTAATATCATTATTATTATGGTGGTGCGGTTGTTTAGTGGTAACGCGCTTGGTTACCAATCCGGAGGTCCGGAGTTCAGATTCCGGTCCCTCCCGGAAATTTCAGAGACGCTTTTCCGTGTCTCCTCCACACACGAGGTTGCCACCTCTCCACTCAGGTGTTAAAATAGGTACGATATTGTGATATTGATGAGCATGGCTTTCAGTCAACTTGTCTGTATCCAGTTTGTTAATACAGTTTATGCTATTCCTTGCGGATAGTGATTTTATATCTATTGTATATCTTTTTCATATCTTTAACTGACCGGTGGAAATCATGTAGTTCCTTCCGGCTAGCAATTTCATATATATTGTACATCTTTCATTGTCTGGATAGATAATCATGCTGATCGTTCCGGTTAGTGATTTCATCCATGTGAAGCGCTTTTGAACGCACATATCCAGTGTGAAAAGAGCGCTATATAAACGTGGTATAATAATAATAATAATAATAATACGTGTGAGGGTCACTAGCCGGTACTGCGGCTGCATGACTGCGTCATATGTTAGCAGTGCTCACTATTGTAGGCGAATGGCTCAATGACCAGGGGAGTAAATGTACAATCGGCTGAGCGGTCATTCGGACTGAAAGTAGACTTTAACTAGGTACTTTACTTTACTAGTAGCAGCAGAATTAGTAGTAGAAGTAATAGTTGTATTGTTACTTACACGTTTAACACTAAGTTCAAAGGAATATGATATTTTCAAGAGGACATATAAAGCTTCAGCGCTATAATACAAATTGTAAACCATCGGTCCTCCACCCCCACACCCCCACACACAGACACACATACCCAACCCACCCACTTTCTAAACCCACACCGGCTACTAATTCGTATACATGTACATGTACTGTGAAAACGTCGAAAAGGGGCAACAGTGTCAGAAATAGCTGTTAGATCAAAAAAGAAAATTGCAGGCACACGTGTTCCCACGATAATCAGAATAAGTACAAGTTGTCAACAAGTTTGTCACAGACCTGTAGATGAAGTATATCTTGTCATAAACAATAATAAGGATTATTTCCCTGGTATAGTACCGACCAACCCTACTGGTTCATCTCCTATGTGGTTTAGAACTATTTTGTTATAATATGCGTGTGCGTGCGGTCGTGCGTGCATTTGTGTTCTTACGCATTAGTGCGTTTGTGCATATGCGTATAAAATTTATAAAAATCAAACTAACAAATACCAGGTAAAACTTACGGATTAAAAAGAGTACAAATAACGTCCCCTTCTGTATCCCAATTACTTGATTTCACTTATTACTGTTAAACAGGAGGACACGTGCAAATTCGACAGCAGCAAAGTAGTCCCAGGAACTAATGTGCAGGACACATACGTCATCTACGACATCAATGACAGAAAGCTACAAGAGGCTGTCGCAAACGTCGGACCCATCATAGGAGTAATGGACATTCATCCCGAGGATTATATGAATTATGCAAAAGGTTTGTATACAATCATAATTACTTTATTTTTTAAACGAACCCGTTTATAACGTTATAACAATGTGATTCAGTGGCCCCACAGTGCTACTTTAGTTTTAATTTTTATTAAGCCCTTTCCTTCATAAATACGCTTTCCTACGCTTATGTAAAAGTCATTTTTGAAACCATTGTGATAAATAGAGCATTTGCTCCATAGGAGCAAATGCTCTGTGATATGATAAATAGAGCATTTGCTCCATAGGAGCAAATGCTCTATTTATCACAATGGTGTCTAAACTACACAATTCTAACATATTCATTGTCTCTAGTAAATGTTCCTTTTCGGTAGATTTATTCAGAGGTTGTGTCTAAAAATAGCCTATGAGGGAATGGGTTAAAGTGAGTACAGTGAAATCCCTCTAAACTGAACTTTCAAATCCCTGTTAATACCGGTCTGTAAGACAGGCGGCAGCTTAGTTCATCCTACATTAAGAAGTTGTCTGCCTAAACAAATATTTGTGATGTCTTTGCTTAAGTTCCGGTTTATATCGACTTTACTACAGATATCTTTAGAATGTTGCGGCTTAGTACATAATTATAACAATCAGTTTATTATCTTGAAAGTTAAACTCGGTTGCTTGAAATTTCAAGTCCAGTTTCTTTAAACTCACTATCTGGTAAATTCAACTTTGTGCATTGCATTACAAAATGTATTTACTTTAGATGCTGTTATTGTTCTCAGTGTATTTTCCCAACCATGCTTTGTTGTCGTTCTTGGAAAACAACATCAGCACCCACTTGATGTTGAAATATTTACCAAAGTTTAAGCTGGAAACTGATTTTACTTTGAGAAACTTTGAAATACTAAAACCCGTTCCCTCAGTGCATTCGATGGATTTGATCTTGTTCATATTCCATAACTCGTGTAACAATAACGATATCGGGAAATGAGAACGAAGCCTACGATAAGTCAGTGCATAGAAACGTTAGCCCCTGGTTCCATGCACGGGAGAATCATATCAAATACATACAACAGGGATAAAAAAAACTGTCGACTTGTTTCCAGCTATATATAATTGTATTATTTCCATGCATACTATTATTACACTTATAAACCAAAAATTACATTTCAAAATTTCTCAAAATTCTTAATAAACCAGCCCTCCTACCAGTGAAATTCCACTGAAATCGTTCCATATAGATGCGAGGGTTTCATGCCCTCGTGCCGATAAAACTGGTACCAGTCTATTAGCGCTAAGTTTGTGAGAGTTAGAACTATGAATAAACTACAAAAAATGAAATTGCTCACATTAATGAAATGGCCTACTTTTGGTCATTTTAAATAAGTATGCAATTGAACTTAGATATCTCGAAGTCTGGTAGCTCGAACTTAGGGATAACTCGAAGTAATCGTTCGGTTCTTTCAAAATTAACAATACAGAATTGCTCCAACATGTATCACTACGCATATCTAGAAACACACGTGACAACTTAACGCAGGTCGAAAGTAATGCTGAAAGCTCCTACGGGAATTTTAGCATTAATTTAGACCTGCACTAAGCACTGAACTTGAGAAATTGTTCAGATTATAAATCGGATTACTCGAACCTCCCTATCTCGAAATCATCGTATGGTGAATTGAAGTTCGAGATTGGAAGTCATGCCATGCCTGGTTTGTACGCATAAACTTTCGCATGCTCGTCAAAATATCGTCTGGGCAAATATGTGTCTGTTTGTTTAGAGAACTATAACATGACAGAGATAATGGTTTATTTTGTAAACATGACCTGGTTTAGTCGATAATCAATGACAGGATCAGCAATGTTGCTGTTGCACGGCTATTTGGAGGAATTGAGATCAATATATGTATGTATACAATATACAGCAGAGACTGTCTTGAGCAGTCATTCATTAATTGAACATAAAACCCTTAAAACAATATAGGAGCTTTCTGCATTATTTTCGACCTGCATTAAGCTACCAACTGCCTTACAGACCCACAATTAGACTTTTTGGCCACTTAGGACAGGTTTTACTTATCTTTGTTTTATCACACCCCTGTATCGGTTTATTCCCTTATTTAGCGCGGGCAGAAGTATGCCTATTTATAGAAGTTATATTTCTATACTGGTACATTCACATTTTCTTTGTGTCAACTAAAATGGATGATATGACGCAGCGTTTCATCTGGAACCAACTTATTTGCAATGTGCCTCGTCTGGATCCAAACTTGTTGCAAAGAATCACCAATTCGCCACAGATAATGTGTACTTCTGGGAGCAGCTCATATGTGTCTATTGAATGTCATTTTTGTCGCAGATGACATTTTCAAACCAGATCATTGTAGGCTAACGATCAAAAGCTTTGAGGTGATCAAGTCAAACCAAGGCAACTTACTGTCAATAAACCATTTATTATATCAAAGCTTCGATTTGATGATACATGTAATTTCATAAAAGGACTTTTCATAAAGTCTTTCAAATTGATATTCACTTAAAGTACACCAGCATTTGTGGGAAAGTTCATGTCTTTTCTGCCTTTTTCTTATTTTTTCTCATTTTCTCTTTTGAGTCAGTACAGTTCGTTTTAACGAGATTTTTATTTTTCAGGTGTATATTACAACAAGAACTGTAGCAATTTGTACAGTGAAACTGACCATGCTGTACTTATTGTTGGGTACGGAACTGACCCAGAGGACCACTGGCTGATAAAGAACAGCATGGGAACGAGTTGGGGCGAACGGGGATTTTTGAAAATTGCAAGAAATAGGGGAAACAGCTGTGGAATTTCCCATACACGCGCGTTGTATCCCATTTTGCATAACACAGCCTGTCCGTCTGTACGGACGGAGCATGTCGTAGTTATTATTATGCTTAGTTTTATAATGACGCTGTGATTCAGGTCTGCAGCTAGAACAAAAACTTTTAAAAGAAGAAATAGAAGGTCAATTATATAAAGGCAGGTGGTAGCTTGACATACATACAATATTAACCCTTTACTCCGTGAATATTTATGTAAAAATAATAACATCATGAATATTAATTAGATTCATTGTGAAAATACATGTAGTACATGGATACAGGAATTTGTTGCTATGGCAGAAAGTGTAAAATCATATCTATATTATATCATAAGCAAACAGAAACAGAGCAGACCTTGGCCAAACGGCTCCTGTAAGACCGTCTGATCTGGGTCTACGCTGTTTTCAAAGGCATAGAAAATGGCATTTATGGCGTAAAGGGTTAACACTCACCAATACTACTACAGTAAAATCCCTCTAATCCAACTACCAAAAAGAGGTCTAACTCTGGGTAGAAGAGGCAGGTGGTAACTTAATGCAGGACAAAGGTCAGACAGAAAGTTCCTGCACGAGCTTCCTGCATTACTTTTGTCCTGCATTAAGCAAGCTCTTGTTTGTAATAGACATATATATATATATATATACTTATTTATAAAATGGTCGCTTCAGAGGGATGTTACTGTAATTACTGATTTGCAAGCGATGTTTGAAATATGTATCGAAACCATTGTTCCTTTATAAACATGCAACACTACAGTTAAAGATGCTTACTCAAATACTAAAATCGTCATTTCTCTACCAAACCCTATGGTGTGACCACTCTCTTCGAGACGATTCTAAAGAATGGTTACAACATGGGGTTTGGTGGAGAAATAAAGAAGTTATTCTTGAAAATGTTTTGATTTACGCATCCTGTCTAGAGTTCTGTATATGACAATATAAGAGATTATGGTATGTTAGTAGCGATTCCATATGTTAGTAGCGATTCCAAACATACGTATTACAAATACATGTAATCACTGATATTTAAAGATAGAAGACGACGGTGTGTTCTACAGCAGATTCTTGAATGACTTGCCAACAGTCAAACCCCATTCAAAGTGCCGTGAATACAGTGAGGAACGGGAGTTACACAAGACGTACATACTGATTGTAGGAGTTACATAATAGAACTGTGAATATGTCCTATAGGTTTTAAGAGAAAACTATGACAGGTTATGTTCAACAAGAGTGTCAAACGGTAAAGACCTTGACCAATCTACCACAGCTCTGACATGGTATCTGGTCTGGGTTTACTGTACCCTGTTTGCAATTCATAAAGTTGAACTTCGATATATCGAACTCGGATTATTCGAACTTCGGATAAATAGAAGTAAAAGTTCGGTCCTTTAAAAGTTTACAATACAGAATTGTTCTTAATTGTTTCTAAACGTATCTATGCGTAAATCTAGAAACACATGTGACAGCTCAATGCAGACCGACCTGCATTAAGCTGTGAACTTGAGAAATTGTCCAGACTAGAAATTGGATGAATCGAACTTCTCTTATCTCGAACTAATTTGTATGGTCCCTTGAAGTTCGAGAAATTGAAGTTCAACTATACTTGCTTCATAGTACCTCATTAAACTTTCTGCACCTTTGCAAACAGAGTAGACCCAGATCAGACGGCTCCCGTAGGAACTGTCTAATCAGGATCTACAATGTTTGCGCATGTAACTGCATGTACATGTATATAGATTAGATTATACAGTTTCTAAATGGGAAAAAAACCAAATTATGTGTTCATATACCGTTATAATGATTCAGATAGTCCACATTCATGATGCCATTATTTCTTATATGAATTTTCATGCAGTATTGGTTTAACCCTTTACTCCATAAATACGCATTTCTACGCCTTTGTAAACAGAGTAGACCCTGATCAGGAGCCGTCTGATCAGGGTCTGCCGTATTTGCTTATAAATGGAATAATATAGATCTGATTCTGTAGTTTCTGCTAGTTTTGCAAATATTTCATGTGTTAATACATCATTTTAAAAATGCAGCTAATTAATGTACATGATATCATTATTTCTTACATAAATATTTATGTGGTAAAGGTTTAATTACATAACCATGACAGGATGGTATATACAGTTGAACTTCGATATCTCGAACTCCAAGGGACCATAAAACTTAGTTCGAGATAACAGAGGTTCAAGTCATCTGATTTATAATCTGACCAATATCTCCAGTTCACAGCTTAATGCAGGTCTAAAGTAATGCTGAAAGCTCCTGTAGGAGCTTTCAGCATTACTTTAGACCTGCATTAAGCTGTCACATGTGTTTCTAGATATTGTAGTGATACCCATTTTAGAACAATCCTGTATTGTAAATTTTGGTAGGACCGAACTTTAAGTTCGAGTTATCCCGAAGTTCGAGTTATCCGAGTTCGAGATATCGAAGTTCAACTGTACATGTACATGTGTATCAGAATGAATATCGAGGTGCAGAAACTGTTATTACTACAACCTATGGAACTAAGTCATTAACCCTTTCTCTGTTCTATATTTATATAGAATAAATTCCAAATTTTAATATCTAATGAATATTCATGGACAAACTAGTTATAATGAAATAATAGAAGTTGGAACATTGTATCAATTTTAGAAACTAAAGAAACAGATCTATCAAATTCCATTCGCAAACAGAGCAGACCCTTATCTGACGGCTACTATAGAGCCGGTCTAATCTGGGTCCACTCTGTTTGCAAAGGCGAAGATAGGCATATTTATGGTGGAAAAGTCTTAAACTGGAAGAATCCATTTGAATTTTAAGCATTGAACAGTTACGATATACAGTAATAAAATATAAATAAACAGTCTTTAGTTTGTTCTTAATGACTTCATATGTCTGGTTGAGGTACAGTTTATGGGTACAGTAAACCCCCTCTATTAAAGTGGCCCCTTTGTGAAAAAAGTCATTGATGTATTTAAAAGCAGGACATTTCTACATACATTTCGTCCTGCATTAAGCTACCACCTGCCTTTTAGGTCCAGAATTAGACCATTTTTGTGGGAGTCGTATTAGAGAGGTTTAACTGTATTTCAAATAAACAATGCACATGTACAGTAAAGCGACCACTTAATGAGGAGACGTTAATGTTTTTAAAAGCAGGTGGTAGCTTAATGCAGGACGAAAGTAATGCAGAAAGCTCCTGCAGGAGCTTTCTGTATTACTTTCTCCTGCATTAAGCTACCACCTGCATATAAGACCCAGAATTATACCTCATTTTGGTGGTCGCATTAGAGGGGTTTACTGTATACATGACATTTAAAGTCTGGAGTAACAATGGACCTAGCCGCTGTCCTTAAATGTGTTATATTGAAATCATCGAATTCATTTGGATAGATTCATTAACTCTTTCGCTGCTAATGTCGCCTATGTGATGACCCGTGCAAACAGTCGCCTAGGTGATGACCTGTGCAAACAGTCGCCTATGTGATTACCTATGCAAACAGTCGCCCCTGTGATTACCTGTGCAAACAGTCGCCTATGTGATGACCTGTGCAAACAGTCGCCCATGTGATTACCCGTGCAAACAGTCGCCCAGTGTGATTACCTGTGCAAACAGTCGCCCATGTGATTACCCGTGCAAAGAGTCGCCTATGTGATGACCTGTGCAAACAGTCACCCGTGTGATTACCTGTGCAAACAGTCGTCTATGTGATGACCTGTGCAAACATTCGTATATGTGATTACCTGTGCAAACAGTCGCCTATGTGATGACCTGTGCAAACAGTTTGGATCACGATGAAACACTTGGCATCTCATCAGGATCCAAACTGTTTGTTAATGTGACTGTTTTGGAAATAACGATGAAAAAAATGAAAACAAATGAAAAATTGAAGCAGACGAAAACGTTTGCAGACGACAAAAGTTGGCGGTGAAAGAGTTAAAGAAATAGTGAGATACAGCTTAGATTGATTTACCCTTAATAATGAATAACCGAGTCTATCTCCTCCATTTCTGAATATCAGTACAGCAAAAATTTGCATCAAATTGTATTACTGAAAATAACGATATGATTGACAAACAGTGCAGACCCAGATCAAAGCATTCCCCAAGGAACCCTTTATTCTGTGTCTACACTGTGACAAATTTGTGCATATCTGCAACTTAATCCAATGTGAAATAAGTATTTATTCTGAATAGCACACTTCAAGTCAATGGTGGACTTGGATTAAAGTATATAGTTAAAACGTTTATCAGGGCTCAATCGCGCGTAATGAGTAGCAGATTAAAAGTCTGTTTTCATGATTTGGTCGTGAATAGAACTTCTGCTCTCTTCCTGAATACAGTATTGTGTCTTAATAAGCAGATGGTTGCTTGAAGCAGTACCAAAGTCATGCAGAAAGCCCCCATAGGAGCTTCTTGCATAGTCCTGCATTAAGCTACCATTTACCTCTACTATCCAGAATCATATCTCTTTCTGTGGTTACGCTAGAGTGGTGGTTTTACCGTATATGTATGTTATGCTCGTCTCTTCGAGACTATTCTAAAGAGTGGTCACAACATAGCGTTTGGTGGAGAAATGGAGTTTTTACCCGCTTTTAGGCCTAAATACGGATGTCAGACAACACTCCTACGTCTAGTTGAAGACTGGAAATTTGTCCATGACAAAAATGAGTACGTGGTATACAGCCATTCTCATGGACTTATCAAATGCATTTGACTGTTTGCCACGTGACCTCATCATTCTCAAACTGAAAGTGTATGGTTTGTCTGGACATGCATGCTGCTTAATTCAAAATTATATGACATACGTGTAGAAAACGATACTTGAAACGTTTTGGACAAACTAACAATCCGTGGCTCGACATAACTAAGGGTGTGCCACAGGGATATATTTAAATTCACTCCTAGACTATTTTAGACCCATTCTCTTTGATTAAATCTACCGAAAAGGAGCATTAAGTATAGAAAAGGAGACTTTTAGAATTGTGTAGTTCGGAAAACATTGTGATAAATATTTATCATAATGGTTTCAAACTGTGAAATTTACAGAAGCGCCAAAATGCATCACTGGGATGGGGTTGTTAAGGAACACTTATTTTTAACATTTTCATATATGATATCTTTTTCTTCAGTGACAAATCCACTCTGTACAACACTACGCTGATGACAACATTATCTCAACTATATCTCATAGAGCACGAACTCAAACTACTCTTAACCCATTCCATCATGGGCTATTTTAGATCCAACCTTTTGAATAAATCTACCGAAAAGGAGCATTAACTAGAGAAAGGGATTTTTTTAGAACTTTTTAGTTTGAAACCATTGTGATAAATAGAGCTATTTCTCCGATAGGAGCAAATGCTCTATTTATCACAATGCTTTCTTAAAGGGGATGTCCCTACATTTGACGCGTTTCATAAACACTTAAAATGTACAAAACTCATTTGTTTATATGCTGAAAAGTAGTATATTGCAAAAAGCCCAATCCAATTACCGTTTATAATGACAAAACATCCATGTGTTTGATATCGCCGATCCCGGTTTTACTCCCCGATGTTTAAGTTTTATTCGGGTTGGGTTAAAGTCACTGTTCGCCCTATTCGCGATTCTCCGACCACTTCCGAGAAAGCTATTACGTAAACAATGGAGGGATCGGGTGATCATCGGCAAAACGCGGAAAAACTTAACGGAAAAGGCCGATAATATTGTGTTGTAGGACAAAAATTATCAGTATTGATGAAATCGGTTTATTTATATTACAGGGACATTTTTCGATATAAGTTCAAATTGGGAACCTTCATAATAATGATAGAGCATAACAAATACCAAGTGTTATGATATTATTGAAAATATGCGATTATTGTAGGGACTTCCTCTTTAAAGTGACTTTTACACAAGCGTCAAAATGCGTCAATATGTGGGAATGGGTTAAAGCTTGCCCTTGAAACCGAACCGAAAGTAAAATTTGATAGACTGGTTTAGAGTCAGTCAGATGCAAGCAGATCGAGACAAAATTTCAAGCTATATTTTTGGGAAAGAACAGAAAAGGTCAGCTGAAAATTTGATTTTTTAAGTAATGCATATATTTCCAAGCATTTAGACAATGTGAAACTTTTAGGCGTAGAGACAGATATTCTCCTCAATTTTAACAACCAGATAACAAAAAATATGCAAAAAGGCTGTGGGTCAGTTGAACGTACACGTTCTATTTGGAATATGTATTTTTTTACCATTGGATCGTAAAATCCTCATCTATAAAAAAATGAAGTCATTTATGAGAAAACAATTTATCCTTTGTGCACTTATTTTGGCATTTCTGCTCTGAGACAAACCCTGAGAAAATGGGGGTAATCCAACACAGAGCTCTCAGAATAGTATTCAACGATATTTCATCAAATTATGAAGATCAGTAACAAAAAGCTAATATGCCAATACTACGTACATTGAAGCAGAATTAGAACCATGGTCACCGAGACGTTCAAATGGCTCTACAAAATGTCTTCTTCCTATCTGCATAATCTAGTCAGCTTTAAGACGTATTCATGAATAATCGTACTCTTTTCGATATACCGGCACTCACATGCCGAAAGAGAAAACAAGTAACTACGGAAAACAGTTTGCAAGGAACCAGGCCGCCCAACTCTGGAACAGCCTCGCAAACCACTTGTGACAAGTTGATAACTACACTGGGTTTAACTACAGGCCATAGATTAGATAAATGATTATAAATGCTTGAAAAGAAATATTATACTTTAATAATATAACCAGATTTTGTTGTTAAATAATTTTCTATTCGATCGATAGTTCAATATGATATGAACCTGTTACGTCTTTATAGGTCTATACGGAAAGAAGACCGCATTAGCAAATGATTAGTGTATAATTACTTACAGCGCCCACTATTTACCATGCCCCTTCCGGTAGTTCCGGTTTGTCGCGGAAGGGTTTTCACCAATGAAATCATCCGTTTCTTCGTCCTACGATACGCAATGCATTATGGTAAAACTCTTCGGAAACACACAAACGGCATAAATTTACTTAATTTCTTTCAGAATACGACACCATAACCGAAGAAAGGTATTAATATGTGATGCCCCATACTTTTTGTAGCTATATTATTTTTTTCTCGGTCCTCCGAAAAGCAACCATGATAAACGAACGAAAAACATTTTTTCACCCCTCCCGCCATCTTGAAAATTACAACAGGAATTTGATGGGTGGAGAACAAGCGACAGTATGTAAATAATCCTTAATTTCCGTTCTTGGTGAATATGAACCATTTAAATTAAAATGGCATTGGTGACAGCAGTGCTTTGCCTAGGTTTTACTCTTCGGAACCAATCTGAACTTTGGTTGTAACCGAGTTGAATAAATCTGATGACACGGAAAACCAGAGGCCCCACAGTAGGGATTTTGTACAGTAGGTACGAGTCCCGCCCGGTCACAAGTTGTCCTGTCACAGGGGCTCTTTTCCCATTGTAAATCAATAGACTGGAATATATTTGTTAGTGACACTCACCAGAAGCCTTGATAAATGCACAAATTAAAACGTTTTTCATCATGTCTAGACTTTATTTCACCAGTCTTTCAAAGCGTCTCTACGAGACGTTTCTTAGACTGATCATAATGGGGACAATGCAGGGTTTTTGTGAAGAAATGATGATAATAGTGTTTGAATACCCTCTTTAATTTAGTGCTCTGCAGTCTTGTAGGGTGTATTACTGTAGTACTGGTACTGACATTGGCACTGTGCTTAACCCTTTCCTTCATATAAACACATTTGCAAACAGAGTAGACCCAGATCAGACAGCTCCCGAAGGAGCCATATGATCAGGGTCTGCTCTGTTTGCTTAATGGAATTTGATAGATATGTTTCTTTATGTAACATGGTGAAAAAGTTGTGACTCGACTGGGACTCGAACCCAGGGCCTCTGGCTTACCATGCCAACACTCTACCGACTGAGCTACCAAGCCACACAGTAAAGCCTATCAACTTATTTCACCATAATCTCTACCCGGCTACACACACCCCCACTACACAAGAATTTGTCCCGAATTCTTACTCAAAGAACACTCCACGAGTTTCTTTTTATTACACATTATCTTCATATAAATCACCTTATGGGTTATTTACGTTGGGCGCCAAATGTAACATGGTGAAAAAGTTGTGACTCGACTGGGACTCGAACCCAGGGCCTCTGGCTTACCATGCCAACACTCTACCGACTGAGCTACCAAGCCACACAGTAAAGCCTATCAACTTATTTCACCATAATCTCTACCCGGCTACATTTAGTTTATACAATTGCTACAGTGTTCCACCTTCCATATTTCATTATTTAATTATTTTGTACATGAATATTCAGTAGGTATTGAAATTTGTAATAAATATTATTAATATAAAACGGGGAAATGGTTAAGAAGTAATTCACCTACTCTGTCTGTTTGTCTGATTATGGTCTGCTCTGTTAGTTTAATATGGCAGTCAAACTTCTATCAAGCAGCCACCCAAGGTACCTTGTGAAGATTATTTATTATAAAATAAAAAAATGAATCCGTGCATCCCCTGTCACCATTTGATTACAGTAGGTATGAAAGATTTATTTTCAATTTAAACAAGTCTCCTTAGCTGCCTTACTAATTAAATTTGATTAGGAGGTCTGGACACATAGCAACAGCAGGATGTCACTAACTCACTGTGAGATAAATTAGGTTGTCATTTTATATTATATAAAATGACATGACTTTTCAATTGATCAGATATTGATTTGATTTAGAAAAAAGACTTAAAACATTAAAAAATAATTTGAAATGTGGATACTTTTGACAGACATGTATGATTTGGTGTACAAGTTTAGAGTAAAGCTAGCAATTTAATAGCATTTCATTAAGATAATATTTTTACAAATAACAAGACTTCTTTATATCGAAACAATTTCAAAATTTTAACTGTATGGTATATCTAACATGGTCTTTATTAAGTATCAATCAGTATTATATACACAGAATACATGTCTTCATCATCATTACTCCAAAGTGCTTGATAACCTGCATCTGGTTTAGGCAGTCACCTGCTGTAAACGGCCTAAGTGGCCACTTCCCTAGACTGGTTGCTTACAGCAGATTGGACAGTATTTTACTCCTCAAAATGGGGGGGAGTGGGGTGTTGTTTTTACCCTGTCTGTTGGTTGGTTTGCCCCCAACTTTAAGGTTGGCGTTAATTTTAATTCTGGCATGCATGGGCGACTTATGCAGACGAATATTTTTAGCCCGGGTAACTTATTAAGGTCAAATTTATATTGGCGATAATCTGCATAGTTTTCACAAATGCATCTAGTGATCTTGTTTTTTTTGTTCCTGTGTGTAATATGCACTCAGCATTCTTAGTATAGAGCTATCTAACTGTAAAAACAGGCACATTATACTTGGCAAATGACAGTTCATGTACATGTTAAAAAAAAATTAAATTCTCTTTCCAGGCCTGATTTTCTGTGATGTAGGATCATGGATGGAGTGATTGAAGATGTGTGTAATCCTGTCAAGGTGCCCATTGTGGCAGAGGAAGTCTCCATGCAGATAATAGAAGGACAGATATATGCCAATACTATTCAGGTAATCTACAGTAAAAATAATGATTATTTGAACACTCAAATACATATCATTAGCTGTCTTTAACCCATTCCCTCATATTGACGACTCTGTAAAAGTCACTTTGTGAAACCATTGTGATAAATAGAGCATTTGCTCCTATAGGAGCAAATGTTCTATTTATCGCAATGGTTTCAAACTAAAAAATTCTTTAAAAAATCCTTTTCTCTAGTTAATGCTCCTTTTCGGTATATTTATTCAAATAGGTTGGATCTAAAAGAAGCCTATGAGGTAATGGGTTAAGACCAGTGGCAGCTTAATGCAGGGTGAAAGTCACACAGAAATCTTCTCTGGGAGCTTTCTGCATCACTTCCACCCTGCATTAAGCAGCCACCTGCATAAAAGGGTCCAGATTCTTTTGTAACAAAATTTCGAATAATAGCAGTTTTACTGTATTTATAAATGTGATATTGGGGTGCTTGAGGTTCTTGCAGCAATGACCAGTTATGGATAAAAACAGGAAATAGAAATTAACTGAATAAGTATACATTAATTAGAATATTTGGTGTAAAAAAAATAGAAACACTCTGAAATAAAGTAAAATAATTTTTGTGATATTATATCGACTGCGAGCAAGTATATCTAATGAATTACAATAATTACAACAATATCATTATCATCAGTGTCACTGTATTTTAACATGAAGTATTCTGGTATGTTTAGTGGCCTCTTAGCAATACACCAGAGCAATAGATACATTTGCAGAGCTACAAATAACGGTGCATACTCAAATACTAAAATTGTCATTTCTCCACCATACCCTATGTTGTGACCACTCTTTAGAATCATCTCTTTGAGACAATTCTAAAGAGTGGTCACTACATAGGGTTTAGTGGAGAAATAAAGAAGTTGAATATACTTGAAAATTCTGGAGCTCTGCATTTGTCTATTAAAATACTACAATCGTAATTTCTCAAACAAAACCCTATGTTATATGTCGATTATAATGAGTGATCATAAAAGGTTTGACAGAGAAATAAAGGAGCTCTGTTTGTGAAAATGTTTTAATTTACACATCTTATCCGGGCCTCTGAATAAACTAATAACGGAGATAAAAACAATTACTCAAAGGTATAAGGCAGTTGCATTAATTTACATTTTTAGGATGTTTTAACCCTTTACTCCATAAATACGCCTTTGCAAACAAAATAGACCCAAATCAGATGGCTCTAATTGTAAATGATATACATGTACATGTAATTTATAGATATGATATGATTCTACAGTTTCTGCAATCGCCAAAGATTTCTGTGTCCATGTCCTATCATAAAAATTCATCTGATTTGTATACATAATCATAAATTAAATTAATGTCATTATTTCTTGCATGACTGTTCATGGAGTAAAAGGTTAAAGTAAGAATTCAATCACATATTTCAAGTTTTGTCATCAGAATACAAAATATGTTTCAATGCAAATTTAAGGTCATGCAAAACTTACATGCACAAATGCAGTTAGAATCATAAGAAAATACCACATTTTCAAATAGGTTTGAGCATGGCAGAGTGTCACACACAGGCCTTTTTCTGGCAACTTGGGAAAAATGCTTTTTAATAACTGGGAATTTTTCATGCGAAAACCCAGTGGTTTTGGTATTAAGCATTTTTCGTCCCAATTTTTACTTATTTTGTGTTTTTTAGCATTTTAATTAGGGGAATTTTTCCCCCAAAATTAGGAAACGTGTTACCTATTTTGCATTGGGAACGGGTCCATTGAAAGGATCCGTGAAATTGAATATGTCAGAAAAGGTCTGTGTAATCACTTTCATGTCCCTGTGACCTTTATTCACCTGACCCACCCAATAGGGAAAACAGATGGTGCCCATTTAATGTGGATTTTTCAGACCATCACCTCTTGTAGTGAACTGGAATCTAAATCGACTAATCCTTAAAATTTTCATGCATTTGCAAACAGTAAGTCCAGATCAGATGGCTCGTCTAGGAGTCGTCTGATCAGGGTCTTCTCTGTTTGCTAATAGACTTTGATAGGTGTGTTTCTTTACTTTCTAAAACGGCTACCATGTCCATTATTAGCTCGTCTGTTATTACTACTTTTAGATTTGATAATGAACTGTTAGACAGTCTTGTCTACATATATCAATGTTTGATTTGATACTGAAATGTAAGACTGCCTTGTCTACATATTTCAATGTTAAATTTGATAATGAAATGTTAGACAGTCTTGTCTACATATACCAATGTTTGATTTGATACTGAAATGTAAGACTGCCTTGTCTACATATTTCAATGTTAAATTTGATAATGAAATGTTAGACAGTATTGTCTACATATAGCAATGTTTGATGCTCAAATTTTTGTCTCGGCAAAAAATTCAAATGTGAAAACTTGAGGGGAAATAACTCATTGTCTTTTGGAGGGGCTAGGTTTTCTATATACATGTAAGAGAATCTAATGGTCTGAAATGTTGACTTATGATTGATCATCTAGACATCTACAAAATTCCGTAACCCTTTCCTCCATAAAAATTTGTGTAAGAAACATAATGACATCATGAATTTTAATTAGATTAAATTGGTAAAATAGCACATAGACGCAGGATTTTTTTGGCAGTGGCAGAAACAGTAGAATCATCTATATTATATCACAAGCAAACAGACCCTGATCAGACCGATCCTCCAGGGGTCGTCTGATCTGGGTCTACTCAGTTTGCAAAAGCATTAAAAGCTTGATTTGGGTCTACTCAGTTTGCAAAGGCGTAGAAAGGCGTATTTATTGAGTAAAGGGTTAATATTTTTGTCAGAGTAAAATCATGGTTGCCAGAGTTCCCATGCGAGTTTCCTGCCAGATTTTCTCAAAGAGAATTGAGCTATAAATTAAAGAAGTAAACATTGGCTGTATGTTATTGTATAGCCTTACATTTTGTAAATGAATTTCTAATAATTATGCCTGAACAAAGTTTGGTGGGGAGTATTGACCTCAGCTTGGTCGGTCCATCCGAAAATTGTGATCAAGGCTGCTGTGCCGGGGTTTTCATCACATTTGATGATAGTACTAGTTAGTTACAGTATTGCTTTAGCGTGTATAGGTATTTCATGAATGTGATTTATTACATTTAGCTTTGTTGTCAGTCTTTAAAACTAGAATACTTTATCTGTCTTCTTTTGTCTTTACAGTTGAGTGATGGGGGTTCCAGTTTTCAGATCACCCTGAACCCAAATCATTCAAATTATGGAGGTAGTGCGGCAGAGCAGCTAATATTGCAGAGATCTGGACAAGAGGATATTGCTGAAGACAATGAAGTGCTTCAAGCCAAAATTGAAAAAGAGAATGAGGACATGAGGCATATATCTCAACTAGTGAAGCAGGAGGAGGAGGAAGATATTACTGCATATTTAGTTAGTGACCCCTTGACCCACAGTATATCTCACCATGACTACACTGGCACAATTCCCCATATTCTTAAACAAGAGGTGACTGGTGGAATGGATGATGCACTGCAGGACACAGATAATGGACTGGTTATAGAAGAGGCAGTGGAACAAGAAGTCAGCACATCCCAGAGTTTGGAAGATGAGGAGATAATTCGCAGTAAACCATTAACAGCAATGTATCTTCAAAGGAAAGAAGTGACCAATACTGACGCAGTATATCATCCTCATGAACTAAGGTTACCTTCCCCCAGTAAATCTCCAGGCAGTTCTCGGTTTACCCTCAAACCGTCAGGGAGGGATTTCAATTACAGTGATGTTGAGGATATTGGTAGGATGCGACTGTCGTATAACGACCCAATAAGTGTATATCACCCAAATACTGGGGAAATTCAGTTCACTATGGACACTGACACAGAGCCCGATACTCAAAGATCAGTTCAGGCTATACTGGCTGCTTCAGAAGCTATCAAACACCAAGATGTTGCCTCAGAAGTGGAAATAGCATGTGAAGTTGAGGTAAGCCCACCAAAGAAGGGACGAAAAAGGAAGGAGAAAGAAAAACGAGGTATAGATGATGACATTGAGCAAATAAGAAAAGCTGCTAAAAATGTAGCATACACCTTGAAGGGTTTAAAGGATGAAAAAGATGGAAGGAAAAAGAGAAGACCAAGAATTCGCTTGACTCTGACTAAGGCCAAAAGCAGAAAGTCTACAACTACCATTTCTGATGATGAAATAGACTATGAGAGCTCAAGTTATGAGGAAAGTGGTAGTAGTAGAACACGCAAGAACCATGACAGGTACCCGAATGTGATCTATCAGTGTGAGTACTGTGATAAACAGTTCAAGACACGGGCGAAAGTTCAGAGTCACACAAAGATCCATACAGAGGAGAGACAGTTTGGTTGTGACATCTGCGGGTCACAGTACCGACGACGCGAGCACCTGGTGAGGCATTATCGCAGACACACAAATGAACGCCCTTACCAGTGTTTAGAATGTGGTAAGGCTTACATGAGGGCTGAACATTTAAAACGACACAGTTATGACCATACTGGAGAGAAGCCTTTTGAATGTCCAGTCTGCCCCAAGGCATTCACAAGGCATGACAGATTGATAAAGCATTCTCTAGTACATGATAAATAGATAATGATTAATGGAAAGAAATCTTGATAAATGCTGAGGTCCAGATAAGATGCATAAATTTAACATTTTCAAGAATAGCTCCTTTATTTCACCAAACCCAATACTATGACCACTCTTTAGAATCGTCTCGAAGAGACGATTCTACAGAGTGGTCATAGTATAGGGTTTAGTGGAGAAATGACAATTTTAGTATTTGAGTATGCACGGTTATCTGTTGCTCTGTCTTGATAAATTGTTTTCTCTTTATCTCCACCGAGCCCTATCTGGATGATTATTATTGCAATCACATACAGTAAAACCTCTCTATAACAGCCACTAAATAACATCAAGTATTTTGTGTTACAGGCAGGTGGCTGCTTAAAGCAAGGTGAAAGTGAAACAGAACGCTCCTATAGGAGCGTTCAGTTTTACTTTCACCTTGCTTTAAGCAGCTACCTGCCCTAAATACCATAAAATCAACACAATTTAGTGGCCATTATAGAGAGGTTTTACTGTATTGGGGATGATTCAAATGAGTATCCAACAAGATAGGGTTTGGTGGAGAAATAAATGTTTTTAATAGATCAATATGCTGTTAATCTATAATAAATTATTTGGACAGTATGCCTCTTGAAGTTTGTAATGTTTTTGAATACACTAATTCCTAATCGGCCACTATTTGAGTATTTATATTGAATTTACTTAACACTTTCCCTCACAGCAATGCCTTTTAACCCATTTGCAAACAGAGTAGACATAGAACAGAAAGCTCCTACAGAAACTGTCTGATCAGGATCTGCTCTGTTTGCTTATATGGAATAAGAGATCTGAGTCTACAGTTTTGTCTAACCCAAAAGTTTCCTTAACCCTTTCCTCCATAAATATGCCTTTCTACAGAGAAGACCTAGATCAGAAGGCTTTTGTAGGAGCCGTCTGATCAGGGTCTGCTCTGTTTGCTTATGGAATTATATAGATCTCATTCTACAGTTTCTACCATGGCCAAATATTTGTTTCCATTATAAAAAAAAAATCTCATTAATATTCATGATGCCATTATTTCTCGCATAAATAATTATGGAGTAAAGTGTTAAATGATGTATGTTGTAGAAATTAAGTATTTAAAATGAATATTCATGAAGTGTAATTTAGGCATTTTCTTTAAGGAAAGTGTCAGTTCAACTGAATACTTTTAACGCTTTACTCCATGAATATTCAGGCAAGAAATTGACATGAATATTAATTAACTGAATCATTCTGATGGCACTATGAACAAAATATTTTTTTGTCATGACAAACTAGAATCGAGATCTGAATAAATGTCATAAGCAAACAGAGCAGACCCTGATCAGATGACTCTTATAGGAGCCATCTGATCTGGGTCTTCTGTTTGCAAAGACGTAGAAAGGCGTATTCATGGAGTAAGGGTTAAATTGATCATGTACATGTTCTCTATTTACATAATTTTAGATGTAAGAACTGCAAAAATTGAACAGATCTCGAGTTATAGTTCGATTTTAACATGTGAGCTATGACCTTTAGGACCAGTCCACTCGTAGAGGTAAAACGCATCGCAAACCATGTATTTGTTCAGGAGTTGCCTACCTTTCACTGTATAATAAGGATATTGTGCCTTCTGTGTGGAAATAAAATCGATAATCTGACTTACCCATGTGTTAGAATGGTTGCAACTTCTATTTATTTATTAAAAATAGAAAGGTGCAATCATGGCTCAGCGCTCGAAATCGAACTATATCTGGAAATATTGTACTGATCTTAAGGTATTCAGAAAACATTAGACAGATCTCAACCCATTCCCGCATATTGAAGCTTCTGTAGAAGTCACTTTATCAAACCATTGTGATAAATAGAGCATTTGCTCCACAGGAGCAAATGCTCTATTTATCACAATGGTTTCAAAACAACACAATTCTGAAATTTTTGGTAGATTTAATCAAAGAGGTTAGGTCTAGAAATAGCCTAAGTGGGAATGGGTTAACTTATAAATTCTTATGCTGGATTTTCGCTAACATTCTTGTGGAGTTAGTTTTTCACAGGGTGACTGTCAAAACCTACTCATGGTGGCCAGAGATACTATAAAACCAATGTGTTGACAACAAAATCTGATTCTCCTGCATAGCTAAATGTCTTTCAAAAGTGAGTGTTCTTCATAAATTTATGAAAAGTCCTTTCTCAAGCTACCCGTGAAACAAAAAGTCACAAAAATGAACTGCATTTACATGGTTTCTTGCATGAGTAGAACAAAATACTCGAATAATTTTAAAAAAAAATCTTAAGTTATGGTATGAATTCAAGATTCAGTAACTCGGGCGTCCACGTCGTCCTCAAATTTTCATTTACAACCTTCAGTTTTAGTATGCATGTTCATCTTGACAATGACGACAGAGGAGCGTTGGCACCCGCAGTGCTCTTGTTATGCCCCCAGGGAGCATTATGTTTTTCACCTGTCCATCTGTGTGTCATGCTTGTATGTGCAGTTGGTTGTCAGATTTTTCATTTTCAAGCACCACCACAGGGGTATCTCCGTGTCTTGCAGACACAATTTTCTAAAAAAAAAATTATGCCTCCCAGATCAAATCTTGGGACATATTGTTTTTGCCATGTCTGTCTGTTTGTCACCAACTTTAACATTGTACATAACTTTTGAGCCAGTACAGATAGAGATTTGATATTTGGCATGCATATGTATCCCATAAAGCCACATATTCTGAGGGGTGACATGTCAAGGTCATCCTTCATGTTCAGGGGTCAAATATATAGGTCAAATCATCAACTTTAACATTGGCCATAACTTTTGAACCAGTAGAGATAGAGACTTGATATTTGGCATGCATTGTGTACTTCATGAAGCTGCACATTTTGGGGGGGTTACATCAAGATCAAGATCATCCTTCAAGGTCAGAGGTCGAATATATAGGTCAAATCACAGACTTTTAACATTGGCAATAACTTTTCAACCAGTAAAGATAGGGACTTGATATTTGGCATGCATGTGTATCTCATGAAGCTGCACATTTTGAGGGGTGACATGTCAAGATCAAGGTTATCCTTCAGGGTCAAAGGTCAAATTAGGCGGGGGCTTAGTGTTTCACAAACATAGTAGTAAACATACAGGAATACCAGACAATAAATTGACATTTTCCTGTTAACAATAGACACTAATTCACACTATTTTTGTGTCGCCTGCGAAGCATGGCAGACTCATAGGGATCACTTTGTCCATCTTTGTTGTCGTCGTTGATGCTGGATAGAGTTGACGCTGGATAGATGACTCATATACCAGTCGTATGCTCTGGGTCTATTGTGGTAGTAAAGGATTCAAAAAACATTTATATAAGAGAAAGGGTTCTATAACTATAAAGAAAAGTAAGTCTTCTAAAGCCAATCATACTTTTTAAAATTTTGTAGGAAATGTTCAATATGTGACGTTTTGCCAAAAAGTGCTCAAAATATTGTTAGTCCGAAAAACAGGAATGGTTTCCAGAAGGATAAACATATATTTTAAAAAAAACAGTTGAGTCCCAAGTTCTTATGCAATAGCTCTTGTGATCTATATTCTGAGATAAGTGGTTCATGACTATCATTGCCCTTTTGTTCTAGTAGTCACCTTGAATAGGTTCTGACAGTTGCTTTGTGAAAAACATCTATTCTCGTCTATCGGTTTACTTGTTTTCTGCATCCTGGATGTTCTTTCCTTGCATTTTTAGCTCACCAGAGCATAAAGTGCTCAAGGTGGAGCTTTTATGATGGCCTGATATCCGTCGGTGTTCAGTGTGCATTGTCTGTCTTCAACAATTTCAACCTTTAAAAATCTCCTGAATCTACAGGGTTTTCTCAGCTTTCATCTTTGGCACATAGCATCATCTATAGGTCATATTTGGCATATAACATCATGTTCAGGTCCTCTACAAAAGTTATATAAATTATGCCCCTGGGGTCAAATTTGACCCCGCCTCAGGTGTGGTCAGATTTCTATAAAAACAGTGAAACTTTGAAAATCTTCTCCTCTGAAACTGGAAGGGTCAGGGCCCCAGGGGTGACCAGTTATCTATAGAAGCATATAGTGAAAACAGAAAATCTTCGACTCTGATTGTTTAGTGAGAGATATCATGACCCTCTTGTCTATAGAAACCGTGAAAACTTTGAAAATCTTCTCAGCTTTCATATTTGAAATACCTATGTAATACAAAGTGTTATTGTGATAGACCTGTGTAGTTTTCAGCATTTACTTTGAACATCTTAACAATATCATGACCAATTTTAAATTTAAAATTATTGTTTAGAATTCTGGCTGTTTGGGTATATTTATATGTAAGTAATTTGACAGACTTTTTGTCAACTTTTTATATGCCCATCGAATGATGGATCATTTGTGAAACCCCATGGCGGCTTGGCAGCATCTAAAAATGTCCCCTCTCTTTAAGTTGAAGAGTTTCTATCCAAGTCAGAGTTTTTGTTTCATCTTCACCAAACTTCATAGGGGCCCCCGTGGCTGAGTGGTAATGGTCTTCGACTGACAATCGCTTAGCCCCTCACCGCTGTGGTTCGATTCCCGATCTGGGCATTTGGATTTTTATGCCCGGTCTGCCTGTCACCAACTTTAACATTGTCATAACTTTTGAGCCAGTACTTGATATTTGGCATGCACATGTATCTCATTAAGCCGCACATTTTTAGGGGTGAATTGTCAAGGTCAGAGGTCAAATCACCAACTTTAACATTGGCCATAACTTTGGACCAGTAGAGATAGAGACTTGATATTTGGTATGCATGTGTATCTCATGAAGCTGCACATTTTGAGGGGTGACATGTCAAGGTCATCCTTCAGGGTCAAAGAACAAATTAAGCGAGGGCATAGTGTTTCACAAACACATCTTGTTCATGTTAGGAAACCTTCCAGCTGGCTTGCAGTAGGTCGATGGTTCTGCTCGAGTGTTCTTCTGTTCACGAAACAATGCAATTTGTTCTGTGCATGGAAGAATCTCTGGGGTCTTCCTCCACCTGTAATTAGCTGGACGTCGCGATATGACTGAAATACTGTTAAAGCGACAACACCCGATTTCAAGCTCAAACGTCAGACTTGTAGGTTGGCTGCTGTTGGAGATGGGGGATGCATGTTTTACAAACCTCATGTAAACACTGTGTATTAATTTCTTGTCGAGTTAAATTTGTATTTATTCAATTGATGATGATTGTTAAGATATTGTAAAATTGTTACTGCATTTAATTGTTTTGTATATATTTATTGTGCATGCACAGTATAGAAAAATGGTTCCGACATTGTTTTTCAAAGAGAAAAAGTCTTATGAATTAGCTGTGTAGTTGTCATCGAAGATCAACGTCTCTTGTGTAGATCTTATCAGTTGACATACATGTGCTGCCAGTAACACATCCACTATTTGCAAAATGGTAACTAAACTGTGACAATATCTACGATGGAGGTCCTTTTCATACCATTTCCTGTTACAGTAAAATCCCTCTAAACCGGAATTCTAGTAGAGAAGGCTTGATACTTTCAGGCAGGTGGCTGCTAATGCAGGGTGAGTCATGCAGAAAGCTCCTAGAGGAGCTTTCTGCATGACTTTCACACTGCATTAAGCTGCCACCTGTCTCCATGTCCGATATTTATACTAACGTTATGTTTAGAGAGGTTTTAATGTACATGTATATACATATTTGCAGGGTAAGCCCCTTTATACAATTTGTAAGTGCTGTCCGATCTTTTGTTGGGGTTAGTACCAGTGATTCTGTAGGTTTTATTTACATATTTAATCTTTAGCAAATGATTTCTGCAAGTATTATTGTCTGCTCGTTGTGGAAAGAGAATATTTCTACATTGAAGTAGACAACACTTACTTCACTGGTACAAACCCCAACAAAATAATCAACTTCTACTTGTCTATTGCAAATATCAAAGGACTGGACTGTTTCAAATATGTATAATAATGGGTTTAGGGTTTCATACAGTTTCTATTCTGATGAGATTTTGCGTTTCTCAGCATCTCATCTCAACTCAAATCCATAAGCAATAAGCATCCATTCATTTACTGAACATAAAAAAGCAGGTGGTTGCTTACTGCAGGGTGAAAGTAAAACAGAAAGCTCCAGTTGGAGCTTTCCGCTTTACTTTCGACCTACATTAAGTTAGCACTTATCCTAAAGACTCATAATTAGACCTTTTTAATGACCACATGACTGGTTCTGCTGTACTTTACCTTCCATATTAAATGATTGCATACAAGCCAAAAGCATTCCATGTAATCTGCTTTTCAAGAAGTTATTATTATAACCTACAAAGCAAACACATAATCCATTTCCTCATGAATATTCATGCATAAAATAACATCATGAATATTTATTAGCATATTTTTAATAATGACATGAACTTGGGATATTTTTGTTTTTACAATTCTATAATCAAACAGAGCAGACCCTAATCAGATGGCTCTTCGGGGGCCGTCTGATCTGGATCTACACTATTTGCAAAGGTGTGAAAAGGCATTTATATGAAGGAAGTTTTAACCTTAGTCTCGGGTCATTTAATTTCTTCATGTTTTACATGTAGCACCATGGTTTTTTTTTCTTTGTTTTGAAGGCTTCATGTTCTTCAGTTGTTCTCTTTTGTAATGAATAACCCTTGAATATTCATGTATTAAAGAGATAATGACATCATGAATATTAATTACATTCTTTGAAAAGCACATAAACACAATATTTTTGGGTGATGGCAGAAACTGTACAATCATATCTGTATTAATAATTATATCATAAGCAAACAGAGCAGACCCTGATTAGACAGTTCCTATAGGAGCTGTCTGATCTAGGTCTACTCTGTTTGCAAAGGTGTAGAAAGGCTTATGGAGGAATGGATTAAATCAAATTAGTCATGTGTTATACTGTTAGAGACTTGTTCATTGTATTAGAGATTATGTTAGAGACTTGTTCATTGTATACCAATACAGTATGTCAAGTTAATATTCATTTTCTACTGTGAGAAATTATAGTAGGCTAACAAAATCATAAATTGTGCATTTTCAAAGAGTGCAGATTATATGAGTATTTATTTTGTTGCAGGGTAAAGGACATCTGGGCATTATAAATGTTGCATGTATTCCAGATCAGTCAATACAGCAACACTACTGTTTATTAACCTTCTACTTCATGATATATAAGAAATAATGCATTGATGAATATTAATTATGAACAAGAAATATGTTGAATCTGGTCAAAACTTTATAATCGGATGTTTATAATGCCATAAGCAAACAGCAGACCCTGAAAAGATGGTTCCTATAGGAGCTGTCTGATCTGGGTCTACTGTTTGCAAAGGCGTAAAAAGGCATATTCTCGTATGGAGTAAAGGGTCAAGTTATTCACTGCATTGACGGTGATGCTTCTTATCGGATCTTTTCTATTAAAATAGTTACTGATCTGTATTTAAATAATTTGAAAACTGTAAAGTGTGCTTATTCCTATGAAATAGGCCATTTGTCAGTGCTATTTCTGCCATTTGTCAGTGCATTTCTGTCATTTGTCAGTGCTATTTCTGCCATTTGTCAGTGCTATTTCTGCCATTTGTCAGTGCTATTTCTGCAAGGTTTGCAGCCATGTCCTTTTTGTTCACATTGAACTAGAATAAGAACTAACCCTTTCACCGCCAATGTCGCAATAATGCACCACAACAAATAGTGCAGTCCCAGATCAGACACCACCTTTTCAAGGTGGCGTCGGATCAGGAACTTCACTTTTTGTTGCAAACAATTTCTATATATGCTTTATACCTATGAAATTTACATTTATCTTATTTCCATATTTTATTGAATGATTTAGAAAAAACTGAATAGCAGGCGACAATTAGAAATTTGGTGTCATAAGGGTTAATGGCTACAAAGAATGTTACAGGTTTGGTCTTTAATCTTTAGCTCAGAAAAAATAAAGAAAGAAACACAAGAATGACTTCATCCTCGGTCAAAGCCAAGAGAGCCATGTTACATGATGCTGTGCAGTGTTACATTATATTGAATATAAAGCACCTGTGTGGTTTGTCCAGTTATACATGTAATGTTCAGTTGTTTAGATCAGGTCAGTAAGGCATTTCCAAGCAAAAATTGCGAGTTAATACATATCAATCTTACAATTAACTCTCTTGTACAAACCACGTATGAAGTTACATATGTGTCAGATCGGAATCCAAACTGTGTGCTAATTTCAGTCAAATTATGCTCAGCAGTGATAGGGTTTCTGTCATCTGTAATTTGTCTGAAAAATTAACACTTTCAATGGCCCTCTTGTCTATAAAAGCGTATAGCGAAAACTTTGAAAATCTTCTTTTCTGAATCTACAGGGTTCTCAGCTTTCATATTTGGCACATAGCACCATTTTCCGATCCTCTACAAAAGTTACATAAATTATGCCCCTGTTGTCAAAATAGGCCCACCCCAGGGGTGGTCAGTTTTCAATAGAAACAATTTTATAGTGCAAACTTTGAAAATCTTCTCCTTTGAAACTGGAATGTTCTCAGATTTCATATTTGGCACATAGCTACAAAAGTTATATAAATTGTGTCCCAGGGATCTAAATTGGCACCGCCCCAGAGACAGTCAGTTTTCAATAGAAACATATCTGATTGTCTGGTGAGCGATGTCAGGGCCATTCTGGCCCTCTTGTTTAAGTTCTGAAATGTTACATTGCGACATTTGGTCTTTCTGTCAGAAATTATGTTATAATTTTAAGGAACTTTAATATATATGGTCTTGGTTTTCATTTTTTTTACTAAATTCCCAGACATATCAGGGCTTTTTTTCTCTCTAACAGATACTCATGATTGTCTTTAAAATCATGCAGTTTTCCCCTAAAAATGTGTTTACCTCAGATCTGATTGTTGTCCTAGCCAAAAATTAACTTGAAAAATCTATTTTTATCTTTGTTTACTCTTGCAAAGGCTTAAAAAAAGGACTTCCATGAGGAAAAGGGTTAAATTGGAACAAAAAGTTCCTGTAATAATACAGGATTATATGAAGACAAACACAATTTTCAGTATGAACGTCTTTATACTTCCTTTTAATTCACCATTCATATGCATTCATGATGTGTTACAATCACATATAGTTTAGTAATAGTCTCAACAGATTCTTCACCGATTTTTAATGGTGTGATAACAAGTACTTGCAAATAAATGTTGACCCAGGTCTGTATTATGCGCCATTTCAAATGTTTTTTAGCAAATCTCACCCTTTCATAATTACTGGACTATATCAATTACTGTAAAGAAAAGACTGAAGAAATTCAGAATGCCAAAGTATGAGATGAAAATATGTGATTTTAATAGCGCGTGCATTCATCCACCTGAATCGGGGTCAGATGTCATTTATGCATTTCATTTTTTTATGTGCAACACTTTATATACATGTATTATAGCTTTATATAAACATTTGGATGCTAGTGGCAAATCAAATCTATGATAACAGATTGGATCCAGATTAGACGCCAAGTAACTCCGAGTTTTATCAGGATCCAAATGCGTGTCCATATAGAATAAATTTACAAAATTGAAGCAGACAACATTTATTAATTATCCAGACGCAACATTACTGAATATCTGAACATTGATTTCTTGTGTACATATAGATCTGTGTTTTACTGTTTTGTATTTTGCATGAAATGCTTGTTTTGAGGGCCTTAAGGTAGATTAGCAGACCTGTTTACAATTACGTTTTGGGCGTAATTATTACGCTTTTCACCTCCAATTTACGCTATTATGGTCCCGGACATTAAATTACGCGCATTTAAAATTTTCGGCGCCATATTTTTTCCTTATCGTATTATACCGTATTTCGGGGAGTAGGCGTCGCATTTTTCCCCCCTTGTTTCATCGCGGCGCCGGCTGTTTAGTCCATACCAATTGTGCGCATGTGCAATGGATGTATTTACAAAATGGCAGAGCGGGACAAGCAGACGCCGGAATCGAGAACGAATAAACAATGTCATGAATCTGATGACTCTTTTCCGAACGAACCGACGAAAAGCCTTGCGTGAAGAGCTCAGTTTGCGCGATAGATTTTTCATGTGCACACGGTGGACGATTTGCTTGTATTCGTCATATAAACTCTAAGCCACACGGTGTATTTTTAAAGCTGAAGGAAAAACAGACATCTATGAAAGACATGTTTGCAAAATCATCGGCGAAAAAAGATGTTTCAATAAAAAGACAAACTCGTGGCAAAAGCAGAAACAATCATGTGCCAACTAATAGCTGAATTGAATGTTTCTTTTAGTTCAGCTGACAAAAAATGATTTAAAGATAGCAGCTGGTTAGTAAAAATCTGCATTTTTCTTAACCCTTTCCTCCATGAGTATTTATACTGCCCTCTGCCTACGATGAATAGTATTTAGATATAAGTAATATTTTTCACTTTTTTAAAAGATTTAAAAGCATTATGAAAAATTGAAAATTTTCTCCTATGGAGCATTAATGCTTCATTTTCCATGAAGTTTTCAAATATCACATTTCTCAGATGCGCCAAAATGTATGAATATTCAAAGAGTTCAGTGACCAAAAATAAGTTGAAAACATCATATATGTACATGTACTGCTCAGTTGCTGCATTGAACAAGCGGACAGAGTTTTTTTTTCAATTTACACAGTAAAAAGGCTGTCAACATGATTTTGTCTCGGTATTACACTTGCCTACCCAAATATTACACTTAAATTGGAAGATGATTACACTTGCGCAAAAGTATGGGTAAACAGGTCTGGATTAGTCATTATGACTAATTGAGCTACCCTCGTTAAATAAAGTCTTTCATTCATTTAATTCATTCATTCATTCAAAACTAGAACTGTTTCCATAGAACATTGATGCCCCCCATCTTCTGGGCCATAATTCTATAGAGATAAAATTCTTTGCTTTATGTGGATCTACGTATCAAGTCCAAGGTGTATTAAGGTTGGGGGTGTACATGGTTATAGTGGCTGCAGGAACCCTCTAATCTGGGTCTAGACAGTTAACAAGTAGTTTCCCGCATTCAATGGGTAATGCCTTTCTCTGATAAATATTCATTCAAGAAATAATGACATGAATATTCAATTGCTGAACTTTTATAATAGTACCCGTCATATGTACACAGTATATTTTGGTATTAGTAGAAACTGTAGAGTCAGATCTATTGATAACTCCATAAGCAAACAGAGCAGACCCTGATCAGATGGTTCCTACAAGAGCCATCTGATCAGGGTCTGCTCTGTTTGTAAAGGCAAGAAAATGCGGTTGTATGAGAGAATAGGTTTAACAGCATAGGTGTCTAACAGCCTCCCCATGTCAGTCTGGCAACATGGTCCGTCTTCCTCTTTGTTGGTTTTATAAACCCAAGAAATTGTAGCTCTGAGACAGCGTGGATAAATCGTGCTCTGACAAACTGGTCAAGGAAATCAACACATATGTAAAAGAATATATATTATGTAACGCTGCTTTTTTCCTAGTGAACCCTTTCCATAATGAGCATTTATGTGTGAATTAGGGTTTCATAATCGGCCAATTTTCATAAGCGATCATGGGATATAATCCGACAGACCACTTCGATTAATCATCGATTATACAATCGAAATGAGAAATTTAAATTTTGAGTATAAATTTTATAATAGTATTTATAACGAAAATCTTAAAATTGACAATTTATTTTAATTGCACATTTGAAGATAAATACATACATTATTAATGTAGTAAAGTGTTTTCATACATTTTATATCAGAAACAATATAAGCTATTTTACATAGAATATAATAAAAAAAAAAATCATTTCCAATTAATCGATTATTTGATTTCATAATCGATTATCTATCGATTGAGCACATTCAATCAATCATTGAAAGTAATCGATCATAGTTGAAACACTAGTGTGAATAGGTCACTTCATGAATATTCATTAACTTGCTATAATGTAAAAGGGAATTTTTGTTTTGACAAAAGTTGTTAGATAAGATTTATATAATTCTAAAAGTAATAATATGGTCTACACTTGAGATGTATTTTAAAATGCCTAAAAATTACATAAATCATTTGTTTATATGCCGTAAAGAAGTATATTGGAAGAAAACCAGTCAAATAAATGCTGTGAGAGACAAACTTTTCATGTGTTTATAATCAAAGACCCTGATATTATTCGCCAATGTATTTGTAATTATTCAATCTGCATTTAGTTTTGTAGCTATTTGAAATAGGCCGATAATGTTTCGAAATATAACAATAGAGTATTAAGTATCCAGGAAACTGTATTTATAGTATCACTGGGACATTTTTTGATACAAGTCCAAATTTACAATTTCCGTAACAGAACATGACCAACACCACAAAACAATATTTTTGTGTCGCCTGCCGAGAGGCAGTGTGTCACTAAGTTATCACTTTTCCGTCGTCTGTCTGTCACACTTTCTTTTTTTGGCTGTCATTTCTAAACTAATCATCATAGACCTTTCAAATTTCACACATGGAACAAGCATGATGAGATGAAGTGTCATGCACAAGGGCCACAACTCTAGCATCAATATTTTTTGAGTTATTCCCATTTTTATATAAACAATAAGTTTTTGTGTCAGCTGCGAGCAGGTGACACATCTGTTCCTCCGAACACTCTCGTTTATTAAAAATATGCCTTTTAATATTGAACAGACTATCACTTTTAGCTCTTTACTCCATGAATATTCATGTAAGAAAATAATAAATGACATCATGAATATTAATATTTGGCCACGACAGAAGCTGTAGAATCATAGCTATATTATGTTATAAGCAAACAGTGTAGACCCTGATCAGACAGCTCCTACAGGCGTTGTCTGATCTGGGTCTACTTTGTTTGCAAAGGCATAGAAAGGCATATTTATGGAGTAAAGGGTTAACCCAGTGTTCAAATACTTTCATGCATGAACTACATTAAAAAAATCAAACTCCAGGCCTGAATTATATTTATTATGCGACAGTTCAAATTTGATTTTTTTATGCCCCTGTTGACGATAGTCAGGGGGCATTATGTTTTGCACCTGTCTGTCCATCCGTCTATCTGTCTGATATGACTCATATATAAATACTGTATAAAGTTGCCAAACAATTCTAAAATACATGAAGGATACTGCAGGGTGGTGTCCAGTTTTACGTCCTCATCTTTATGTACATCTGTCTCAACCACGGTTATGAATGCCTGTGAAAATACAACACAGCATAAGGCAATGTTTGTGGAGCAATGTAAACAGTGAAGCTGATAAGAGTTAACTGTTAACCTTTCACTTGCTGAGAAAAGTTTCAATCTGAATAAAATCTCGGACTTTTTCAAAATCACAATTCAAGAATGACAAGCCATTTGTATCCTGGTGTGATATTGAGTAAATTCATTCCCTCCTAGTGACGCATTTTGGTGTCTTTGTAAAAGTCACATTTTGAAACCATTGCGATAAATAAAGCAGTTTCTCCATCGGAGCAAATGTTCTATTTATCACAATGGTTTCAAAACTAAAACAATTCTTAAATTCTCCTTGTCTATAATTAATGCTCCTTTTCGTTAGATTTATTCAAAGAGATTGGGTCTAAAAATAGCTAAGGAGGGAATGAGTTAATTGGTGAGTTACTCAATACTTTGATGTTCACTTAAATCCCTGTCAATAGTAATAAAATCTATAAATAAAATGCAAACTAAAAACACTGTCCATCCTATCTAGACCATCTTTAGGTCAGTATAACGGACAGCTTTCAAATAGTAGGTCCGTCATTAAACAAGTCAATCTGTATATGCTCCAACATAGTAATAAACGATGTTTCGGTCCTTTATTTGAAAACTAAGCAGAAAACTATCAAAGGGACATAACTGCTTGAAAAGTAGGTTGAATATGGAAAAAAAAAAATCATTGATAAAGTAGGTCGAATATGAACAAAAATTATCATTGTTTTTTTACTAGATCATTGAAATTTTTCGTCTAGGTTAACATGGCAACCAGACTTCTACAATCTTGCCAAGTTTCACCAATTTCCATCCAATGGTTTCAGAGGAGATTCATTTGAATGAAATGATGGCAGACAGACTGATGGACTACATGTTCCGGACAATGAGCAGTTACAGTTGCTCATCCTTTGCAATAGCTCTTGTGAGCTAAAAAGCGTGACAAACAGAGGTGCAATAAAGAGATACCTTTATATACACAGTTTGCATAGTCCTATTGATATACTGTTTGTATAATCATCTTTGTATACGCTGTTTGCATAATCATTTTTCTATAAACAACAGTCATCTTTCTATTCACTGAACGCAGTCATCTTTATAAACACTTTTGCAGTCATTTTATACACAGGTTAGTTATCTTTATATGCACTGTTTGCAGAGTTGTCTTGTCATACTGTTTGCATACTCATCTTTATATACACTGCTTGCATAGTTATTAAATACTTTTTGCTAATCCATCTTCATATTCATTGTTTGCATAGTTGTCTTTATTATAAGTTTATATACTGCTTGCATAATCATCTTGATATACACTGTATAATCATCTTTCTATACACTGCGGTCATCTTTCTATACACTGTTTGCATAGTCATCCTTATATACACTGTTTGCATTCTTTATAAACACTGTTTTCCTATAGAAACTTTTACATGTGGCTATGCTCACATGTTATACCAGAAGCGAAATAACTCTCACCTGCATCCAGTCATATAGGTTGATGAGCTGTCCACACTCTAGATGTAGCTTGTACACAATACAGACATCAGGCATAGTCTGACAAACCTGGTCATTCTCCAACCTGCAGCAGTCACACTGCAATAAATAATAAATCTATGACTCTTCTTTCTTTGAAAGAAGACTGAAACTCTGTCTTTCACCCTTTCCCTGTTCTATGTTTATTTCAAATTCCAATACCTACTGAATATTCATGAACAAAATAGTGATAATGAAATATGGAAGGTGGAAAATTGTAACCATATTAGAAACTAAAGAAACAGATCTATCAAATGCTACTAGCAAACAGAGCAGACCATGATCAGACGGCTCCTATAGGAGCCATCTGATCTGGGTCTACAATATGAAGGAATGGGTTAACCATAGATTTGCTGTGTAATATTTTTAAGTGCACATTATTGTCGACTGAGGAGAGGCACGGTTACTCTTTAGATACAACCTCTTTGAATTAATCTACCGAAAAGGAGCATTAATTAGAGAAAAGGAATTTTTATTTAGAATGTCGTAGTTTGAAACCATTGTGATAAATAGAGCATTTGCTCCTATAGAAGCAAATGCTCTATTTATCACTATGGTTTCACAAAGTGACTTTTACAGAGGCGTCAAAAGTCGTCAATATGAGGGAAAGGGTTAAAGGTTAACACAGCCGGTAGCTTAATGCAGAACAAACAGATTTGTTTCCTACAGAGCTCCCTGTATGAAACTAAAGCCTTGACCTGATCAATCCTGTGAGCTTTATGATCAGGGTCTGCTGTGTTTGTAAATGCATAAATATGTCTACAGGGTCTACTCTGTTTGTAAATGCATAAATATGGGAAGGGTAAAGTGGCAGGTGGCGGTAGTCTAGTGGTAAAGCGCTTGACTACCAGTCCGGAGGTCCGGGGTTCAAATCCCGGTCCCTCCCGGAAATTTCAGAGACGCTTTTCCGTGTCTCCCACCTGCACATCCTCTCCACCCAGGGGTTAAAATGGGTACCTGTGAGGGTCACTCGCCGGTACTGCGGCTGCATGATTGCGCCATATGTTAGCAGTGCTCAATATTGTAGGCCAATGACTCAATGACCAGGGGAGTAAATGTACAGTCAGCTGAGCGGTCATTCGGACTGAAAGTAGACTATAACTAGGTACTTTTACTTTTTTTAAAGTAAAGAAATCATAATTTATTCACCAGATGGCTCCCTAGTGAACATTTACTCCATGAATATTCATCTAAGAAATAATGACATTATGAATATTAATTAGATTGTTATAATAGCACATCGATACAAGAATATTTGGCAAAGGCAGAAACTGTAGAATCAATATCTATATTATATCATAAGCAAACACAAAAGACCCTGATCAGACAGCTCCTACAGGATCAACTAGGTATAGAAAGGCGTATTTATGGAGTAAAGGGTTAAGCATGAATTGATCACTTCATGAATATTCATTAAGTTATGTAAAGGGTTAAGTGATTCAGTTTTACAGAGTTCCAGATAAGATACGTAAATTAAAATACTTTCAAGTATAACTTATTTCTCCATCAAACCCTATACTGTGATCACTCTTTAGAATCGTCTCTTCGAGACGATTCTAAAGAGTGGTCACAGTATTTTGTGGAGAAATAAAGCTTGTGGTAATGAAGGAGTTTACTACGAACATATACATGGTGGCCCAACACTACTCTCAACCATACTCTACTTTATTCAAAACATCACTGATTTTGCTTATCTGCAGACTGATATATAGGGTTTGGTGGAGAAATAACGATTTTAGTACTCGGGTACATGCCTTTATCTGTAGCGCTGACTTACCTGGAGGTAGTGATGTGGGTTACTGAGTGCTGTCTGTATTGCAGACCGTGGAGCAGCGTTGAGGTGGCATTTGATGCTACTGGCCGAGTCATAGTAAAATATTTCATGTAGAGGTAGAGTCATGGGGGACTTCAAATATTCCCTAAAAATATCCAAATAAAAAGCCATTAACCCTTTCCTTGATATGAACAATTCAGTAGGTATTGAAATTTAGAATAAACATAAAACGGGGAAAGGGTTAAATGAATATTCAACAGAGAAAGGGTTAAACACCATTTAACAGCTTCTAGAGGATCTGAAAGCTTGTAAATAAAATTGGCCATGGCAGCCCTATATAACTGGTATTTACTTGCATCAATAGGGCATGTGAAGCACTATTTGTTGAAGAACATTTGTCGGATTGTTTATAACTATTTTGCCAGCATATTATCTTCTTGCAGCCAAATTTTGTTTACATATAAAGGCTTGAGCAGTTTTTTATATGATCATTAATGTGTGGAGATCGAGTATATAAGACATTTGCAAAGAGTTTAGACCCAGATCAAAGGACTCCAATCTGTACTGCTTGTAATAAACATCATGTTCTTCAGTGAGAAAGTTTGATACATTGTTAAGTTTAGCCCTTTCCCTCATATAAACACGTTTTTACACATTTGCAAACAGAGTAGACCCAGATCAGACGGCTCCTATAGGAGCCGTCTGATCTTGGTCTGCTCTGTTTGCTAATGGAATTTGAAAGATTTGTGTCTTTAGTTTCTGAAATGGCTTCAATCTGCCACTATACATTTTTCATTATTTATATACTATTTTGTCCATGAGTATTCAGCAGGTATTGAAATTTGAAATAAACATAGAACAGGGAAAAGATTAATATTCTGAAACATTCAGGAGAATAAGGATTACACAGAGCTAAGATTTAGGAAGAACCGAGAGTTTGATTGTTAATACTGTCAAATAATGATCTTTTTTAATTAGGGACAAATAACTCTGATATGAATTTTCAGAGTACGAATAAATCTGTTGTCCAACATTTTCTTATGCAAATATACATTTCAGTGCATTGTTATGAAGTTACAGCTACAGACAGACAGATGGATGGACTTACATATGGACAGAAACGCAATCAAATACTTTTGGACTAATGCACAACACAACAAAGTGTGGCAGACAGACTTGGGTAAATGCTGCACTCCTTTCAGAACTAGAATAAAAATCATTTTCTTTCTCTCCAAGAATACTGAGTCTTATTTGGTTCCCAATGAGGGGCAAAACTGCTTAAAACCTGATCTGAATCCAAACTGTTTGGAGGTCATCCGTGATCCACTAATAGCACTGTAGGTTCACTCACCTGAATAAAGAATCCAAGTAATCAATCACCTCAATCCTCAGCTTCTCAAATGGCGACAGTTTCTTCTTTTTCTTGCTTATATCCTGCAATTGCTGTTTTTCATACAAAACACTTTAATAGCAACATCATAATAAATACATGATCTTCAGCATTTTATTGGCTAATCCATGTCTACCTTAGCAAACAGTTTGGATCCAGATGAGACACTAAGTAACTGTCTCTCAACCAGATCCATGCCTTTTGACACTCTGAACATCTCTGAAAAACAGTTCACCCTTTCCCTGTTCTAGGTTTATTCCAAATATCAATACATGTACCTACTAAGTATTCATGGACAAAATAGTAAAAATGAAATATGGAAGCTGGAACATTTTAGCCATTATAGAAAGTAAAGTAACAGATCTATCAAATTCCATAAGCAAACAGAGCAGACCCCGATCAGACGGCTCCTATTGGATTTGACCCTACAGTTTCTACCAATACCAAAAACACTCTGTGTACATATGACATAAAAATTCGGCAAATATTCATGATGTCATTATTTCTTACATGAATATTCAACAGGGAAAGGATTAATGCATAAATTATTTTCCACCCTAAAACGTGTTATATTTGTGGGCATATGTTTTGTATAACCATGTCCCTAAAGTAGTCCCTTAACCTCATTCCTGTTCTATGATTATTTCAACTTTCAATACCTACTGAATATTCATGGACTAAATACTTATAATGAAATATGGAAGGTGGAGCATTGTAGCCATTTTAGAAACTAAAGAAACAGATCTTTCAAATTCCAATAACAAACAGCGCAGACCCTGAACAGACGGCTCCTACAGGAGCCGTCTGATCTGGGTCTACTCTGTTTGCAAATGCATGAAAAGGCATTTATATGAAGGAAAGATTTAATGAATAAAACTTAGATATGTGGTTACTTAATGCTGTATTAAACTAATGCAGAAAACTCTTAGGGAGCATTTCTGCATGTTTTTAATCCTGCATTAAGCTAAAAGCTGTCTTAAAGACAAAAAAGAACAACATATGTGAGTGCCAATGCTTGTCTGTTCAATTACAGCACTTGAGAAGGTGAACAGGTGCGTGAAGTTTCATATAAGTTGCATGAATACTACAGAAGTAATAGCCAATTCTAAAGTTTCTGGACAACAATGACGACGACAACACCACGGACACTGGAGTTACAATAGCTCATATATTTTTCTTTGAAAAATCAGACGAGCTAAAAGTTAGAAGTGTTTTGAGTGGTCATCCTAGAGTGGTTTCCATGTAACACTCATTTAACCCTTTACTCCATAAGAAATAATGACATCATAAATATTAATTAGATTGTTATAATAACACAGAAACAGGAATTTTTGGCCATTGCCATAAGGCCATAAGACAGCTCCTATAGGAGCCATCTGTTCTGGGTTTACTGTTTGCAATGGCGTAGAAAGGGTTACAGTCAGTAATAATGAGAAAGTTATATAAATTATCAACATGCCTGTCGCAACTGGTGCAGCGATGTCTTGGTGGGAAGGCTAGCGGGAGAGTCTTCCTGGTCTTCTTCAACTTCCATCAGCGCTGCTTCTGTAAAAGTTTAACCATCATTTTTTATTCAGTTTTTAAATACAAAGCCGGCCAATTTTGACCCCAGGGGCATAATTTATATAGCTCTTGTAGAGGACCTGAACATGATGTTATGTGTCAAATATGAAAGCTGAGAACCTTCCAGTTTCTGAGGAGAAGATTTTCAAAGTTGTCACTATATGTTTCTATTGAGACATGGCTACCCCTGGGGCGGGGCAAATTTTGACCCCTGGGGCATAATTTATACAACTTTTGTAGAGGACCTGAATATGATCATATGTGCCAAATATGAAAGCTAAGAACCCTGTAGATTTAGAGGAGAATATTTTCAAAGTTTTCACTATATGTTTCTATTGAAAACTGACCACCCCAGGGGCTGGGTCAATTTTGACCCCAGGGGCATAATGTATATAACTTTTGTAGTGGACCTGAACATGATGCTATGTGCCAAATATGAAAGCTGAGAACCTTTCAGTTTCAGAGAAGAATATATTCAAAGTTTTACCATGTATTTCTATTGAAAACTGGTTACCCCTGGGGCGGGGCCAATTTTGACTCCAGGGGCATAATTTATAAAACTTTTGTAAAGGACCTGAACATGATGCTATGTGCCAAATATGAAAGCTGAGAACCTTCCAGTTTCAGAGGAGATTTTCAAAGTTTCACTATATGTTTCTATTGAAAACTGACCACCCCTGGGGCGGGGCAAATTTTGACCCCAGGGGCATAATTTATATAAGTTTTGTAGAGGACCAGAACATGATGCTATGTGCCAAATATGAAAGCTGAGAACCCTGTAGATTCAGAAGAAAAGATTTTCAAAGTTGTCACTATATGTTTCTATTCAAAACTGGCTACCCCTGGGGCGGGGCAAATTTTGACCCCAGGGTCATTATTTATATAACTTTTGTAGAGGACCTGAACATGATGCTATGTGCCAAATATGAAGCTGAGAACCCTGTAGATTCAGAGGAGAAGATTTTCAAAGTTGTCACTATATGTTTCTATTCAAAACTGGCTACCCCAGGGGCGGGGCCAATTTTGACCCCAGGGGCATAATTCATATAACTTTTGTAGAGGACCTGAACATGATGCTATGTGCCAAATATGAAAGCTGAGAACCCTGTAGATTCAGAGGAGAAGATTTTCAAAGTTTTACTATATATTTCAATAGAAAACAAGGCACCCTGGGGCATGGCCAATTTTGACCCCAGGGGCAAAATTTATATAACTTTTGTAGAGGACCTAAAGATGATGCTATGTACCAAAGATGAAAGCTGAGAACCCTGTAGATTAAGAGGAGAAGATTTTTAAAGGTTCAAATTGTTGCCGCCCGACGACGGACATCAAGCGATCACTAAAGCTCACCCTGAGCACAAAAGTGCTCTGGTGAGCTAAAAAGCAGGTTGTTACTTAATACAAGGCAAAAGTAACGCAAAGTGCTCCTATAGGGTCTTTCTGCATTGCTTTTGACCTGTATTAAGCTAACACCTGCCTTACAGGCCCATCATTAGACCTCTTTGATGGTCACTTCCTACAGAATTTTCTGTAGTTTCAAAAGTCTTCTGTAGAGCACATGTTTCACAATTAACCCTTTCCCCCATATTAACACCTTTTGGCAAAGAGGGTAGATCCAGATCAGATGGTTCCTAGATCTGGATCTGCAGTACATGTATTTGCAATGAAAGAGCTAAGAAGACAAAGACTGTATGGTAAATAGATAAGTAGATGTAATTCAAACAATTAATGTTATGGTTCTTTAATCCTTTCCTTCACATAAGTGCCTTTTAATGCCTTTGCAAACAGAGTAGACCCACATCAGAAAGCTCCAGTAGGAGCCATCTAATCAGAATCAGCTCTGTTTGCTTATGGTACAATATCATTTGATTCTACGGTTTCTGCTGAAGTAAGTTAGATAATCTACCATAGATCACATCCAGATCAAAAACTATCTGCCCCCAATATCATGGATTCACCACCTGTGCATGTGCAGGACTTAGTAATCATCAAATAAAACAATGACCTGTGAAAACAATGAAACATTTACCATCAAGCTTGTCAAATTTTGTTAATAGAGTGTTGATCTTTGCCATGACCTCTGACCAATGTTTGTCTGCCAGATGCTCTACACTTTGTTGTAACAGGATCTGTAGGTCATCTTTGGACATCAGTCTACAATGAATGTACACACAATTAACTTACTGACTTACAATGAATGTACACACAATGATTATACCATTCCAAAGTGAATGGACAAACATAAAATGAATGTACACATGATGGGTTTATACTATTCCACAATGAATGTACAAACCTAAAATGATTGTACGCACGATGATTATATCTATCCACAATGAATGTACAAACCTAAAATGAATATACACACAATGACTACGCCCATCAGAAATGAATATACAAATCTGAAATGAATGTTCACATTCACAATTAATGGACACACATTAAATGCATAGAGCCACAATTATTGTACACATTCACATTTAATGTACCCACCCACAATGAATGTACCCACCGAGAATTAGAATACATACAATAAATGTACCTACCCAGAATGTATGTACAAACAATGAATGTAAACTAAACCTTACAAACAAAAGAAATGTATCCCCAAGTCTAATGACAGGAAAGTAGCACCATACAAACGCTTTTTTCACACCTTTGCAAACAGAGTGGACCCATATCAGACTGATCCGGCAGGAGCAATCTGATCAGGGTCTACTCCGCTTGCTTATGAAATTCTAAAATATCTGACTCTAAAGATTCTACCAATACCAAACATTCATAAGTACATATGCCATCATAAAAATTCATCTGATAAATATTTATAATGGTCAACACTTGTGCCAAGTTTTATGAAAATCTATCAAGGGTTATAGGAGATATACTACAGACAAAAAATGGACCCTGTTTTAAAATATGATCTCTAAGTATGTCCTTGAAAACATGCATATACAGTTACACAATCTACCTTTGATACTGAGGTTCCTATGAATTCCTACCAAAAGTTTCAGAAAAATCGCAGACAACAAAGTATCCTGTATACAGGGTTTCCACTGGGGCAAAATATTTTTCAGCCACTTTTTTGGGTCAGAGGGGAGGGCCCCGGGAGGGGTGTCCCCTCCTGGTCGATTTTTTTTTTAATCTGGACTAAAAAAGTAGCCATTTCCAGTATACCTGGAGCATAAACTAACACTAAAACATTAACATTTATGCATGTTAAAATTATGATGACTTCTTGTGTTTACTGAAATTTATTTTCTACATAGCAGTATATCAATATAATGCTATAAAAATTTAACTACTCAAACAGCAAGCTTCACATTCAGTATCTGCAGACGTAACACCAATCTCAGACTTCTATACTCAGTCATTGCTGAATAAATGTTTCATCAAAACTGGTGTGTTTTTAATGTTGTAAATTGAGTAAATATTGAAGAAATTAAGTGTTGATATACAGTGCTTCCTGTATTTAACAACTTTTGTTTGAATTGGGAAAAAGGTTGTTGTACGTTTTGTTTTGTTTTGTTTTTTTGTTTTTTTTTTGGGGGGGGGCCAATGTTTCACTACAAAGGATAAAGTATAGCTGATACTAAGACCAGTCAAACTTATAGTGTGCAATCACCCAAAGGAATGGACCAAAGTGGCTGCTGAATACATTATATCAACATTTACAAGTTATGTATAGGTAGTTACACATTTATTTTTACAAGCTATGATTCAGCGTGTATTTCTGTGTAAATTCTAGTTCACATTTGTGTACTCGATCTACTTTCGGTTTCAACGATATCCCTGTCTTGAAAACACAAAGTTTATAGTTCAGGATCATTTGTTCAACTGAAAAAAAACAACATCAGAATGTGTCGAGCAACTGAGCTCTTTCCCGAAGGTCCGACAGTCTTTCTACAATTTTACCCCACCACCCAAAATACCATTAGCTGGAACGCTTTATAAGCGTTTTATCTGCTTTCGGTTGAATTTTATTCACATCTTTTGCATTCGAATTTGATCAAGAATTGAATCACCAGCAACTAACAGGAAAATGACAGAAACCCTATCTAGAATTCATGACAAAACATGCCTAGACGTCCACAAAAGTGCAGTTCGGAAGTTGAAAAATGAACGTGTACGATTAAAGGCATTTCGAAAGGAATGTTGACCCATTAACCCCATGCTGTGTATTTTGGGACCTGACTCAGGTATCTGATACACAAATTGATAAGGCGGGCTACCATCACAGAGGATCAATGTATAATTGCATAACTTGATCTCTTATGGCTATGGACCCTGACTGGACACTGCAGGAGCCCAGCTGGATACTGTGTATATAGGGGGGGTCACTTATATAAGGAGCTTTGAAATGCCTTTAAGTGCGACAGGAGTAGAAATGTTCGGAAGAACAAGTTCTACTGCCTTCACCATTTACTTCCGAGAAAACAAGAGGAGAGGAGACGCGAAATAAAAATTATAACGTATTAATGTTCCAATTTGACAGAGTTATACTGACCACGAATTTTCAGTTTGTGATCGTGTTCGATTGCAATGTTTGCTTCTGTCACGTGATTTTGTTCTGAAAGTGACAAATCGAACGCGCCTATGGTTATCGTTTTCTATAGACTCTTAATCCGTGTGTGTATTGGTAAACAACCTGTCAGTTTGACACGAGGGTGCCCGCGGCGATGAGATTATTATCTTTCACAGCTAATTCCCAGATAAAGGGTTAATTAAGGTAATTTTTGAAATTTAGGACTGCAGAAAAAAAGTATGCTTGGTCAATTTTTTTTTCGCCACTCTCGGATATTTTTTCGTCATTTGCAAAAGTGGCGAACGGCAGCGGAAACCCTGTGGTATATACCATATATAGTCAATATGGGATCAAAGAAAAATAACTCGGAGGGAAATCATCCAATCCAAAATGACCGGTCAGGTGCCAGATACTGAAGAATTCATGAAATTCGTATCATTAATTGCTAAGGATTGGTGCAGACAAGAGTGGGAAAGACACAAGGACTGGCAAAGCAGCAACTATATTATATATTTCAATTCAGGGAGCATAAAAAGTTGTACCTGCCATATTGACATACGTGTCATTCTGTGACTTACTTCAGTAGCTCCATGGCCTGGGTGTAGGACTCTGTATCACATGTGTTACTCTCTAGGCAGCAAGTGTACACCTCTCTAAGCTGACCATATAAACAAACAAAACAAGGTTCAAGCCACATGAGTTACTCTCCAGGCAGCAAGTGTACACCTCTCTAAGCTGACCATATAAACAAACAAAACAAGGTTCAAGCCACATGAGTTACTCTCCAGGCAGCAAGTGTACACCTCTCTAAGCTGACCATATAAACAAACAAAACAAGGTTCAAGCCACATGAGTTACTCTCCAGGCAGCAAGTGTACACCTCTCTAAGCTGACCATATAAAGAAACAAAACAAGGTTCAAGCCACATGAGTTACTCTCCAGGCAGCAAGTGTACACCTCTCTAAGCTGACCATATAAACAAACAAAACAAGGTTCAAGCCACATGAGTTACTCTCTAGGCAGCAAGTGTACACCTCTCTAAGCTGACCATATAAACAAACAAGAACAAGGTTCAAGCCACATGTGTTACTCTCTAGGTAGCAAGTGTACACCTCTCTAAGCTGACCATATAAACAAACAAAACAAGGTTCAAGCCACATGTGTTACTCTCTAGGCAGCAAGTGTACACCTCTCTAAGCTGACCATATAAACAAACAAAACAAGGTTCAAGCCACATGTGTTACTCTCTAGGTAGCAAGTGTACACCTCTCTAAGCTGACCATATAAAGAAACAAAACAAGGTTCAAGCCACATGTGTTACTCTCTAGGTAGCAAGTGTACACCTCTCTAAGCTGACCATATAAACAAACAAAACAAGGTTCAAGCCACATGTGTTACTCTCCAGGCAGCAAGTGTACACCTCTCTAAGCTGACCATATAAACAAACAAGAACAAGGTTCAAGCCACATGTGTTACTCTCCAGGCAGCAAGTGTACACCTCTCTAAGCTGACCATATAAAGAAACAAAACAAGGCTCAAGCCACATGAGTTACTCTCCAGGCAGCAAGTGTACACCTCTCTAAGCTGACCATGTAAACAAACAAAACAAGGTTCAAGCCACATGAGTTACTCTCCAGGCAGCAAGTGTACACCTCTCTAAGCTGACCATATAAACAAACAAAACAAGGTTCAAGCCACATGAGTTACTCTCCAGGCAGCAAGTATACACCGCTCTAAGCTGACCATATAAACAAACAAAACAAGGTTCAAGCCACATGAGTTACTCTCCAGGCAGCAAGTGTACACCTCTCTAAGCTGACCATATAAACAAACAAAACAAGGTTCAAACCACATGAGTTACTCTCCATGCAGCAAGTGTACACCTCTCTAAGCTGACCATATAAACAAACAAAACAAGGTTCATGCCACATGTGTTACTCTCTAGGTAGCAAGTGTACATCTCTCTAAGCTGACCATATAAACAAACAAGAACAAGGTTCAAGCCACATGAGTTACTCTCCAGGCAGCAACTGTACACCTCTCTAAGCTGACCATATAAACAAACAAGTTCAAGGTTCAAGCCACATGTGTTACTCTCCAGGCAGCAAGTGTACACCTCTCTAAGCTGACCATATAAACAAACAAAACAAGGTTCAAGCCACATGAGTTACTCTCCAGGCAGCAAGTGTACACCTCTCTAAGCTGACCATATAAAGAAACAAAACAAGGTTCAAGCCACATGAGTTACTCTCCAGGCAGCAAGTGTACACCTCTCTAAGCTGACCATATAAACAAACAAAACAAGGTTCAAGCCACATGAGTTACTCTCTAGGCAGCAAGTGTACACCTCTCTAAGCTGACCATATAAACAAACAAGAACAAGGTTCAAGCCACATGTGTTACTCTCTAGGTAGCAAGTGTACACCTCTCTAAGCTGACCATATAAACAAACAAAACAAGGTTCAAGCCACATGTGTTACTCTCTAGGCAGCAAGTGTACACCTCTCTAAGCTGACCATATAAACAAACAAAACAAGGTTCAAGCCACATGTGTTACTCTCTAGGTAGCAAGTGTACACCTCTCTAAGCTGACCATATAAACAAACAAAACAAGGTTCAAGCCACATGTGTTACTCTCTAGGTAGCAAGTGTACACCTCTCTAAGCTGACCATATAAACAAACAAAACAAGGTTCAAGCCACATGTGTTACTCTCCAGGCAGCAAGTGTACACCTCTCTAAGCTGACCATATAAACAAACAAAACAAGGTTCAAGCCACATGTGTTACTCTCCAGGCAGCAAGTGTACACCTCTCTAAGCTGACCATATAAAGAAACAAAACAAGGCTCAAGCCACATGAGTTACTCTCCAGGCAGCAAGTGTACACCTCTCTAAGCTGACCATGTAAACAAACAAAACAAGGTTCAAGCCACATGAGTTACTCTCCAGGCAGCAAGTGTACACCTCTCTAAGCTGACCATATAAACAAACAAAACAAGGTTCAAGCCACATGAGTTACTCTCCAGGCAGCAAGTATACACCGCTCTAAGCTGACCATATAAACAAACAAAACAAGGTTCAAGCCACATGAGTTATTCTCCAGGCAGCAAGTGTACACCTCTCTAAGCTGACCATATAAACAAACAAAACAAGGTTCAAACCACATGAGTTACTCTCCATGCAGCAAGTGTACACCTCTCTAAGCTGACCATATAAACAAACAAAACAAGGTTCATGCCACATGTGTTACTCTCTAGGTAGCAAGTGTACATCTCTCTAAGCTGACCATATAAACAAACAAGAACAAGGTTCAAGCCACATGAGTTACTCTCCAGGCAGCAAGTGTACACCTCTCTAAGCTGACCATATAAACAAACAAGTTCAAGGTTCAAGCCACATGTGTTACTCTCCAGGCAGCAAGTGTACACCTCTCTAAGCTGACCATATAAACAAACAACTAGAAAATTGTGTTTGTAAGACACAGTGATGCCCTGTGTGGGTGCTTGCCTAGCTGTACGTAAAATTCCTAAGTCATTTGACCTTGACCTTGGGCTTGCGGGCAGCATGGGCTGGGTGTGCAATGAAAGTATGGATGGTGTTTTATGTGTATATGCAATTCCATGGCAATAGCTACAGTGGTTAGGGAGATATAAGACAATGAAAAAACTGTGACAAAAAACTGCACGTAAATGTGACAACCAACTGCACATAAAATTTCCAAGTCATTTGCCCTCGACCTTGGGCTTGCCGGCAGCATGGGTGGGGTGCAAAATCATAGCACAGATGGTAATTGATGTGTATGTGAAGTTTCATGTGTATAAGTGTAGAAATTACTGACTTATAACACTTGAAAAACTGTGACATCCAACTGCATCTAAAAGCGTGACACACGGACAGACAGACAGACAGACAGACGGACGGACATGTGCAAAACATAATGCCCCCTGACTATCGTCAACGGGGGCATAAAAACAAGGTTCAAGCCACATGTGTTACTCTCTAGGCAGCAAGTGTACACCTCTCTAAGCTGACCATATAAACAAACAAAAACAAGGTTCAACAAAACAAACACAATACAACCTCTCTAGGGCAGCCAGTCACAGAATTGAACAAACATCGGCTTTTTTAACTCTTTGCACATTAACTACAGTGATGTCTCGTTAATCCGGAAACGTTCGTTCCCGGCGAAATTTCCGGATTAACGAATTTTCCGGATTAACGAATCACCGTCGTATGCTGAAAAATATCAACTCAACCATATGTACACATTTACTTTCGCATCAAGAAATCTTTTCTTGTAACGTTCATGTGTGCATATGCCGTAATAATCGCAAGTCATATCAAAATAATTGCCTTGTTTGTCGTTCTAAATGCTTTTTGCACCCTATCCATAAGTGTCAGTTCTCTCATTTGAGTAATACAATGTGGATTATCGAATATGCCTGCGGGCAAATTTTGTAAAATCGACGTAGGTCTCCATGTTTGACATGACTGGTTTCCCGAATATTCCATCTGCGTACATGTACTTGGAAGTCGGAAGTCGGGAACCAGCCAGCTCACGCGTGAGTTAGAATTTTAGGGAATCCCTAAATAGCGGGAATCTCCAATAAATACTGAATTAGCAAATCATTTAAGGTGATTAATAGTTTATCGATGGCGGCGCGGTTTTAACGTAACAAATTAATTGAGCGAGTGTGCATCTCATTATGGAACATTAATGAATATCAAACATCACTACCCGCGTGCCATATGCTTTGATAAATAGCCAGTTTGCACACAGTCGGGGATTGTTTTACCCATGCCCGTGATTGTAAACACAAGTATTCGCACCTCCGTGGTGCACTATTGTTAAGTGTCAGGGGTGGGCAATTAAGCCCCAGGGCTACTGACCCGGCCGGATTAACGAGTCACGAATACAGGTAAACACATAGATTGGTTACCGGAAATCTATGTCCGGTTCCGGAACGCGAATTTCCGGATGTAACGAGTCAATTTACTGCACAAAAAATCCGTTCCCCACGACTTTCGTCCGGATCGCGAGTTTTCCGGATTAACGAATTCCGGATTAACGAGACATCACTGTACTTGTATTTTTTCTTTTTCAACAATTGTCATTTGCTTCAATTCTAAAAACAAATTTCTCCTGGTCAAAATGCCATTATAAAAACTCAGCTAATTAGTATTTATGATGTTAAAATTTCTTACTACTGTTCATGAGGCAAAGAGTTAAACAGTCTAAATACAGGTGTATGGAGGCCTACCTGTTTGCCGAGTGGATAGCCGGGCAGTTTTGAGACGAGGCTATGGAGGCACTTCAACATGGGAAAGAATCTATCATGGTAAGAGTGAATACTTTGGATGAGTTCCAAAATTCTATCCTGAAATCAAACAAGAGCATTGCAGGTGGATGCCAATGCTTGGCAGTTGGGAAAAGGATCAAATGGTCACACTTATGACTTTGTATTTACCATCTCTTTAAAAAAATGTGTTTAGGTTTCAAACATTTGAGTCCAGATGAGACGCTGATTTACATGGCATCTCAACATATTCAAACTGTTGGCAAAGGTTACCATATGGTCTATGATGTTGACAGAATTAAAGTTGTTTAACCCCTTCAGTATGAGAAATGAGTCACTTATTTCCTTTGCAATCGGTGTAGAACAAGAATAGCACAGTTTTAATTATTTTAAATGGTAACAAGAGCTGCGTGCAGCACCAAAGCTCATCTGATTTGGTGTTTGTCCAGCTAATAAAAACTTTAAAACAAATAATGGGCCATAGCTCGAAAATTTTGAAATCAAGAGTTATGGTTCTTGTGTAGGGACCTTCTCCTCAATGAGATCTGCCAATCTACGAAGTTTCATGTTAATACCTCTTATACTTTTCAAGTAATGAGCTACATTAAAGTTTTTTGCATGCCGCTGCCGCCGACTACAACTACAACCAAGTGACTTGGAAACAAACGAGCTAAAACTGGAGTGCCAAATGGTGAAGACCCTGATTAAACAGCTCCTCCAGGTGCAGTTGATTTGCCTAAAGTTTGTCTGGTCAACAAATTAGAAGTACAGTAGAATCCCTCTAATGCGACCACTTAATGAATAAAAGTGGGTGTCTTTATAAGCAGGTGGTTGCTTACTGCAGGACAAAAGTAATGCAGAAAGCTCCTCTGCATTACTTTTGCCCTGCAATAAGCTACCACCTGCATCTAGCACCCATAATTATACCTCTTTTAGGTGGTCGCATAAGCAGTTTTACTGTATTATCTGTGTTTCAGTGAAATTTGAAATCATTTTAATATCTACTCACCTTTGTAACTTTATCATTTAGAAGCAAGTCTGGTTGTTCTGAAGTATCACAGCCTTCTACATATCTGCAAGAGACCAATTGTAGCTAGATGAAAGTTATCAAGTAACAAGAGTTGTCACGAGACAACAGCCTCAGGGCTGGCCTATGTGATAATTTGTAAAGAGCACTCAACCGATATTTAACACTTCCCCTCATATAAACACTTTTTAAGCATTTGCATACAGAGTAGACCCAGACCTGGGTCTGCCCTGCTTGCTTAAGAAGACTCTACAATGTTTACCAATACCAAACTAGAACGGTAAGCCCACAGACTCCTTGTTCACAAAGGACCATAACTCTTATAACATTAAAACATTACTCTTGCAATACATAATCAGCTGATGATGGTAAATAACTGTATCAAGTTACAAGCCAATAGCTTTGATAGAAATGAAGAAAATATATCATAAAATTGCAATTAAGCCCTAAACATGCCCCCAAAGTATAAACAAGATATTGAAAAGGGCAACTACTTGTGCAATAAATGATATATCATTGTGCAACTTTGCAGGTGCACAACTGCTTTGAATAAAGCAAATTATACGGCAAATCTGTGCACCACAGCTGCAAAGGTATGATTGTTACTGTTACAGGACAACTGTTTCATACTCTATCAAAACTCAAACCAGACAGCAATGGACTAACCCTTTCACTAATGAACATTTATTCATGAATTGATCATTTCATGAATATTCATTACTTAATTTTTTATAAAGCAAAAGTTTAACAGGGAATTGTTGGCTTTAGCCCCTTCGCTGCCATGGGGTAGTACACCCTATGTGCCGGGATCTACTTCAGCGCATACTCGGCAGACCTACCAGGCTACATAAAATTTCTCATTACTCCACTAATAATCACTCAATCTACACGATTTTTACGCCTGCTGCTTTAAAACACTTATTTCAATACTTCCTGAAAGTTTCATTGATATATTACCACTTCTTCCATGCAAAACCACAGTGTAGACGTTCCACAACGGTTAATCATTAGATTCAATAGGAATTTAGAAGGAATCTGTGTTAAATCTGTGTTAACTTTTTTATAAAACACGTATTTTCTACCCATTACACATATTGCATATAAGGGAAACCATTCAAAATGATTTTCACTTCAAATGTAAGAAGAGTTGCTTCCCTTAGACCATAACATAAATTTACTGCAATTTAACATAGATCGTAATAACCCCGAGTCTAGCTCGGGTTATAGCACATAGGAAACACTTCTCGCCCGAGTGAGGCTAGTTGTAAGGCAGCGAAGGGGTTAATAATAGACATAATCTGTAAGGTCAGATCTATGTAATTTCATCAGCAAACACAGCAGACCCAGATCAGATGGCTCGCAACTGCTTGCAAAGGTGTGAAATGGCTTAAATATGAAGACAAGGGTTGAAACTCCTGCATCTATCTATGGCGTAAAAAAAAAAAAAAGGTTTGTTTCTGGTTACCCGACCGACCGTCCATTTTACCCCCCCGACTCACTTTTTTTTATTGCATCCAGAAATTTCTTCGGGGACTTCCCAATTGGAAAAAGCCTCTTTTTATCCAACTTTTTGTGAATGAATTTCAAAGAAAAAACCGATGGAGAAATTCCCATTATGTTGACATATCTCAACATTTCCAACGGTCAAACATTTTTTCGCCACAGTCAAAGAAAACGCTAAAAAGATACATCGGAATTTGACACTAAGTAACCATAGACCGAGCGACATTTCTAGTATAGTGCAGGTCAGGTCCAGACGTTAAATATTCAACTGGTCCGAATGGTCCAGTGCGAAATAATCGATTCTAGAAAAATTCCATTCATTTTGCAAGTTTTTCCACTCATTTTCTCCTTCTCTCGCTCTAATAATGTTTTGTTTTTATCATTGTACTAAGTAGAGAAAGCTGCGAGCACCTTGTAACCACGTGACTTCCTTAGTAACGTCGAGGTCGGGATTGTCTCAAATTAAGTTAGGGTATTGTGATAAAACACTGTCGTTTTTGAAAAATCACTAGTTATTCTAATGCTTTTATTTCAGTTAAGGTTTCGTGTAAAAAATGTTTTTGTGGAAATTTATATTTTAAGGGAATATATTAACAGAAAAAAATATTTGCCAAATGATTCTTAATGACACCACTTGAAACATTATGAAACGTTCCCTAAATGTATGTTGTAAAATAGATGTCGTAAATCTTGGTTTCCCACACTAACACCACTTTTCAGTTATGTACACTCGCGACGATATATGCCAGTTTCAATTTGGGTTTACGGGCAGTGGAGATGACAAGAAAGAAAGGGAAATGTAAGGAGTCGTCGAAGAGAAAATATGAGGAAGAAAAAAGGCAATTCTGTCAGAAATTGAAAGAAGAGTTTACTTGGTTAAACTACGTACAGTACATTCCTTGTAGAAAATACGATTTGGTAAATAAAGCAGTTTTACAGTGGGGAGCTAAATGCCAATAGGTCCATACCTTAGATTAACCGTTACCTGATGAATATTGATGATTATTCATATAAGACTATGCCTTCTATGAATATATATTCGTATTTAAGTATCAGTTCGATTTTCAGAATACTGCTGACCAAAAAAAAAATAAAAAAATAATTCCCGACCTACCGACCCAACTTTTTTGGGGGCATGTAACCAGAAACAAACCTTTTTTTTTTTTTAGTCTCTCTAGCTGTCACAATAGGACTTTTATAGGAAAGGTTAAACATTTTCATACTTAGTGATCCTGTACTGAGAAAACCGTAACTTACACACGTATATGTGTATATGCATACACAATGTAATTCAATACATAAACAACTTACTTCATAAAAGATGGCAATTGCCTCACTGTTTCTACACTAGCCTTGTTCATTGACTTTATCACAGCTTCGATTTTATCCAGTGGACAACACAAGTAACTGACTGGTTGTGTGAAGAAGTGGTCCAACATTGCATACTGTAAAGTTAGAGCATAGCCAGAAAATACTAACACTTGTCCTGTCAGTCAAAACACTTTCAATATTTTCCTAGCAATACACATAACAGATATATAGGCATTATACACAGTGTAGCTCTGATACAAGGGCATGCAAAGTTTGATGAGATTTGATATACAGGTCTTGGAGTATGTAGAAAAGTCAAACTTTCTGAATCATATGGACACTAATCATTGATGTAGACCAAAACAATGCATTCTTTCAGGTGTTTTTTTGTTTTTTTTCAATATAAAACAGACTAGATAACAGTGATTCTTAACCCTTTACTCCACAAATATGCCTCTATATGCCTTTGCAAACAGAGAAGACCCAGATCAGATGGTTCCTTTAGGAACCATCTGATCAGGTCTGCTCTATTTACCTATGGAATAATATATTTATGATTGTACAGTTTCTGCCATAGCCAAAAATTCTGTAGTCCATTTTCTATTATAACACTTATTAATCTAATTAATATTCATGATGTCATTATTTTTTACATAAATATTCATGGGAATAAAGGGTTAAGGAACAACCAATTTGACCAATACAGTATAATGGGTAATTTTTACTGCTGTAAAAGTTTACGGATTTGGGGTAAAAACACATGATTTAATTTTATATGACTTTTATTTTGACGAATCCATGAAGACACGTAAAAAATTAGCTCATCAAAAGTTTACATCATTAAAAATTCACAACAAATAGTTTGGTTAATACAAATTAACTGTATGTCGCAGTTTGACAAGTGTTCACACCTACCACGGTAACCGTACAGCAAACACATGTACCGGCTAGCGCCCTGGGCATGAAAAACATAATTAACGTAATTGACTATGTTGTACTACATGTACATATTTGTTCCAATATTTGTTATGGTCCAGTGTTCGGCCAACGACGATTACTGTCGCAGAAATGAATTTGGTAAATAAAATGTATGTTATAAGCGCCATGAAAAATGTCGGATGAGTCCAAAAACAATAGGGGCGAAACTGATGCAGGAATGGTACCCCGCTTTATCTGACAAATTCAGTAAGTGACTGAAACCAGTTACAATATCGTAATCAGTTAGTAACCGTGCATCTGATTGGACGATTGTCTCATTTCCTCTCATATGTTTTGATTTCAGCCAATAGAAACGTTTGTCAGATGTGTTGTTTCTTCATGTTTTGTGTTGATGCTAATAGCCTATTACACAATGCACTGAAACGCCTGTACACTACATGCATAGGTATTAACAATAACACATCGCTCTAGTGTATCGGAATATTAGGATGACTTTGATAAGATTATCCGGCTTACGATTAAATTCAAATTCTAGATACTAGATCTTTTTACCAGAGTTTACGCGGCAAATATATATGAGGAGTATTTTTACGAAAATGACTTTGGTCGTAAAAATTAGCAGCAGGTAAAAATAACCCGTTATACGGTATAACATACATGCCAAACCAATTATTCAGCTGGAAATTTGATAAATTGAGTATTCTCATGTGGTATAACCAACTGAACACTTTTAGGGATATTTTTGCCTGCCTGTGAGAGTACCTTGATAGGCAAGACACTTTAATTTTTAAAACTGCAAATTAAAACATGAATTTTTTGCCAAATTAAAAAATACAGAATAAGATCTATATGAATCTATATAAAGCAAACAGAGCACCCCGTGATCAGACAGCTCCTATAAGAGCTGTCTGATCTGGGTCTACTCTGTTTGCAAAGGCATAGAAAGACATATTTATAGAGGAAAGAGTTAATCCCTACTTTACACCAATGACTTTTCATGGCCTGGATGGTGGCATCTATGCTTATTTATGTGAGAGGAAACATTTTAATTGCTCAAATTGTGGAATGATGGGTGACCACAAATTCCCTTTCACACACACACACAGTCCCAAACCAGGATCCAATCAGGACTGTAATGGTGAGAAGAGGCCTGGGTATGCTAACCACTGCTCTATTGAGACTGCACATTGTGTGCTCATGGTGAAAAAAAATTGAGTGTACTTATTTGATAATCCACACCTAAAATCAGGACAGACCAACTGAGACACATGAATAACATGTATTCAACACTTCAGACATGAATAACAGGTATTAAATGCTTCACACACTATATAACGGCTGTCTGCAAAACCTGTAACCTGCTTCATTGTTCTAACAAAATAGTCCATCATTGTTTTATTTATCTGTACAGTAAAACCTCTCTATAACGGCCACTAAATTGTGTTAAGTAGTTGCTATTTAGGGCGGGTGGCTGCTTAAAGCAAGGTGAAAGTAAAACAGAACGCTCCTATAGGAGCGTTCTGTTTTACTTTCTCCTTGCTTTAAGCAGCCACCTGCCTTTAACACAAAATACTTGATGTAATTTAGTAGCTATTATAGAGAGGTTTTACTGTACATTCCATTCAGTTTAAGAGGGTATAATTCCTTTGAGGATATTGAATGATAAACAGTGCAGACCCTTGTCAGAGGGCTCCTCTGGGATCCATCTGAATAAGTTCTACATTTTTTCTAGATACCAGTACACTAATGTTCAATATTCAAAGTGCTAAGACTTTTCTCTTAACCCATTCCCTCATACTGATGCTGTTCGCCACTGCTGTAAAAGTCACATTTTGAAACCATTATGACAAATAGGACATATGCTTCACAGGAGTAAATTCTCTCTTTATCACAGTGGTTTAAAAACTACACAATTCTAAAATTTACCTTTTTTATAGTAAATGATCCTTTGGGTAGATTTATTCAGAGAGGTTGGGTCTAACAATAGCCTATGAGGGAATGCGTTAACAATACAGTAAAACCCCACTAATGCGACCACCTATAAGGGGTATAATTCTGGGTGCTAGATGCAGGTGGTAGCTTAATGCAGGGCAAAAGTAATACAGAAAGCTCCTAGAGGAGCTTTCTGCATTACTTTTGTCCTGCATTAAGCAACCACCTGCTTATAAAGACAGCCATGTTTATTCATTAAGTGGTCGCATTAGAGGGGTTTTACTGTACAATCAAATCTCCACTATAATGTAAGTCATTATTGCCAGACACTTACCCTCAGTCCTTTGATGAAGTTGATGACAGAGAAGTCATGATACAGGAAGATATCCAACAATAACTGGAATACTTTGCCACCCAGTTTAAAAGGAAAATTAGGTGTCATAATAATCTGCAAGAAAATGAAACCAATAATTTACACTCACAATCTTAACCCTTTCTTTCATACCTTTTCAAGCCTTTGCAAACAGAGTAGATCCCAAAGGGTTAAAAGAAAAGTTTATTCAAAACTAGTTTTTCAGACTTTTTCGCTGTCACTTCAGACATTGAGCTGAAAGTTGAGGTTGAGCTTCTTATGGGTAACCACATATCAGCTTTGACTTTGGTAGAATTTTTCTTTGTCCATTTAGCTGCAACATAGATTAAAGATTATGTATTATATATTGTCTTACTGAGAAAGACATTTTAGAAAAGTGTTTAAGAAAGATTTTATGAAATAGAGGATCTTACATGAATGTTCATTACAAATTGTTTTTATGAAACGAGTTTTCAATGTTATTATGACACAAACATTAGCTGTAATGAACACGAATGTAAGATTTCTTTTATCGTATAAGCCATAAAAATGCCATAGAAAATGAAACAGGCTAAAGCTGATGGCTATTTTGGCCATTGCTTACAAACAGTGTAGTAATACAACTGACGACGCACATGGATGCTACGATTGGCTAATGCTTAAATGAGCGCTATGATTGGCTTACAATTACTAATTTGCATAAAAAATGCACTAGTGCAGTTTCGCTCCTATAGATGTCATTTGATCTGGTTCTATTCTGTTTACAAAGGCATAAAAAAGAATTTACACCAAGGTAAGGGTTAAGCAAAGTTTCATGAAAATCAGAAATAAGGTTTTGGACATATGGACCAGGCACCAAGTAAGCATCTGACCTTTGACACCTGCTATTGCATAAGGGCCTGGGGATAATCAAACAACAGAGGAATGAATGAATGAATGGTGGAACCCATTCTGACACTACATTCATTATTTCACAATATGAATACTGAATCTTCACATTGGTACAGAATATATTCCAATCAGTATAAAATGGTACATTTTGCATTTGGAATGACAAATAACTTGTAAAGCTGAGCTAGGTGTTCATGTAAGCTTGCTAAATACAAAGTTTGATCAACATTTGGTCTATCCAAACAATTAATTGACCGGAAACCATTTTTCTGTTTTTTAGTAACAGTGACCTTGACCTTAACCCAGGAACCCGAAATACAATCTCAAGCTAGGTCTTCATGTAAGCTTGCTAAATAAAAAGTTTGGTCAAAATTAGTCTATCCAAACTTAAGTTATTGACTGGAAATTGTTTTTCTGTTTTTAGAAAGTGACCTTGACCTGAGAACCTCCAAGCTAGGTCTTAATGTAAGCTACATATATATTAAATTTGGTCTAAATCGGTTAATCCAAACTAAAGTTATTGACTGGAAACCACCTGTTTGATGCTGCCTGCCGGCCCGCCAATCCCCCCCCACCCCTGCCCCCTTATGCCAATCTAATAACCAGGTTTTTTGTTGAAAACCTGGTTAATAAGAAGGGTTTTCTGTTTGTCATATAACCATTTCATTTGTTTCGTGCATTCAAAGGTTCATTCCATTTACCATTAGCCTTACTCACTTGGTTCAAGACAGATGTCAGGTAGTCTGAAGACGGTGGGGCCTGAAATTTTTCCATGCACAATAGTGAGGACACTTCATTGGGCAGCAGTCGGTGGACAGCTGACACTGATGTGGCAATTCCAAACACAAACACCAGCGGCAACTGGCTGATATAGGTACTGCAGACAAAAACACAGTCAGAAACACAATTAACAATCATAACATCCATGCTAAATGAATTTATTTGCAAACCACCTACACCACTCCCCAAAAACTTCTTCATTGATAATAATAACAGATTTCCACGGAGTAGACTAAGATTAGTATTACCCGTATAGACTAGTCTAGATGGACAGTTTTGAATATTTTTTTAATATAGCTTAACGCTTTACTTCATAAATACGCCTTTCTACGCCTTTGTAGAGTAGACCCAGATCAGGGGCTCTTATAGGAGCCATCTGATCAGGATCTTCTCTGTCTGCTTATGATCTAGTATAGATATACATGTACATGTAATGTTACAGATTCTGCCATGGCCAAAACAATCATGTGTCAAGTGAGGTTTAGAAAATATGGACCAGGCAATCAATAAAAGGATCTGAACTTTGGCCATCACTGGTCCAAACTGTCTACACAGGTCATCACTGATCCAAACTGTCTACACAGGTCATCACTGATGCACACTGTCTACACAGGTAATCACTGGTCCAAACTGTCTAGACAGGTCATCACTGATACAAACTGTCTACACAGGTCATCACTGATACAAACTGTCTACACAGGTCATCACTGATACAAACTGTCTACACAGGTCATCACTGATACAAACTGTCTACACAGGTCATCACTGATACAAACTGTCTACACAGGTCATCACTGATACAGGTCATCACTGATACAAACTGTCTACACAGGTCATCACTGATACAAACTGTCTAGACAGGGTATCACTGATCCAAACTGTTTACACAGGTCATCACTGGTCCAAACTGTCTAGACAGGTCATCACTGACCCAAACTGTCTACAGGTCATCACTGATCAAAAATGTCTACACAGGTCATCACTAATCCACAGGTCATCACTGATCCAAACTGTCTACACAGGTCATCACTGATCCAAACTGTCTACACAGGTCATCACTGATACAAACTGTCTACACAGGTCATCACTGATACAAACTGTCTACACAGGTCATCACTGATACAAACTGTCTACACAGGTCATCACTGATCCAAACTGTCTACACAGGTCATCACTGATCCAAACTGTCTACACAGGTCATCACTGATCCAAACTGTCTACACAGGTTATCACTGATTCACTTCGGCAGTGAAAAAGTTAAACCTTTCCCTGTTAACGCATTCCCTCATAGGCTATTTTTAGAAACAGACACTGTGAATAATTCTACCAAAAAGGAGCAGAGAAAAGGAATTTGAGAATTGTGTAGTTTTGAAACCATTGTGATAAATAGAGCATTTGCTCCCACAGGAACTGTCTGATCTGAGTCTACTATGTTTGCAAAGGCGTGAAAAAGCGTTTGTGTGAAGAAAATAGTTAACATCTGTTGCTTCAAATTTAAGATGTTTAGTATACCTTGCAATAGACACAAAGTCTTGAACAACTTTTGGTGTAAAACTCTCAAAGTCCTCCAGCACTATGATGACAGGGGGACAGCGTTGCCTAGGTAACTCTTTTCCATCATTTGTCTTTTTCTTTTTTGGCGAAGAAGCTTCATTCTGTTGTAATAGAACAAGATTTATGTCTAAAAGCTCCATGGTACGAAAATAAAAAAACCAGAGTGGCGTAAACGCTCGCCTGCCCAGTGATCACAATAGCTCAACTTTTCTTCGAAACAGACAAGCTAAACTTTGTTTCAAAAGTCAAAATAACTGATTATTTTCTTAAAAGAGGACTTATATTTTGTTATGTTTCTTAGTGGTAGCTGTGCTCCTTGTCGATTTTATCGGTTCTTGACGGCAGCAAATACAGTAAATACACCAACGTACCAAGTCTGTTGGAAGTAAGGAGACTGAATAACAACGAAGTTTTCACCAGTTTGATTGTGTTTATGTAGAATTATAATACCTGGATCTTCAATAATCTGTTACATAACTAAATAATTATGTTATCTGGCCATCAGCACGGGCCATCAGCAAGTGTTGAAAGCTGAAGACACAACTAAAATTCTCTTGTCTGCAATGTATCGAGTGGCATCTCCAGTTTCAAACATCAGTCAAACTGTGTAATATTATAAGTTTGCCTTGAATGTTATTTCAAAGAGGTCTTAATGTAAATTGGTCAGTTCTAAATATAACTTAGGTGAATTCTGGTAGGGCAATCCCAATAACTTACATTGGCACTTTGCCAGGTGTACTGAAATTTCAAAACTTTGAAATTCACTACATAAACTCACTGTAAATCCCAGTCTATTTATCATGAATTACAAAGAAGACATGGCCCTAGTCATATTACTAAATGCAAGTCATTGCACTAATGGTGTTCACATAAAAAGTGCCTAACCTTATACCTCATTCTGTACCACTTAGCCAGGCTGTACAATGTCAGGGGAATATTCTTACTCTTCATGTCTTTCTCTTCTTTCATCTCATCATCATCATCATCTTCCTGCAAAGTACATGTACAATGTATAAAAGTACTTTCTAGTAACTGTTCCATTCCAGAGTGTCAAACAGTTTGGATCCTGATGAAGCACCAAGTATACACACAACAACTGATCTTAACCCTTTACTCCCTGAACATTTATTTGAAGAAATATTGACATCATGAATACTAATTCACAGAATTTCTAAAATGGCAATATGAACAAAATATCTTTTATCATGATAGCAACTGTAGAACCAGATGCTATATTAACATAGCAGACCCTGATCAGATGGCTCCTAAAGAAGTCATCTGATCAGGGTCTTCTCTGTTTGCAAAGACGTAGAAAGGTGTATTTATGGAGTAATGAGTTAAATGTTTCAGTTTTAGGTTATCAATTTGCCAACAGTACTGAAAGAATGATCACATATCCAAACTACAGACTTAACAAACCAACTGACAAATCAGTGATTGCTCATGAGGTCATTATCAGCTGAATGATTATGTAGACAGCTGAGTGATCATTCATGTAGTCACAGACAAATGATCACTGTCCATGTAGTCACAGACAAATGAATGTTTGTCATGTACTCACTGACAGATCAGTGATTTGTTCATATAGTCAGGGTGAGGGATCAACATATATTCTAAACGTGGAAGATCCTTCAAAGCAAATATAGCAATGCGAAAAGAGAAAATTGCAGACTCGGTTTTATTGAGTCTAATTAAAAGGGCAACACTAGTCACGCCCCTAGCACCAGCTTAAGTAGTATTCAATCTTAAACTATGATAACATCAAAACTAATGATCCTGAAGGACCAAAAAATATAACACTGAGAATAAATTACGGGGCAACTTTTTACGGCCGCCACATAAATACTTAACACCAGCTGTAGTAACTGACAACTCAGTGATTGTTCATGTGGTCTCTGAAAGCTGATTGAAAAGCCATGTAGTCACAGACAAATCATGCAGAAAACTTCTTTAATCCTTTCGCTCATACTGACGACTTTTGATAAATCTGTTAGTCACTTTGTGACACCATTGTGATAAATAGAGCATTTGCTCCTATAAGAGCAAATGTTCTATTTATCACAATGGTTTCAAATTACAAAATCCTAAAATTTTCCTTTTCTCTAGTTAATGCTCCTTTTCGGTAGATTTATTCAAAGAGGTTGTACCTAAAAATAGCCTATGAGGGAATGAGTTAAAGGAACTTTCTGCATTATTTTCCTGCATATAATACCACCAATAAATGAATAATGCAATTAAGACCTATTGTGAGGAGTCGCTTGCGAGATTTTACCCTCCCTTCCTGTTATTCTGTGGAGGTTAAACCAACATACTAATAGACAGGTACCATTGTTTGGTTGTCCAGAAGCTGGCTCAGGGTTTTTCCAAGTATTGCCTTCACATTGAGACAGTCTTTGGATCGAAGTTTGGCAACTAAAGGCGTGACTCTTTCTTGCAGAATGGAAACAAGGTTCCCAAACATTACGTTGTGGTCCGGGGTATTCACACCTGAAAGCAAATGTAAATTACAGCCAATAAAATCAAAGTCAGCAAAAAGAATCCTGCAGGTAGATGTAAACACTTGTCTGTCATGTAAAATAGACCTGAAAATTAGAAATATGTTCACAGAACAAGCATGCCAACACATCTGCAGAGGCCCATATAAGACGCATAAATTAACCCATCCCTTAATATTAATGCCTTTTTAACACCTTTGCAAACAGAGTAGACCCAGATCAGATGGCTCCTGTAGGAACCATCTGATCAAGGTCTGCTCTGTTTGCTTAAGGAATAGCTCCTTTATTTCTTCATCTTTTCCTCTGACATACAAAGCCTTTTTCAAGCCTTAATGAAAAACAGAGTGTACTCAGTATAGACAGTTCCTGTAGGAGGAGGCTCTGCTCTGTATGCTTATGAAGTAATAATCGATGTGACTCTAAAGTTTTTGTCGAAGCATACATTTCACTTTGACATGTTTACCGTATATGAATTAAGTTAATGAATACTCATGGAGTGATCAATTGATGATTAAATGTTTATTAGGGAAAAGGTTAAGAATTGTTAAATCTTTCCCTGCTGTAAGAGAATCTGTTACCGCTGCAACAAGTTTGACACTCTGATAATGTTTTGAGAACAAATTAAAAATAAACTGAATTGAAAACTGGAGAAAACCACAAACCCATAGCTACAGATAAAGGTGAGTACCCAAATATTAAAATCGTCATTTCTCCACCAAACCCTATATTGTGACCACTCTTAGAATCGTCTCGAAGAGATGATTCTAAAGAGTTGTCACAATATAATGTGAGGTACTTGGATATCAAGTACACTGTCAGAGCAAGTGAAAATTGGACCATTCCTTAAGGAGATATTGAGCGGAAACCAAAATTGGACAGACGGACGGACAATTTTACTGATTACTATTACTATAGGGCACCCGATACTGATTACTATAGGGCACCCGCATCTTCATGTGGGGCCCTAATTACATGAGTGTTATAACCAAATTGGATTTTATGCAAATATTTAATTATTCAAGAGGACATAACTGCGTGACAGATGAAAGTACAAAAGCAATATATATCCCTCTCCCCACTTCCCCACTATGTTGGTGGTGTTTGGGGAAGGGGGGGGGGGGGGGGGGGGAAAGGGGGAGAGACAGCATAAATCCCCTCCCTTTTGCCTTTTGGCAGTGTATAAATATAGAGCGAAAATAAAGTTGCTAATTGATACACGGATATCACATGCCATTATATAAGACATTCTTTTGGGTGTATAAAAAATGAAGCAAATGTGCGATTAAGTGGACAGGAACATTACTCACTAGTCATGACTTAACCGTTTCCCATGTATTAACACCTTTTTTCACATTTGCAAACAGAGTAGACCCAGATCAGATGGCTCCTATATAGGATCCATCTGATCAGGGTCTGCTCTGTTTGATAATAATATTTGATAGATTTGGCTCCTTAGTTTCTAAAATGGCTACAATGTCCCACCTAGTTTGTCTATGAATATTCAGTAGGTATTGAAATAAACATACAACAGGGAAAGGGTTAAGATTTTTTGTTGCAGTCTACAAACCTGTTATTAATGCTGCTGTGGGTATTTCTCTATGAAGTGACTGTCCCATTCCATGTTCCTGTATAAACCCTGCGTTTCCTCTGCTAGCAAACTCCACAAGATCTTCAAATATCTTTGTGTTTAAGTCTGACTGAAGAATCTGAAAAGAATATCAACTTTAAACAATGGTACAAAGCAATTCCTTCAGTCAGATTCCGATGAGAGAACTTCTCTAGCACAAAACCAGAAATCAGTTTAAAACAAGCAGGCCATGATGGCCTTGTATCACCAGACCTGTTTACCCATACTTTTGCGCAAGTGTAATCATCTTCCAATTTAAGTGTAATATTTGGGTAGGCAAGTGTAATACCGAGACAAAATCATGTTGACAGCCTTTTTACTGTGTAAATTGAAAAAAAAACTCTGTCCGCTTGTTCAATGCAGCAACTGAGCAGTACATGTACATATATGATGTTTTCAACTTATTTTTGGTCACTGAACTCTTTGAATATTCATACATTTTGGCGCATCTGAGAAATGCAGACCTGTTTACCCATACTTTTGCGCAAGTGTAATCATCTTCCAATTTAAGTGTAATATTTGGGTAGGCAAGTGTAATACCGAGACAAAATCATGTTGACAGCCTTTTTACTGTGTAAATTGAAAAAAAAACTCTGTCCGCTTGTTCAATGCAGCAACTGAGCAGTACATGTACATATATGATGTTTTCAACTTATTTTTGGTCACTGAACTCTTTGAATATTCATACATTTTGGCGCATCTGAGAAATGTGATATTTGAAAACTTCATGGAAAATGAAGCATTAATGCTCCATAGGAGAAAATTTTCAATTTTTCATAATGCTTTTAAATCTTTTAAAAAAGTGAAAAATATTACTTATATCTAAATACTATTCATCGTAGGCAGAGGGCAGTATAAATACTCATGGAGGAAAGGGTTAAGAAAAATGCAGATTTTTACTAACCAGCTGCTATCTTTAAATCATTTTTTGTCAGCTGAACTAAAAGAAACATTCAATTCAGCTATTAGTTGGCACATGATTGTTTCTGCTTTTGCCACGAGTTTGTCTTTTTATTGAAACATCTTTTTTCGCCGATGATTTTGCAAACATGTCTTTCATAGATGTCTGTTTTTCCTTCAGCTTTAAAAATACACCGTGTGGCTTAGAGTTTATATGACGAATACAAGCAAATCGTCCACCGTGTGCACATGAAAAATCTATCGCGCAAACTGAGCTCTTCACGCAAGGCTTTTCGTCGGTTCGTTCGGAAAAGAGTCATCAGATTCATGACATTGTTTATTCGTTCTCGATTCCGGCGTCTGCTTGTCCCGCTCTGCCATTTTGTAAATACATCCATTGCACATGCGCACAATTGGTATGGACTAAACAGCCGGCGCCGCGATGAAACAAGGGGGGAAAAATGCGACGCCTACTCCCCGAAATACGGTATAATACGATAAGGAAAAAATATGGCGCCGAAAATTTTAAATGCGCGTAATTTAATGTCCGGGACCATAATAGCGTAAATTGGAGGTGAAAAGCGTAATAATTACGCCCAAAACGTAATTGTAAACAGGTCTGTATCACCCACCTGATGATCTATTTTCTACATCTACCAAAATTGTTCAGACCGTTATATTTCACTGAATAGAAAACACAGGTTATAAAGGTTTTGCAATAGAAGCTTTTCAACTTTTAGCTCCCGTGACCTACTTTTGCAGCAGAGATTATAGCCATGTGCAGTAAAACCTCTCTATAACGACCGCTAAATTACATCAAGTATTTTGTATTAAAGGCAGGTGAATGCTTAAAGCAAGGTGAAAGTAAAACAGAACGCTCCTATAGGAGCATTCTGTATTACTTTCACCTTGCTTTAAGCAACCATCTGCCTAAAATACCAACTAATTAACACAATTTAGTTATCGTTATAGAGAGGTTTTACTGTATATAACTATGGCATAAGATCATCTTCAGATCATTACTATAAAGTTTTTATAACAAGAGTACCACATGCTGGTACCAATGCTTGTCTGTCAAGACATCTTAAGTTTTCATTTCCTAAGTCCATCAAGGGGCATAATTTTGTAATAAAAAAAAGAAGCCTTACAGAGTTGTGGCTCTTGGTCAGATTGTTGCCCTTGTGGTGGTGAACAAGTATGTGAAGTATCATAAGATTTGCATGAATAGTAAAGAAGTTGCCAACATTAAAGTTTCCGGACAACTACAACGCGGACGCCAGATTACGACAACAGCTCAAAATCCATTCCAGTCACTGGTTTAAAAGAATATGATACATGTATTTAAGAAATGAATTCTAAAATATGTATAAAGCTCAGATTACTTCAATGGCATATATCTTGTACCTGTATTTGTATGTCAAAATCTTCATACATGTGTTCAAACCCCTCATGTCTCCTCTTAGCTCCACCTGCCTTGTCATCTGGCATGTAATCCTCTGAAATGTGTAAAACGTAGCATGTAAATTATCAGAGCAAAATACATTAACCCTGTACTCCATAAATACGCCTTTCTACGCTTTTTCAAACAGAGTAGACTCACATCAGATGGCTCCTATAGGAGCCATCTGATCAGGATCTGCTCTGTTTGCTTTTCACATGATATAGAACTAATTCTACAGTTTCTGTAAAAGCAAAAAAAAATCTTGAAAAGTTTACATTATAAAAAATTGAGCTAATAAATAATCATGTTATCAATTCATTATTTCTCACATGAATTCAGAACAGGGAAAGGGTTAATAAATCAATGTGAAAAGCAGCATACAATAATTACACTGCCAATAGTGTACACCATAACTAACCATAGTAATACTGTATTCAATAGATATGCCTTTACAAACAGGTCACACCTAGATCAAACAACTCCTGTAGGAGTTGTTCTGCTTGTCTATGAAATAATGATAGATCTGATTCTACAGTTTCTGCAATGGCCAAATATTCCTGAGTTCATATGCCATTATAAATATTTATCTAATTATTATAATATTCCTGATGACATGTGCAGTTTCTACCAATACCAAACATGCTATTATTGAAATACATACACATCTAATTTTAATATTCATGATGACATTATTTCTTGCATTCACGAGGGAAAGGGTTAGCTTAAGTAATAAGTTCTAACACAGTACCCTATTCATTCTCCATATTGTTACTAGTGCAGACGGCAATCAACCACATCAGACATTTAGGTTATAAAATAGTAGCTCTCCATATCAGGCTTGCCACAAACCTGACATTTCCATGACATCATTTCAAAGTTCCCCGACACTTTGCGTTGCAACATTTGGTATACATGTATATTGCAGCAAACATCACCCACAAAACTAGACATGAAGGTCAATCGAATTGTAGCTCCCCATACTCTAGACATCAAACCACTGCATCAAACACTAAGGTTAATAGAATAGTAGCTCCCAAAACTTCAGACACCAACTCACTAACTAGACACTAAGATTAACAGAATAGCAACTCCCAATACTCCAGACACCAACCTACTACACCACATACTCTAGTAAATAGAATTATAGCTCCCCATACTCCAGACATCAACCCACTGCATCAGACACTAAGGTCAATAAAATAGTTGCTCTCCAAACTCCAGATACCAACCCACTACATCAGACATTAAGGTCAATCAAATAGTAGCTCTCCACACCCCAGACACTTATCCGCTAAACCAAACACTAAGGTCAATAGAATAGTAGCTCACCATACTCCAGACATCAATCCATGTAGTAGCTTCCAACAGTTATACTCCAAACATCAACCCACTACACCAGACACTATGGTCAATAGAATATTCAATAGTAGCTTCCCAATAAATCCTCATACTCCAGACATCAACTCACAGTGCCACTACACTAGACACTAAGGTCAATAGAATAGTATATCCCCACATTCCAGCCATCAATCCGCTACACTAGGCACTGAGGTCAGCAGAAAAACATAGCACTTCATAGAGTTCATTGTGTTCTAATAATCTTGCTGACAAAGGATCAGTTGACCCACACATAAAGCAAACATAAAGCATTCTTACCTAACTTGGCCCTTTTGTTCTTTCCTTTATAAACAAAGCAACCCTGTAACATACAGAAACAACAATTGCCAATCTAATAACCTGCAAATAGTGACACAACATGTATGCTTTGTAGGCTAAATAATAGTCTTATAAGAATTAAATACGTATAATCTAAATAAACACTCATGATGTGTATAAAACACAGCATAGAGACTTGCAGTAATTATTTAGTTACGAACTACCAACGATTAAAGGCAGCATGCTGTACTGAATACACGGCTGGTTTCAACTATTGAAAACTTGTTAACAAACTATGATCAATATTAATTTACTTTTTTGAAATACATGTACAAAAAAGCTGGAAATCACGTGAAGCAATTAACTGCATTCTCTGATGGCTTTCATTGAAAAATTAGTAATGTTTAAAAAATAATCTTATCCTTAACCCTTTCCCTCATATAAACGTGTTTTCACGCAAGAGGAGCCGTCTGATCAGGGTCTACTGTTTGCTTATAGAATTTGATAGTTCTGTTTCTTTGCTTTCTAAAATGTCTACAATGTAGAACCTTCCATATTCCTTTATAACTATTTTGTGAATTGATATTCAGTAGGTATTGAAATTTGGAATAATCATAGAACAGGGAAAGGGCAAATTAAATAGAGCAACAGACAAAGGTACATTCAATTACTAAAATCATGAGATCTTCGAGATGATTCGAGACAGTAGTCACAAAAAAGGGGATGGTGCAGAAATAAAGGAGTTATGCTTGACATAGACTCTGATCAAACGGCTCCAGTAGGAACCTTCTGATCAGGGTCTACTCTGTCTGCTTATGTGATTATAATAGATCTACTTTATATATCAATACAGGATTTTCTTCTGGTGACACTTCTATATCAAGCCCAAGTAAAAGTAACCAAAAACAGCAGTGTCTGTGTGCATTATTTTTTTCCCCCATCTGTTAGTTTAACCAGTCATCGGCTTCAATTCTCTTTTCCATTTCTTTTAAAAAACAGTGTAAGTGGGACAAACAGTTTGGATCCTAAAGAGATACTGAGTTACCCGGCCTCTCATCTTGATTGAAACCATGCTCAATGGTTATCATATAGTCACCAGCAGAGTGCTGAGTGTTAACCCTTTCCCTGTTCTATGTTTATTGCAAATTTCAATACCTAGTAATGAATATTCATGGACAAAATAGTTATAATGAAATATGGCAGGTGGAACATTGTACCCATTTTAGAATGTAAAGAAAGATATATCAGATTCCATAAGCAAACAGAGCAGACCCTGATCAGACGGCTCCTATAGGAGCCGTCTGATCTGGGCCTTCTCTGTTTGCAAATGCGTGAAAATGCGTTTATATGAAGGAAAGGTAAACCGGCGTTAAATACATTTCATTTTAGTATAATATACAATATGCTTGGAATGTATATCCATATGAAGAAGGATTGGAATGTATTATGAAAGCTGACAACTTATTTTTATAAATTCCTTTTGCTGACATACATCTGATACTACACACTTTCCATAATGAACTTCAACATTTATGCATAAATTGATAACTTCATGAATATTCATTGACTTAATGTTCTAAATTCATAAGGTGACCGTGAAAAGTTAAATAGGAATTATTGGCTTAAATAAAAATTTGTAGAATCAGGTCTATGTAACTTCAAAAGCTCCTACAGGAGCTATCTGATCTGGGTCTACTGCAATACAGCGTGAAAAAGTATTTATATGAAGGTAAGGGTTAATACTGCAATTTGAATTTATGAGGTTTCAAGACACCCTATCTTTCAAGACACCCTATTTTGCAATCTTTGGCCTCGAATTGTATTTGCGTTTAACCAACAGTCTAGATCCTTCTCACCAAAGTCAAGGCTCTCTGGCATTCAATAGTAACTCAAAGGTCTGATGAACTTAACCCTTTCCCTGTTCTATGTTTATCCCAATGTTCAATTCCTACTGAATATTCATGGACCAACTAGTTATAATGAAGTGTGGAAAGTGAAACATTGTAGCCATTTTATACAGTAAAGAAACAGATATATCAAATTCTATTAGCAAACAGAGCAGACCCTGATCAGACGGCTCCCATAGGAGCCGTCTGATCTGGGTCTACTCTGTTTTCAGACGTGTGAAAACACTTCGAGATCATGAATTTCAGTACTTCTTGTTCTGAAAATTGAATACCGCTTAAGCTGGTGCTAGGGGGCGTGAGCAGTGTTGCACTTTCAATTACTGCTCATGAACAGACTCAATAAAACCGAGTCTGCAATTTTCTCTTTTTGTGTTGCAATTTTTGCTTTTGGGGGATCACAACCCTTCAGAATTTATACGAGGGAAAGGGTTAAAAGAACATAAAGATTCAAGAAACCAAAGACTGAGTAGACATGAATGGTGGCGGGCCCTTCGAAAGGGCAAAAATGCGTCATGAGAGCAAAACTGGGGAAATTAAATAAAACTATGTACAAAGAGATATTTCTATTTTTACTTTAATACAGTGAAACCTAGTCCATATAATTTGACATCATGCAAGCTTATTTTTCATTCAAATATCCCGTTATCATTCTTCATTGTGTTTTTCATCATTTATATTCATATTTACTTTTCGCTGCTGGGGTGAAGTCAAAACCAAAAATTAGGTCCCAACACATGCAAAATATAATTAAAACAAATAATGTCGTTCAAAATATCACATTTACCTTTGCTTTTAATCCTGATAGTCACAAATATCTTCACACTCATACTTTCGTTTTAGGCCGCGAATATGGCAACGGTACATGTACCCGGTTGAAACAAATTTACGGATTTCCAAAAAAAGGCTTTGAATGATTTTTTTTTTACTTTTTACCTTTTTGAAATAATTAAAAAAAAAAAGTGAAACACTAATGTTGTTCGATAATCGATTATAATCGATGATTGATCAAAAAATTATTTTCGATTTACTATCAATAGTAATTTTGCCATAATAGATTACTGGCGGCTGTATAATCTGTACAGCAGCATCAGTAATTTCCGTTGGCATTTTAATGGGAATATAACTGTATGAAGTATTTTATCTTTATAATAAGCCTCTTCCAAGCTGTATTCTGTGATCATTCATTAAAATCGTCTCTTCGAGATGATTCTAATGAATGGTCACAGCATACTGTTTGGTTGACACAAAAGCTTAGTTAGGTATTAGCTTGTTACATCAAGCTTTACATGCACAGAATCTCTGAAAGTATTTTCGATTAATTATTGACTTTTAATCGATAATAAATGTTCCAATCAATTCGATAATCGATTATGACTTTGGTCCGGTACTCCATCCAGAGGTTTTTCACCTTCTATAACGATTTTGTCAATTCAATTTTTCTTTGGATTTTTGTGGCTATCAGGTAAGCTTTTAAAACTTATTTTATGCATCCACATGAGAAAAAACATGCATACCTTGTGACAGTATATTGAGTATCTATAGGTAAATATAACGGATTTATTCAATGAATCGTTCCGATCAAGCATTGAGTGGAATCTGCTGTGGGAAACTCAGCATTTTCTATAAAACTTTGTATTTTGCAGGAATGATAAAAATTAAAAAAAAAAAAAAAAAAAAATAGAAAGAAAAAAAACAGATATAAAAGAATAAAAATGTGATGAAGAATGATAATTATGTTATATTTCGAAATACAGAAGTTTTATATTGTAGAACTAAATGAAACCCTGATCATAGACATCTTATAAGGTAGGTCAAGTCAATGTTTCTTTTTTCCCCAAACATTTCAATAATTCTGTTGACATCAGTGTAACTGAAATTGGAGGGGAATTTTTTTTTCAATTAGGGGAAACATATACTTTTTCAGGAAGGGAATGGGGCCTGATTTCGAGCCCAAAATTGCCTGGAAAAAAACACTGCCTAGATGTATATAACCCCACATCAATTAGTAATTTACAGATATCAATATCATATTTAGTATATAGGTACTTTTTTCCAATTGTATAAGACTAAGAACACTGATTTCAATTCGTTTTAACTCATTTATGACTAAATACAACTACAGATACAACTAAAATTTATATTGGGGCCGAAACAACTTGGGTACGAAACGACCCGACACTGCAAATAGAACGCTAAGTCGGTGGAAAAGCCTTGTAGCGTTGGAGTTTTAAGTTGAACCTTTGAAACGGGATGTACCATAATGGTCAATGATAATTACTGAAGTCGGTAAAACAGAAACGTTACAATGGAGACCTATGATACAACCTATGGTAGTCTCTGACCATATGATCGGTCGATAGCGAAAACCCATTACGAACCATGTTTTTTATTACTATCTAATAATTTTGTCTAAATTTGTGACACTACATAAAACAAAACATACTCTTGAAATTGATCCGGTGGTTTCCATCGCACTTTAAAATACTGAATGTCGGCTAATTTTACTCGGTCTTTCACTTTACCGAATCGTTTTTCGCGCTGTCCGAGGGGCTAGGCTATTGAAACGAATACATCTAACTTTTGTCTATTTACCCGTAAGCACATAATAACCGGTGATACTAAACAGGGTCTGGTACAGTCCGGTAGAGTCTGGTAGAGTCTGGGGGCTTTTAAAGACGATTAGGTGCATTGTCATGATTATAATGCTGATAAATAAAATTATTTAGTATGCTTGCAGCTGTAAAAGGCAATATCCTTAACAAAATAGCCTATTAAGCATTGGAAGCCCTATTAGTATTAGAATGTATACCCTTTATTTTATCAGAAAACATTCTGCTTATATTTTCGGGAGATTGGCACATATCGCAATATGTGTTCAAATTTATGATGGTATCGCTATAAAATGTGTAATTTTGAGCAAGTGAAACTATCTAAATGAAGCTGTCGTATTAAAATACATAATAAAATGTCAAATTTGTACCAAAATATCAATGAATTACATATAAAAAGGTTTGACTTTAATTTAATTTAATGTAATATTTATTTTATATTTCAAAATTTTCATGACATGTTAATGGTCACACAATTATAATAAACAAAAAGTCTAATTTATGTGATAATTTTTATTTTGACTTATTATTTGTTTTTCATTTACTGCGAGATCTGTAAGATGTATACATTAAAATATTTTAAACAGCTCTATATGATCCAATTCTGGGGACCGCAATTCTGCACTATTTCCCGGAGCACATGTTTCCCTCATGACCACTCAACCCAGTATACCCAAATATCTTTTTATGCCCCCATTGACGATAGTCGGGGGGCATATTGTTTTTGCCCTGTCTGTCTGTCTGTCTGTTTGTCCGTTTGTCTGTTTGTCTGTTTGTTTGTCAGCAACTTTAACATTGGTCATAACTTTTGAGCCAGTATAGATAGAGACTTGATATTTGGCATACATATGTATCTCATAAAGCCGCACATTTTGAGGGGTGCCGTGTCAAGGTCAAGGTCATCCTTCAAGGTCAGAGGTCAAATATATGGGTCAAATCGCCAACTTTAACATTGGCCATAACTTTTGGACCAGTAGAGATAGAGACTTGATATTTGGAATGCTTGTGTATCTCATGAGGCTGCACATTTTGAGGGGTGACATGTCAAGGTCAAGGTTATCCTTCAAGGTCAGAGGTCAAATATATGAGGGGGCATAGTGTTTCACAAACACATCTTGTTTCCTATGGCATGTATCCAGTAAATTTTTCGTGGGACTGCTTGTCTGCTTCTGTGGTACCATTTCACATGCTGGTAAAAAAGGGAGTTTATAGCTTATGTTTTTATTTTTTGTGTTTTTGATTTCTAAATCGGTCCCGGACATTTGCCCCAACTCCATCGGAAAGTAAAGATGCTCTATTTTTTCCCTAGAGTATGTCTCCTGTAAATATTTCGTGGGATTGATTCTGTGGTGCTATTTCACCTGTTAGTAAAAATAATTGGTGTTTATTGCTTTTATTTTTTTGTTCTTGTAGTTTTTGATTGGTAAATCGGCCCTCGGTAGATCGAGCCCCCAATCCGAACGTAAAGATGCTGTAAAAAAATTCTAGGTCTTTATTTAAAATAATCTTTACGTGAATCGATTCTGTAAATATTTTTTAAGATAACTACGACCAAAAAATATCCTGTTGCATGTATTTTAATGTTATCGTTGTTCATAATGGGTTGGTAAGCCGTGTTTATAAAGAACGGCTTTACCGGCTATCGCAACGCATCGTCTTGTGCGGATGTGGACTATCGAAGCGGCTAGCAGTTAGATCGCATTGCATAGAACGGAATTGTGATTTCTTTTATGATTAGACTATTCTACAACAAACCAATAAAGATGACACCATTCTTTTATGCTTTTACGCATTCCTGAGTTATTAAAAGCGTATTTTCTGCTTACCTTTTCCTCGCAATATTGAAGGATAACGTTTAGACAAACAACACGCACGCACGCATGCAAGCAAGCCATCTTTCTGCCTTTCCTCTGCCTTTCTGTCTTTCCTCTGTCTTTCTTTCTCTGTCTATTTCTTCACTCTCTCTCTCTATGACCTCTCGCTCGCTCTCCTCTCTCATTCTCCCCTCTATTCTCTATATATTTGTGTCTGTTCTCTCTCTTTCTTCTCTAAAGAGGGAGAGACAGAAAAACACACACGGAGAAAGACGTAGTAGTAGTAGTAGTAGTAGGTATTAGTAGTAGTAGTAGTAGTAGTAGCATTAGTAGTAGTAGTATTTTCAAAATTCTAAGTAGAGAAAAAGGGCAAATCTTTTTAATCGTATATAAATACACGCACTTACAATCACGATCCAAAGGGATGGTAAGAAAGGGATGGAGAGAGATACAGTTAGATAGATGGAGGGATAGAAAGAGAGGGGATAGAGAAGGGTGGAGAGAGACAGAGTGATGGAGAGACAGAGCGGGTCCCCGTCTGATCAGGGTCTGCTCAGTTTCCTCATGGAACTTGATGGATGTTTCTTTAGTTTCTAAAATGGCTACAATGTTCCAAGTTCAATGTTTCATTATCACTATTTTGTTCATGAATATTAAGGAGGTACATGTACTAAAATTTGGAATAGACAGAGAAAAACTTGTGTCAGGTAACTACATGTATGCATATATCTTAACACTTATATCGTGCTTAAAAGCACTGCCTAAACTGTGATATGTTGCATTTTATTTTACTTTCCAATCGTACAAGCGTTTGACACTTTCGACCGAGTGTCGAAAAGCTGAGAATCTTGATGAGATACCGAGCCGTCTCATCTAAATCCATACTATTTTGCAAAGTCGCGTCAGATCGCGCTTAGCAAGATAAGGGTTAATACACATTTGTTAAAAGGCTTCCTGCTGAGATTGATATCGATGACCTGTAGTGTTCTAACCAGGAACTACCGTCGTGAAATATGGTATTGTTTAGACATGGTCAGTAACACTCCATTGACTGACTGAATGACTGTCCAGTTAAACATTTAACCCTTTCCCTCATATAAACGTGTTTTCACGCAATTGCAAACAGAGTAGATCCAGATCAGACGGCTCACAGGAGTCGTCTGATCAGGGTCTGCTCTGATTGATAATACAATTTGATTGATATGTTTCTTTACTTTCTGAAATATCTACAATATTCCACCTGAAATATGGAAGGTTGAACCATGTAACCATTTTAGAAAGTATAGAAACAGATCTTTCATATGCCACATGCAAACAGAACAGACCCTGATCAGACAGCTCCTGTTTGATCTGGTTCTACCCTGTTTGCAAATGTGTGTAATCACGTTAGTATGGTGGAAAGGGTTAAGGGGTGTGACCTAACTTATGGTCATTTGTGAAATTGTGAATGAACAACTTTGAAGATAGAGGCACGTCTTCGTTCACGAGAAAGAAAGTCAATAGAATACATTTTCTTCTCTGTTCTTAGAATTTTTAAAACATATTTAACTGTCACATAGGGTTAAATATAAGTAATTTGCAATAAATGTCACTATGTAATCTATCAAATTGTCGAGCGGTCAGTCATCTGCCTTACTTATATTTTGTCTGGCCACGAGTTAATGCCCTTAAAAGACAGCTTAAAATAAAAACTGCTTGTCATGTTTCAGGCATATATAAATCCATAGATTTTGAAGATGTAATAAATACTATATATTTAACCTGTTTCCAGTTATGTTTAGTATACATGTTAACCATTTGCTCCCAGTGGATTCTTCCATGTTTATATATTGGGTCAATTTATTTTTGTCTAAGGTGTGCCTGGCCTAAATTTTCAATTTCGTTTTGTTTTATATTAAATTCCTATCAGAAAACAGTGTAGACTCTGATCAGACGCCGCATCATACGGCGTCTGACCAGAGTCTACACTGTTTGCATATGTCCCATATATGGGATAGTGGGAGCAAATGGGTTAAGAGAAAGTGACATCTCATTTTTTTAGTGCAAACTTTTCAAGAGAGTAGGGTTTTTTGCCTTGCCAAAAACTGTAGAATCAGATCTAGACCATACCACAATACAATTCTTATATCAAAGTGCAACGTTATTTCAGAACGGGTTGGCGTCGAAAATCGCACATTGAAATAGACTTTCAACCGTTTGAAATAATTATATGAGTTTGCATGTCGTAGTAAAACAATGAATATTTGTTTTGTTTAGACCTCTCTATCAACAGTATATCGGTGTGCTATGTATCCTAATATATTCCCTTTTCCCTAATCTCTAAGAAGGATTTTGACGCATTTGCAAACAGAGGCAACCCAGATCAGATGCCTCCTGTCGAAGTTAGTCGCCCAACCAGGATCTGCTTATTTGCTTATGAAATAATTTAGATCTGACTGCAGCTTCTACCAATACCAACATCCCATTAGTTCATATGCCATTATAATAAGTCAGCTAGCAGGTATCCGTAGTGAAATTATTTCTTATATGAATATTCATTGGGCGATGGGTTTACACCTACAGCAATTTCGCCTAAAATGGGAGAGGCAACGTTCAAATTATACGCCTGGTATACATAACAATTTGACCGACTTGTCTTTAATCATATCTCCATGAATATCCATATAAGAAACAAAGATTTTTTTTATCATGGCACATGCTGTAGATCAGATCTATCTTATTTCTTAAGCAATCAGAGCTGGGTGATCCGAGTCTACTCTGTTTGCAAAGTTCCAAAAAGCCACCCATTGTAAACAAAGAATACCCAGATAAGATGGTTCCTAAAGCCGGTAGGAACTGTCTGATCAGAGTCTGCTCTGTTTGCATATTGGATAATATAGATCTGAGTCCGAATATTCCATGTCAATGTGCAATTATAAAAAATCCTCATTTTCGTCAACTTGGACTATTATGGCTCTTGCCAAGGTTATTAGACGGCCAATTCAAAGTATCTACCCAAGTGTCAATGGCGAAAAGGATTTGGCATTCAGGTGTTTGAACACCATATTTGATGGAGGAAACCATGCAGATCCAATCATGATACTGTGGACTTCAACGAGCAAACTAAGCCGGCCTGTAATAAAGCGGAGGAAGACGTGGACGCCAAATCACTTTGTACCAGTTATTAGTACAATGACTAGCAAAGAGAACACATCAGTAGATGACTCGTCCTTTGGGACTTTTTGTAATCCAGCACGGGCCTCCACACCTACAGAAGAGTGGGAACTGCCAAAAAAACTTCTAGACGTAGAGTAGTACGTATCCAAGAAGCATCACCTGTTTCCAACAGTTGTGATATATTTGAAGATGAACATTTCCATATGTTAAGTGACAGGGAAACAACACCTGACGTCAGTAGTAACAGTACAAAAATGAGTCATGCAGGAAACACCACATACAGAACAAACACTCGCCCGAACAGCAACACAAGGAAACAGCAAATGTACATAGGTAGAAAAAACAACAAGAGACGCACAAAGACAAAACAAACATACAATAGGAGGAAGATGGAAGTACCAACAGAGTAATCCTGAGTTATCGATGCACATATGGCCAAGTATGTCAGGTGACAGTGAAACAACATCACACGTCAATAGTGCAAAAAAGCAGAATGATCATGAGTTATCGATGGACATATGCCCAAGTAATGACAATAGAAATGATCATGAAACCGGTCACGTTTCTTCTGATGGTCCATATCGTGCTCATCTTCACAAAGAAAAATTCTTAACATGGTTGAAAGTACTGGAATTACTGACCAACACGGAAGGCTCATTACTAAACGTCCCAGTTGGCATTAAGAATACCATCTACTTTATTGTTGACAACAGGGACAACGAAAGAAGAAAGGATGCTGGTTTACGTTGGGAATTTTGGACGATTGTGGCTCATGGTGTTAGAATACATCACCGACAGCATACATACTTCCAACTGAAGGCAAACTGATAAGTGTAATCAAACGACAGGGCCCGTTTTATATAGAGAAGTTTGGGAGAAGGTTTGAACTTATAGACCCACAGCCAGCTCTTAGTGATCTTATCATCATCAACAGAGTATACACTAAACTTAAAGCGGACCCATCATACAAACGCCGTATCTCTTGGATAGGAAACAAACCGGCATCATTTGATTCGCTTAACACCAATGTTGCACTGTATGAATACACAGGGACTTTTCCGGGTCGCTTGTTTCATGGACATACAAAACATACAGAAAATAAACAGAAGTACATTAGAGCCAAACCTTCACTGAAAAGGAAAGCTTCAGAAATGTTGAGATACGAATCTGCAAAGAACGTTCACGACGAGCTGAATATCGGCACTGAAATACATGATGCACCAAGAAACCTGAAGCAAATGCAGAATATGAAACACATCCAAGAGAAAAAGACAAAGAAGGCCGGTAGGGAGGATTTTCATTTAAACAATTTAGCAGACCACTTGCTTCACGTGGAGAATAAGGTATACAGAGGATATATTTTTATTAGGGGTGTTAGTCATTTACATTCAGGACCATCGGTAATTCTGTATACAGATGAACAAATACAGGACATCAAACGCTTCTGTTGTGTAGATGAACCAACTGTTTTAGGGGTGGATAAGACGTATAATCTGGGACAATTATATTTGACGACAACCGTTTTCAAGAACTTGGCAGTCATCCGGTCGAGGAGTGGTGAATCGCCAATATTCCTAGGACCATCGTTTCTGCATAGTAAGTCGGACCTCCAGACGTTTAATGTTTTCTTTTCACATCTTGCAAGCCATTTGACAGATCATGAAATACAACAGATGGTAGTGGGAACAGACGATGAAATAGCATTAAGAAAAAGCATATCAAGATGCTTCCCGAAATGTACCCAAACAGTATGTACAAGGCAGTTAAAGAACAATGTTAAGGATTACTTGAATCACAAGGTTGGAGTAAAAGATAAAGACAAAGCTGTAATTGTTCAGTCTCTTTTCGGAGAAAACGGACTATCAGATGCTGATAGTACAATAATGTTTGACCACAGGTTAGAAGGAGTGCTTGAGCTGGTTGACAGGAAGGCTTGTGGCTTTAAATCCTATTTACAAAGCAGAATAATCCCAATGATAAAAAATCAAGTGAACTTTCCAAAACGCATTTTCCAAAACGCATTCGCAGACTTGACAAGGATTGGACCAACAACAATGCAGAATCGATGAACAACATACTGAAAGTTGGAACCAACCACAAATTGGAAGATATGGCAGACTTAATTGGCATCATACACAGAATAGTACAGCCACAATACAAGGACTGTGAAAAGGCCATAGCTGGAATGGGAAATTATGTGCTAGCACCAGCATTTGTACATCATAAACTATCAGTTGATGTCTGGTGTCAAAAATCTGACAGGGAAAGGGAATGCTACTTGAAGAAGTTCTATTCTGACAGAGGCAGGACATCAAAATGTATTTCGTCTTCAAATGGTTTTTAACTATTCCAAAAACACCCAACGGCGGCAAAAAACCACATCAAAGAAAGAGACCTGTAGCAGAAAGGGCGGTGATTAGGAAAAAAAACATTCCTTAGGCATGAAGATAAATTATAACTGCTATAAGGTGATTCATTTTTAGAATTACAAAGACAAGTGCAAGTTGCATTTGTTTTAAATATGTAAAAGTCTGTGGTGTTCTGTATACTTTCCAACTTTTAAGTTTTAATCTGTATTGTGTTAGTCTGTATTTCTTTGCAAAATGCTCCACATTTAATCTGTATTGTGTAAGTCTGTATTTCTCTGCAAAATGCCGCTCATTTAATCTGTATTGTGCCTAGTCTGTATTTCTCTGTAAAAATGTCCCACCCCCATATTGATGAATGGTTTTCTTTACATATTTAATTTTAAGTTGCATTATATATATATTATAAGAAATATAAGTCTACTATAGATCACGATCATGTTACACGCCCGGGTCTTCCCGCGGTAGAGCATCATGTAATGCTGCATAATTGTACTTAGGTCTGTATTTCTCTGTCAACGGCCCTATCTTTAAGCTGTATTTGTTTTATATCGTAACGCTAAATGATTGTGCTTCTCAGCAAAATGCCCCACCTTTAATTTGCTTTGTGGTAGTCTGTATTTCTCTGCAAATGCCCCACCTTTCATCTGCATATGATATTGATGAATAGTTTTAGTTAGCTGTTAGAAATATATCTTATAGATCACGATCATGTTAATCATAACGCTGAATTTTGTAAGTGTACTATAAATTACGATATTGTCCGGGTCTTCCCGCGACCGACCATCATATCGCTTAATGATTGTGTTTAACTATGGTTTGCTATGTAAACTTTCCCACCTGTATTTGTTATATATCATAATGCTGACGACTGTGTTTAAATAAGTTGAAGTCATTGCTATGTAAACTGTCACACTGTTAAAGTGTATTTGTTATATATAATAATGCTGAATGATTGTGTTTAACCCGTTCCCTCATATTTACGACTTTTGACGACTCAGCAAAATCACTCTGTGAAAACAATGTGATAAATAGAGCATTTGCCCATATAGGAGCAAATGCTCTATTTATCACAATGGTTTCAGACTACAGAATTCTAAAATTTCCTTTTCTCTACTTAAAGCTCCTTTTCGGTAGATTTATTCAAAGAGGTTGTACCTAAAATAGCCTATGAGGTAATGGGTTTTAAAAATGTGCGTGTCTGTATTCTGTTATACATAACTCACTCGGAACACCTCGGCTATTTCTATCGAACTCTGACGGAATACGGCGAGTAGTTACGATCGATACATAACTTAGTATACGCTCAAACCTTTAAGCTGCATTTGCTTTAATTTGCTATTTGAATTTGTTTGTGTTAGCTTACAAGATCATGTTACATGCCCGGGTCTTCCCGTGGTAGAGTGCTTTCGCTTAAATACGGTACATGTATATGTAAATCTGTATTACTCTGTAAGCTGCCACTTTTACAATTGTTATCAAAACGCTAAATGACTGTGTTTAAATATGTATAAGTCTGTACTGCTTTGAACTATGTCAAACCTTGTCAAAGTTGCAGAATGATTGTGTTTTAATTAGATCACGACCATGTCACACGCCCGGTTCTTCCTGCGGTAGAGCATCATAATGCTGCATGGTTGTGTTTAACCCTATTCCTCATACAATCACTCCATCAAGCAGTTGTGAACAGAGTAGACTCTAAGACCGGACAGAGTCTATACTCTCTTGGCTTATGGTATAATTAAGATCTGATTCTATAGTTTCAATCTGAGCCAAAATGTCCTTCTTTTAAGAAATGAATGACGTGTTTCCGGTGTTCATGAGGTTATGCAACGCATAGCTTTACGAGCAAAGTTAGTGAAGCCCGAAGGGCTTCACGTGAATCTTTGCTCGTAAAGCTATGCGTTGCATAACCCATGAACACCGGGAGCACGTCATTTATTTCTTATATTTATATTCCATTGTATTTCTTATATTTAAGAAATGAATGACGTGCTTCCGGTGTTCATGAGGTTATGCAACTTTCTTTTTAGAATAAGGTTATATAAGGACGTTGCAGGGCGAATGTAAATATTGCATTATAAAAATATTCTAATTAATTTTCGTGATATCATTTTTTCTGACATAAATATGCAACAAGGAAATGGTTAAATATGCCGTTATATATAATTGCTGAATGATTGGACTTAGGTATGTTTAGTGAAAGTAGCCGTTTTCCCTCATTGTGACCATGTGACTGTATTTACTGTATACTGTATAATAGATGTAAATGCTTCTTGCATAAAAGCGAGACTTCGTATAATTTGAAATAAAAGTGGAAATTGGAAAGTCTGTATTACTCTGTCCACTGTCCCACCTTTAAGTTGTTTTAGTTTCAATTTGCTATTAGAAGTGTTATACGTCTACATTGTACTATAGCTGACGACCATGTTAGACATTCTAGTTTCCCCCGCGATAGCGCATTATAATGCTGCATGATTATGTTAGCCCTTTCCCTCATTCAAACATGAAATTATTAGTAAAGAGAGAATACCCAGATCAGATGATTCCTAAAGGAATCGTCTGCTCAGGGCCTAATCTGTTTGATTATGGTATAATATAGATATAATTGGGATTAAATAGTTTAATTAAAATTGCTCGGTACACTGTCACCTTTAAAACTACCTTTATTTTATATCACACTGCTGAATGACTGTTTAAATATGTATCAGTCTGTAATACTCTGTATTGCTGTAAACGCTGACCAACCTTTGAGTTGCTGAATGATTGCGTAACATTAGTTTTAATTAGCTATTAAAAATGTAAGTATACTATGAATCTGCTATGTAAAATGTACACCCTGAAAAAACTCCACACACATACGCAATTTTAGCAGTTTAAAAACTGAAATATATAACCTGATTTATATCAATGAGTTATGCGCCAAAGTGTGAAGGCTGCATTAATTTTGCTCTCACTGGTGTTTTGCATAGTTTTAAGAGGAACATACCTTGTAAAACTTTCCGAAACGTGACACAATTGTGCATGAAGGGAGTGTGAACAGATTGGTGTACTTTTTAGGCGATTCTGTTGCGTGATTTGACAGAAAAAAGTGAATTTAATATAACAATTTTGTGCCATATTGGACTTTTAAAATCAAATGTGTGAGCCCCAGGCATCAGGATATACAGGTGGAGATGAGAAGTGGATTAGTGGAGAAGCGGATTACTTATACAAGGTGTGATCTTTCTTTTATAGGGCAATTATCGCCCAATTTAAAACCCAACAACCTATTAGTATCAAGATTAAAACAGCTAGGGCTGTTAGACTTCGGGCAATTTGGCTTAGGTAAATTTAGGGGTTCAAGAGGGGGCAACTCAAAATCAAAACGTGTTTGGGATATAAATAAAGGTGTTCATTTAAACAGATTAAGGGAAATATCCCAATCAAGGGCATTGTTTATGTACCATGTTCTAATTGCTCCGTGGTATTTCAACATACTTATAGTAGTGTACTCGTCACTGTGTATGTATGCTCCACTTCTGTTGATATTGTATTAAGCGACCACTAGCTGAGGTGACCTGGGGTTCTCGGGGGTAGATGCTTTGTAATAGGGAATGGGATTAACTCTGCATTGGGTTTTTCCTACACTGGATTAAGCTTGGGTTAAGAATTATTTTTTTTTTTTTTTTTTTTGTTCGCTTAATGCAATATTTACTGCAAGTGTATAACATCGCTGTGCTTTTCATAGCATACTTACTTATACTTCATAATGTCAGCGGCATGCCTCACTTAGACATGTATAATTATATTTTCATATTCATGTTATACTATAGTCTTCACATGCATGCTTTCTTTTATAGTATACATGTAATTTGTCATTTGGTCTCATGGTATTGTAATCTTCAGATATGGAGGAAATAAAGATATATATACATTTGTTTCTGGAAACCGTCAGATCAAAAGGGAAATTCTATCTGCTGGCGTAAATTTCTATCACAGAAACACTGGTAAATTCTCAGCAGTGCCCTTTTCCAGGGAAACGGACAATCTTGTACTTGTAAAACGCGAAACTCCGACGCCAGCAAGAATTCAGACTGTGATCTGGATCCAAACTGTCACACACATTTTGCCAAGTCAGATGCTTCAAGACTATTTGAGAATGCTATCTGGAGTATGAAATGTTTTGAAACTTTCCCTTTATAATCAGTGCTGGGAATAAAGTTGGGAAAAGTGTGAGTGATATCTGTATGGATTACCCTTCAAGGGATACAAACCAGCCCATGAGACAAAGGTAACTAAGGTTTGGACACAATATACAGTTAGAATAGCAATCAGCTGTATATATACTACATTGTTTGCAGTACTAAAGTGTGCCTTGACTCTTTTCATGAAGCTACTGCTGTGCTTACTGATATATTGACCCTTTGCATGCCACAGACAGAGCGATGGGTCCCTATGCAAATAGTTTGGATCCAGATGAGATGCTGAAAATACCGTCTCTCTACCGACTCCAAATTGTTTGACACTTTCACCATATTTTTGTATAGAAAAGGAAGGGGATCCCTGCCCTGATCGATATTCATGGAAGGAATTATGACACCATGTATATTTATTGGATGAAGTTTTTGTAATGTATATTTTTCAAGGAAATTTCGCTTTGACAAGACTGTCCTTAGAGTCAGATCTACATCACGTCAGGAGCAAACTTAGCAGACCCTGATCTTGGTCTGCTAATTTTGCAAATTAATGAAAATGTTTTTTACATGAAGGAAAGGGTTAAAAAATTATAGGATAACTGTTTTTGCGGAAAACAAACTGCTCAGCCTGCAAAGTGTTAATGCTGGTCACTTCAGATGGACACTATGGTGTAACACAGAGACATAAACTATTTGACTGCAGGGAATTACCAAATGATGGTAATACCGATAGTATCAAGCTTCTTTTTTTGAAGATATTTTAAATTTCCAACTAGCTGAATAGTGGATTGGTCCTTTACTGTTTAACCCATTCCCTCGTATTGACGCCTTTTGAGGCCTCTGTAAAAATCATTTTATGAAGCCACTGCGATAAATAGAGCATTTGCCCTTATGGAGCGAGTGCTCTACTTATCACAATGTTTTCAAAACTACATAATCCTATATGTTTCTTTTTGTATAGTAAATGCTCCTATTCAGTGGATTTATTCAGAGGTTGTGTCTCGAGGTGGCATATAGGGTAGTGGGTTAACAATAAAGTAAGAAAGGGTGTATTAAGTGAGATACTTAAAAGACAAATGGTGCACAACCAAATTGGTAGCAGAAATAACATAGTCTAGTATGGATATTCTCCAGGTAAGTTGGCTGTATACCTGCATTGGAATTTAAAATGTTCAGGTTCTACCCTTTGCAGGCTCTCAGACTCCTGTTAAAGATAGACTCTTTGTGGGTTTACTGTAATTTTCATTGTTGCCTGTACATTTGTACAAAAAGCGGTGATCCAGAAGAAACACCAAGTAGGTTGCTTTTTGAGGTTGAGACAAAGGGAAGTAACTTTTAGAAGACATTGAATGACATTCTTTTTAATAGACCTAATATCTCAAAATGCACAATGTTTTATGGCACTTTCAGAACTTGACTTTTCCGTACCGGGAAGTATGATGGCACAAAGTGCAATTGCGTCAAATTTGGAGCCGGACTATTTGATATCTCAAAGTGTGTTCCATTTGGAAATGGAAAGTGGCACTAGGACTTACAGCAGAATGCAATTTTGCAGATAGGACTTGTACAGTACTGAAAGATTAACCCTTTACTCCATAGAGGCACATTTGCAAAGGAAACATACCCGGATCAAATAGCTCCTATTAGAGCCATCTGAGCAGGGTCTGCTCTGTTTGATTATGAAGTGATGGAGGGCCGATTCTACACTTTCCGTCAGAGAAAATAATTCCTCTGTCCATGGACCGTTATAGAAATATCAATTTATAAATGATTCGGATATTCAAAGAGAGTTGGGTAGTCAGTCTGTATGTCTGGTGTGGTCAGCAGGCAGGGGATTAACCCTATCCTCCATATACCTTTCTACGCCTCTATGGGAGCTCACTTTTTGAAAAATGGAGCCTTTGCTACATAGGTACAAATGCTCTATTTACCGTGATGGTTTCAATACTACACAATTCTAAACTTTTACTTTTCTCTAGTAAATGCTCCTTTTAGGTAGATTTATTCAAAGAGGTCTGATCTAAATATAGCTTGTTAAGGAATGGGTTAGACAGTCCATAATTTGCCGTCTGCAAGGTCTCTTTGCCATTGTGGTATACATGTATGAAATAATTTCAGCAGTAATTGGATCCGTTTAGATACTGATGGTGCAGAATTTAAGAATTTAGCCAATTTTGGCTTCGTCCAGAGTTACTTCAACAATTTCCCTGTTCAGTATTCATGTAAGAGTTGAAGACATCGTTAATGTTTATTAACTGAATTTTGCTAGTAAAATTATTTTAGGCCAATTTTGCTTTCACGAGACCGAGGAGCATATTTATATTTATATGGAAATAAGCAAACGGAGCAGATCCTTATTAGATGGCTCATCCTGTTGAAGCCATTTGATGTGGGTCTGCCCTGTTTGCAGATACATGAAATAGTGCTTAAAATGAGGGTTGGGACACCAGGTAATATATTTCATGAATATCAGATGTATAAGTATTCAAGGTTATAGGTAACCAATATCAGCTCATTTTTGTTGCATTGTTTTAACACACTCCCCCTTTTTTTCATTTGTCAGTTCTTTCTTGTCTCCAAAGTTTTAAGGAGACAATGTTTTTTTGTTTGCTTTTTAAGTTTCATATGTTGTTACTATGATCTTCAAGAATTGTGCTCTCTCTGTGCTGAAATATGTTCAAGTTACCCAATCCAGAATGACAGCTAAAATTTTGTCAGTCAACTCTCAGGGTTTAGGATCAAATGAAAAACGTCTTGATGTCTTTAATTTCCTGAAAACAAAAGATTGTCAAATCTACTGCTTGCAAGATACCCATTTTACGAGTCAGACAGAAAAATTTATTCGTGCACAGTGGGGATTCAATTGTATATTTAGCCCAGGTAGCTCAAACTCAAGAGGAGTTGCAATATTATTCCATAAGAATTTAGAATACATCTTACATGACCACACGTCTTGTAATGAGGGAAACTTTTTAATAGCTGATCTTACTGTTGAGAAAAACAGATTCACATTAATTAATATTTATGGGCCAAATACTGATTCACCAGAATTTTTTGACAATGTTTTAAAGTCATCTGTAACATATAATAATGAAAAAATAATAATTTGTGGAGATTTCAATGTTGTGCAAAATCCCAGTATAGATTGTTATAACTATATGCATATCAATAACAAGAAATCTCTAGAAAAGATTAAACAAATCAAAGATGACTATAATTTTATTGATCCGTTCAGAGAAAACTATCCGAACCTCCGACGCTATACATGGAGAAAAAAGAATCCGTTAAAACAAGCCAGATTAGATTATTTTTTAACTACAGAAAATCTTTTAACATCTGTCTATAAATGTTACATAGAACCAAGCTACCGGTCAGACCATTCTATGATTATTCTTGAACTCAAATTTATCGATTTTCAAAAAGGCAAACCACTTTGGAAACATAACAACTCACTTCTAAAAGACCTTGATTATCTGAAAATAATTAATGAAAAAATATCCAATATTAAAATACAGTATGCTCTGCCGGTATATAATTATGAAAATATTGATGATATACCAGATAATGAGATACAACTTGTAATAAATGACCAGTTGTTCCTTGATACCGTACTCATGGAAATAAGAGGCAAATCCATCTCCTATGCAAGCTTCAAAAAGAAGGAAAATGAGAGACATCAGAATGAAATCATAAAAGCTATTGAACAAATTGAACAGAACTTAACGCCTGACAATCAGAAACATCTTGAAGATATACAGGCATAATTAACTAATCTTCGCAGACAAAAGATGCAAGGCATTCTAATTCGACCAAGGGCAATCATAATTGAAAATGATGAAAAACCAACCAATTACTTTTGTGGCCTTGAATCCCAAAATTATATCAGTAAAATAATTCCAAAGATTGAGAAGGAAGATGGCACAATTGTAAAGGAACAATCTGAAATTCTTGAGGAGACAAAAATGTTTTATCAATCATTGTTCTCAAGCAGAGATAATAAGTTAATTGATGTCGACAAAGGAGCAGAACTTAAAAATGACCACATTCCTAAATTATCAGAAACTGAATCTAAATCTCTAGAAGGATTAATTACATATAAGGAGGGGTCTGATGCATTAAAATCAATGAAAAACAATCGTAGTCCTGGATCAGATGGTTTTAGTGCAGATTTCTTTAAAGTATTTTGGCGAAAATTAGGACATTTTATATTAAGAGCTATTAATTACGGATTCAAAAATGGTGAATTATCCACTACACAAAAAGAAGGTATAATAACATGCATTCCAAAAGAAAATAAATCACGACAATTTTTAAAAAATTATAAACCAATATCCTTGCTGAACTGTGCATATAAAATTGCGTCCAGTGCAATCGCAAATAGAATTAAAACTGTGTTACCAAAACTTATTAATCAGGGTCAAACAGGATTTATAGCTGGCCGGTATCTCAGAGAAAATACAAGGATAATATATGACATCATGAATTTTGCAGATAATCACAACATACAAGGCCTTATTCTTCTGGTAGATATTGAAAAAGCATTTGATTCCTTATCGTGGAACTTTATCAAGAAGGTTTTGCAATATTTTAAATTTGGCAAGTCCATTCAGTCATGGATAACAGTATTAAATAAAAACGCAAAACTTTGTGTAAATCAAGGCGGAAAATTGTCATCTTTTTTCGAAGTTGAAAGGGTTGCCGACAAGGGGACCCTATCTCACCTTATATTTTCATCTTATGTGCTGAGATCCTTGCTATAAGAATCAGACAGAATAAAGATATAAAAGGGATCAAGGTTGGCAATGTTGAATTTAAATTCTCACAATATGCAGATGACTGTGCTGCAATTCTTGATGGCTCGTCAAACTCACTGAATGAAACATTAAATGAATTGTCAGCATTTGCACAATATTCAGGTCTCAATGTAAATTTTGACAAAACGCAGGTTGTTTGGATAGGTAAAAATAAATATAGTAGTAACACCATAAAAACAAAATGGAAGCTGAAATGGGGAGTAACTGGCTTTAAACTCCTAGGGATAAACTTTGATGTGGATTTGGAGAAAATTGTAATTCTAAACTATAAAGATAAGATATCTCATTTGTTTTTTGTTGTTGTTTTTTTGTGTTTTTTTCTATTACAATTATTAATTAATTTCTTTGTTCAGTCTGTTAATATTATAGTTCAGCTCAACAGGTTCTTGCAGCGACTGCCATGGGATGATTGTTCTTAGCCAAACATATCAAAAGTATCGTAAAATACTTGAACCGAAACCAGGACAATTTGTGCCTTAGGTCTAGCACCAGCTTAACATTTACATTTAACAGCTCACTACAAAAACTTTGTTATCATTATATCAGTTATATGTACGATATCCAATCTTTGTATTGCTTGTAAATTTATGATTTGTATGCGGGCTTGTAAGATGTGGAGAGGGATGGTTTTCCGACCCTCATACGTCAAATGGACGGGGAAAATAAATGGGGTCCCTCGCTGCAGGGCCTGAAAAAAAAAGATATCTCATATGAAGGGGGTTATTAGCAAATGGAAAAGACGATATCTTACACCTATAGGAAAAATAACAGTGATAAAATCGTTATTGTTACCCATATTCAACCACTTGTTTATATCGGTCCCTAATCCACATGAAGATATCTTGAAACGTTTAAACAACTTGTTTTTTGATTTTCTATGGGAAGGACCAGCAAAAATTAAACAGAGCATAATCATAAGGAATACCATGAAGGAGGACTAAAAATGATAAACTTGCTAGCATTTATACGGAGTCTTAAAATTACATGGTTAAGACGGTGTATTTTTAATCCAGGTAAATGGAGCAAACTTGCTGCGGAGAGTTTTGATTTAAAGAATGTTTTAAAATTTGGAGATGCATTTATACAAATACAGAGACAGAAAATGAAAAACAGATTTTGGGAAGACGTTTTAAAATCATATGATGTACTTATAAAGACAGCTTCTGTATCAAATACAGATCAATTTCTTGCCACACCAATATTTTACAATAGTGAGATTATAATGGGGGAACAACCCATTTATTTTAAAAATTGGTGTGAAAAAGGAATATATCTTATCAATGATTTAATACAAGAAAATGGCAATTTCTATAATGAAGCAGATTTTAATCACTTTTGCCTAGTACATACTAACTTTTTACAATATAATGGATTAATAAAGACTTTAAAAGAATATGCAAAAATAAACCACGTGCAACTACTAAACAAAAAGCTCCCCAATCCAAGTATACCATTTTCAATCTCAATTTTGATAAAGAGTAAAAAAGGCACAAAAGATATTTACAATATTCTGAATAAAAATAAAGAAATTGCGACAGCAAAGCTAAAATGGGAAAAATATTTGATATAAGTGAAGAAACGTGGAAACATATTTTTATGTCACCATTTAAATCTAGTAAAACCTCCCTGCAATGGTTTCAGATAAGAATAAATCATAATATATTACCAACCAAAAAATATCTGTTTGCTATTAATGCCATTACTAGTCCTCTATGCTATCACTGTCAGGTTGAAGAAAACATTATTCATATGCTTTGGTCCTGCCCTGAAACACAAGCCTTCCTAGAGAAAATAAAAACATATCTTAAAACTAAATATATAGATATCATATTTCAGGAAAAATCCTTTATTTTTAACATTGATAACACACCTGCCGATTGTTCCTTTCTGATCCAACTGAAACACTACATATTTGTGTCTAAGTTTCATAATAAACCACTGTCTATAACATCAATAATGAATAAACTGAGAAATTATTTTCAGCCAATGAGTTATTTAGCCCATGAAAATAACAGAATAAACAAATTTGTAAAGCGATGGGAAAAATATATACATATATTAGACAGTGGCTATGCAAAATAACTTGCTTACAATTCACTTTTTAAAAATTGTTTTTCCACATATTGTCAAATAAGTTATTAAATACTATATTATTTCCAAATCAAGTTGCTACAAATTATTACCCTAACTCTGGCAGTGAAAACTCCTGATCATTCTGCATGAAGCTTATTCTTTTGAAACGTGTATGTGTTTCATGCACACAGAGAGCTCTCTTGAAAAAAATGTCTCATCATAATTCCCCATCCAAATATAAAAAAGACAGGAAGGCCGAAAGAACCTGCCTTTATTTGGACATTACATGTATGTAAATTATGCTACGATTATCTTTGTAAAGTGTGTGAGGGATGGCCCACCCCGACCTGTAACACACTAATTGGACGGGTGAATAAAATTATAAAAAAAAAAAGAAAAAAAAAGACTTCAGACTGTTGTAAAAGTATGCAGTATAAATCCTAGATCAGTCAGAAACAAGGCTCTTTCTATTTGCGACTATATTGTTTCAAATGACTTAGACGTGGTAGCCGTTACAGAAACCTGGCTCGGTAGTTCTGTAGGAAAATCATGCCTAAGTGAACTAGTTCCCACCAATAACCAAATTGAACATGTCCCTCGCTGCAATGGCAAACGTGGCGGCGGGGTGGCAGTCATACATAAGACTTCAATAGGACTTCGCCTCCATGCGTCAACAAGAGACGGTGATTTCTCACATTTTGAGTACATGGACTGCACTGTAAGTATCCGATATTTCACTCTACGCCTAGTAGTCGTTTACAGACCACCACCATCGCGGGGAAATGGCCTTAAAACCGGAGATTTTCTTGATAATGAATGGCCACTTTTCCTATCTAAATTTGTGACTTGTGACAGACCGGTCATCATTGTAGGGGACTTAAACCTCCATCTTGACAATCAAAGTGACAAGATAGCCTTAGATACAAAGATGTTTTCCCTTCTCTTTATTTTCCTTTCTCTAATCAATATATTCTCGCTGTTTGGTTTTTTCCTTTTTGTTTTGCTTTTCGACTTCATTTATTGTTATTTTGTCCGTTGTAATACTAGTAAATAAGGGTGTAACAATACGGCAATATTGCAATATATTGCAATATATTGCAATACGCCTCTTAGCAATACGTATTGTAATACAGTTCTTCCGTATTGCAAAATTCTATATAGTAGAAACTTAAAGGAGAAATTTATCATATTGAACAAATAGAAACTATAACTTGGTCAACGACCTGTAATTTCAACTATATGTACTTATTTTTTTTGAAATTTTGTCCTCCTTTTATCCTTTCAAGGATATAAATAAGTTTTCAAGGCTAATTTCTATCCATTTTTTACTTACGAGTTGCCACAATATATTGCAATATATTGCAATACAGTTTCTCTGTATTGCAATATATTGCAATTCAGTTTTCAGTTTTCACTGTATTGTTACACCCCTACTAGTAAATCCGTAGATTCTATAGTTTATCCAGATGTTAAGGAATATTATATTTGAATATAACTTACTATCCGCTCAGCGAAAAACAATCATGACAAGGAGAGGATCTCAAATAAGCTCCTGCTTTCGATCTAATCCTTTTTACTTTGATGTATGTATTTGTTTATAGAAATGTGAAATGCTTATTGAAAATAAAATATGTTTAAATTAAAGTGACAAGAACACAGTTAACTTTGTTAGTACACTAGAGTAATTTGGATTGTAACAGCATGTGGATGAAGCCACCCATGTTGGTGGACATACCCTTGATGTTGCTATCACGAGAAACGGTGATGACTGTGTGTCAAATATTGAGGTTGCTATCTGACGGCACTGGTGAAGTTTCAGGACTATCTGACGGCACTGGTAAAGTTTCGCGCGATCATTTTTCCGTAACTTTCGAAGCAAAGGCGGCTAAACCTCCAACAGTGAGAAAAACTGTTTTATTTCGGAAACTTAGGGCAATTGATGTTGACTCATTTAAAAGAGGTCTCCTCAACTCTGAATCCATCAAAGCAAGTTTGCAAATGACAGATGTTGATGAACTGGTTAACACAAGCTCTGGCGGCACTTGCCGATAAACATACACCATTGTATACTAAAACCATAACGCTCAGACCATCATTCCGTGGTATACCCAGGAACTGCACGATGCTAAACATACACGGCGCAATTTGGAAAGAAATTGGAAAAAGTCCAGACTCACAATAGACCATCAACTATACAGAGAACAGTGTGCCAACGTAAACAAGATGTTGACAAAGTCAAAGGTTGATTTCTACTCAGAGAAAGTAGAATCTTGCCAGGCAGACTCAAAGAGTCTTTTCAAAGTCACAACTAGTGACATCACATTGCCTAAGACTTCGTCCTCAAGACAACTTGCACAATACTTCAGTGACTAATTTGTCAACAAGGTGAACAAAATGCGGGCAGATATTGCATCAGGCACTACATATCGAGTGCACCAGTGATCACTGAAATGCAGCATGCAACGAACGCTTTTGATAGTTTTGTTACAGCTACAGAAGAAGAAGCAGAACAGATCATTAAGGCATCCCCTTGCAAGTCCTGTGAACTGGATCCTATACCTACATGGCTGTTAAAGTCATGCCTTGATGAACTTCTACCGATTCTGACAAAAATTGTAAACTCCTCTTTAGACACTGCCTATGTTCCAAAAAACTTCAATGTCAAACCTATTTTGAAGAAACCGAATCTGGATTCAAACGAATTATATGCCTGTTTCGATTTTGCCATTTGTCTCCAAAGTGTTAGAAAAAGTGGTCGACAAGCGCATTGAGTCCCACTTGACCTCGAACAGACTACATGAGCACCATCAGTCGGCATACCGAAATCATCATTCAACGGAGACTGCTCTCCTGAAAGTTCAAAACGACATCCTTCAATCCCTAGAAAAAAACGAAATAACAGTTCTGGTCATGCTTGACTTATCGGCTGCATTTGACACTATCGATCATGAAACTCTGCTGAAACGCCTGGAAAAAGACTTCAGAATTATTGGAAAACCTCTTGAGTGGATAACCTCTCCTACCTGAATGACCGCTATCAAATAGTCTCAGTAGATGGAGTAGATGGAGAACTTTCCACCCCAGTTAAAATATAGCGTGCCACAGGGTTCCGTCCTAGGACCGAAACACTACATAATGTTCACGAAACCTGTCGGCTCAATCTGTCAACTAGAGGCTTTATCGCGAGTTGAGGACTGTCTCAAAGAAGTAGTCTCTTGGATGCATCAGAGCATGCTGAAGCGCAATACTGTTAAGACTGAGGTCATTCTGTTTCATACAAAAAACACGGAAGTACCTGCAGAGGTTAGTGTGCAAGTAGGACCCTCTAAAATCAGACCATCTTTATGTATAAAGAATCTAGGTGCATGGCTCGATTCACAAATGGATATGACATCACATGTCAATTCCGTGTGTAGGTCTAGTTATGCACAGCTCCGGCAAATAGGCCATATCAGAAAGTACCTCTCACCTGATGCTACCAAGACTTTGGTAAACTCTCTTGTTACATCGAAGATAGACTACTGCAATTCACCGCTGCATGGAATTTCAAACAACTCACTGCGGAAATTTCAAAGAGTGCAAAACACAGCAGCCCGCATCATAACCAGAACTCCTCGATATAATCATATCACGCCGGTTCTGAAGGACATTCACTGGCTTCCGGTTCAACATCGGATTGAATTCAAAATTCTGACTCTTACGTATAAAGCCATGCACAATGAATCTCCCAAGTACATTGTCGACATGCTTGACGTATACAGGCCGCGCAGAGAGTTAAGGTCAGCAAGTAGATCATTGTCGTGTGTTATGCCAAAAAGTCGTAAGGTAAAATATGGTGAGAGAAGTTTCATGCATGCAGCTCCGAAACTTTGGAATGCTCTATCTTCAGGCATTAGAGACGCAAGGTCGCTGGTATGTTTCAAAAGGTGTCTGAAAATGCATTTTTTTCAACATTCGTTACTAGGACAGTTTGTTTAGAATAGGAATGACTTTCAGCCAACCTTTTCAGCTAACAGGTTACCCAATAGTTATGTACAGTGGCAACTAAGCTATTGATAGGAATGGCTTTCAGCCAACCTATTAAGCTAACAGTTGACCCAGAAGTCATGTACATTGGCAACTGAGTTCAGGATAGGAATGGCTTTCAGCCAACCTATCAAGCTAACAGTTGGCCCAATAGTCATATAAATGGAATGATTTTCAGTCAGCCCATTTATTCTAATTTATGATATTGATGAGCATAGCTTTCAGTCAACTTGTCTGTATCAAGATGGTTAATATAGATTATTCTAATTTGTGATGTTGATGAACATGGCTTTCAGTCAACTTGTCTTGTAAATACAGAGTATTCTAATTTGTGATATTGATGAGCATGGCTTTCAGTCAACTTGTCTGTATCAAGTTTGTTAATACAGTGTATATCTTTTGCATATCTTTCACTGACCGGATGGAAAATCATGCATTTCCGGCTAGCGATTTCATATATATTGTACCTCTTTCATTGTCTGGATAGATAATTATGCGGATCGTTCAAGTTAGTGATTTTATCCATGTGAAGCGCTTTTGAACGCACATATCCAGTGTGAAAAGAGCGCTATATAAATGTGGAATAATAATAATAATAAAAATAATCAGGTTCTAAACTATGAACTCGGCAGTTTGCAATAATTTCCAGCACGCGAAAATTAGACAATAACTTCAAATGCTTATATGATATTGATAAACACTTATTTATAAATATTGATACACATAGAATCCATTGTCGATAAGGTTTGACCTGGCACTGCATGAATATTCCGCATTTTTCCGTAAGCTGTTTTTATCCTTCCAAACACACACGTGAAACATGCGTCACTATCACGATTTTTCATCGACGAAAGTCGACGGAAAGTAATGAGTGCCAGTTCAAACCTTACGGATAATATTGTCGATAAGGTTTGACCTGGCACTGCATGAATATTCCACCTTTTTCCGTAAGCTGTTTTTATTCTTCCAAACACACACGTGAAATATGCGTCACTATCGCGATTTTTCATCGACGAAAGACGGCGGAAAGTAATGAGTGCCAGTTCAAACCTTACGGATAATACCACTTTTATCAGAGACATACATACATGTACATATGTCTCTGATTTTACCATATATAACGTGATCTTGATCTGGATCTGAACTATGAATTGCGGTTTGCGATAATTGCCGACACGTGGGTTCGAATCCCGTGTCGACCTTAAAACTTTTTATGCCCCCATAGACGATAGTCGGGGGACATATTGTTTTTGCCCTATCTGTCTGTTTGTCTGTTTGTTTGTCAGCAACTTTAACATTGGTCATAACTTTTGAGCCAGTATAGATAGAGACTTGATATTTGGCATACATATGTATCTCATGAAGCCGCACATTTTGAGGGGTGACGTGTCAAGGTCAAGGTCATCCTTCAAGGTCAGAGGTCAAATATATGGGTCAAATCGCCGACTTTAACATTGGCCATAACTTTTGGACCAGTAGAGATAGAGACTTGATATTTAGCATGCTTGTGTATCTCACGAGGCTGCACATTTTGAGGGGTGACATGTCAAGGTCAAGGTCAGAGGTCAAGGTCAGAGGTCAAATATATGAGGGGGCATAGTGTTTCACAAACACATCTTGTTTTTAATTTTGAATGAATAGTAGAGTATTATTTTATGTCATATTGTATAATTGTATTGGCCATTTATGCACATATTCGTCTATGTTAGAGAAGGATGCCTTTGTTTGAGTTCGAGTCCTATATTAGCCATATTTCCAATAATAAATCGATGCTAAAATAAATATGAATATCAATATAAGTTGTAGCAAATGTCTTGTACAAGTGGCCTCTTAATTCAAAACAAAACTAATGCTCTTAAGGGGACTTTCCTTAATATATTAGGAAAAAAATATTTTAGGTTGATGCGAGACTCGAACCTGCGCCTAATAAAATGTTGGCCGATCATATACTTCTTTATGGTCCAACGACTTATCCACTACGCTATATTTCCGATAACTAATGCGCCTATACTGAACATTTTCTTTTATAAATGGCACGTGGATATCCTAAATGCTGATCTCCCTTAAAAATGGACTCGGCGAACCCGTGACCCGTCAGACCTAGTTGTTTGACTATACAACAGCACGTTTTATGCAAGAATTTTGTGTCACGCCTAAAGTTATGCTGCGGTCTGTTGCTATTAGATATGGAAGTCGTATTACGCAATGTAAAGTAGTACTTCACAAATTCGTTAACTTTCTTGGTTTTAGGGCGTATTTCAGCGAGAAAAATAATCAAGCATGGGATTTGTTAAGGCCGGGGGGTTCTATACCCTCGGTTGGTCTGTTCCTATCGAAAACTCGCTAAAGCTCGTTTCCGACTGGAACAGACCAACCTCGGGTATAGAAACCCCCGTCTTTAACAAAACCCATGCTTGATTCTATTAATCTGCCATCTAACTGCATGTCAGTAGCCTTATTTCAGCCTTGGTGCTGTTGTTTTTTGTGTGTGTTTTGTCTGTGTGTGTGTTCGCCCCACCACCCCATTTTTTTCGACAACAGACGTGTAATTGGGAACTTGGGAAATGTCATGTCTTCTTTATTTTGAAAATACACAGAATTAAAGTTTTATTATTGGACTTTGTTTAATGTTTAGTAGACCTACAAGGGAAAGGAAACAGTACACAAATTGGAGAGAAAATTGTAGCCTTGCCAAACATATAAAATGAAACTATTTCTTTGCACTAACTATACTATACCATTTCAGGATTCTAGCTTCATTGTTGGTTCACACGTAAATAACGATCGTCTAAATAACAAATATGACATACGCCTTTACCTGCTGAATAATTAAAACTGACTGCTCCATTTCCAAATATAAATCAAACAAAAGTTTGTATCAAAAGTTATGAAGAAATTATTTGTATGACAAGGAATACAGACCCTGATCAGCGAGCTCCCCAGGGGTCTACACTTGTTGCAAATGTCTTATATACTTGTTTCCCTAAGGGTTTAACTTTAATCATATTTAAGCCCATTCCCTCATATTGACGTCTTTAATTGGACACATATCACTCGCTATCGACTGTGTTGCCATGAGGGGTGCGCCTGCGAGAAGACATGTTACGGTTTAGTAAAGAGAATGTTAAAGCGCCTGTCCAATGTGTTAAGGCTCCTGCCCATATTTTCAGCACCCCGGGCGAGATGGAGCAATAAAAATACATTATCAGGTAATAAGTAAGATTTGTTTCAAGTTTTAAATACGTGTTAGTCTTATTACTGGGTCGTAGATATTGAGTGTTGTTAAAAAATAAACTGAAAGTTGTATTAAACGCAATTATGGAACACGTATCCCATTCTTAATACCAATACTTGATATGCCAGATTTTAACAGCTATTGTAGAAATTAAATCTGACTAAACCTTTGATGAACTCAGTGTATAGACGAATCAGAGTGGTCCAAGAGGCACCCTCTGATCAGGGTCTGCAATGTTTGTCATTCAATATTCACTAGCAATGCAGACCCAGATGAGAAGGTTCCATTAGGAGTTCACTGACCAAGGTCTGTGTTGTTTGTCATTCAGAATCCCCTAGCACTGCGGACCCAGATGAGAAGGCTCCTCTAGGGGCTCTCTGGACAGGGTCTGTATTGTTTGTTCTTCAAAACCCCTTAGCAGTGCATAAACAGATGAGAAGGTTCCTCTAGGAGCTCTCTGACCAGGATCTGCATTGTTTGTGATTTAAAATCTCCTAGCAAACCTTTCAAACTGAATAGATTTTATTAATTAACCCGTTCCCTGTTTTATATTCAGTCTAATTTTCAATACGTCTTGAATATTCATGGACAAAATAGTTATATTGAAATATATAAGGCGTAACCTTGTAGCCATTTTAGAAACTAAAGAAATAAATTTATCAAATTCCAATAGCAAACAGAGCAGACCCTGAGCTGGGTCTACTCTGTTTGCAAATGCGTGAAAAGATGTTTATATGACGGAAAGGGTTAACAATGATTGCCTATTCCATTCTAAAACATCAGCTTTGAACATGTTAGCCCTTTTCATGATAAGGACACATTTGGTGCTTCTGTAAACATAGTAGATCCAGATCAGAGGCTGAAATGTTATAGATTCGTATTTGTTTACAATAGCAAATATTTGTACTTTTAATACGATAACTAAAATAAGTCATACATGAATATTCATCCGGTAAAAGGTTATTAACAGTTACAACATGGTTCTATAATAAAATATAATTTTCTTAACAATAAGCACGACTGGCCAATTCTCCATTGCAAAATTGATATTTTCGTCAGCTAATCTTTTTCCTGATATAAAGTATATAAACGCCAAACCCAGATCTGAAGACTTCTGTAGAAGACGTCTGATCAGGATCTACTCTATTTGTTTATGGTATAATTGTCTTCCCTGTCTGCCTGTCGCAAAGTTTGTCTGCTCTTCTTCCCCAAAACGGCTGGGCAGATTTGAATAAAATGTCACAGCATGAGTGCAGTTGTGCATGTCGCCAGGGTGATCTGGTTCGATTGTTTTTCATAGTTATGTCCCCTACAATTTGTTTTAGAAAAAAAAAACGGCAGTAAAAAATCAGTTAGTAATTGTAATTACCATGTAATCGACGTCTTGCATAGATCCAAAGATATGTACCCAGGGAGCCAGTGGGGTCTACCGTGCACCCCCTGTTGTCGGAAGGGTGGGGGTGGGGGGGGGGGGTTAGCACGGTAGACCCCATTGTCTCCCTGAGTAATGACAGAATTTAAGAATCTATCTCGAGTGTTATCTGTAGATGTACAGTAAACCCCCTCTAAACCGGAATTTTGGTAGAGAAGAATTTAGATACTTTTAGGCAGATGACTGCTTAATGCAGGATGAAGGTCATGCAGAAAGCTCATAGAGGAGCTTTCTGCATGACTTTCACCCTGCATTAAGCTACCACCTGTCTCCAAGACCGATATTTTTGCTACATTTAACGTGTAGTTTAGAGGGTTTTTTACTGCATACCAAACACGTCGCTTATGTTAGAATAAAGTCAAAATGTAATGCCGTAAGGCATTCTGGCAGAGTCTGTAACGCTGTAGCTAAGAGACCTTAACATGCGTCATTTGATTGGGAAGAAGCCGTAACATTACACGGATGTGATAGTATGGATAAACTCGTCAAAAGCAATTTAAAACCTGCAAATTAAGTGTACATGCTGGTGCTACATGCTAAATAAGGCATTACCGGTATATATCGTTTAAATATTTTTCACCTTTAGTGAAACGAAATGTAAAACAGAGCAAAATCTTCATGTTTTGAACAAGTTATTACTTTTAAAACCCCTTTTTTCGCGCACTAGTTGCTTTTAACTCGATTTCCTGCGTACGTATGATGTATAATTCGACACGATATACGATATTGCCTAAGTATTGAATAAAGGAACCAAAACTTAGGAAAATAAACGTTAAATGAATCTTCTCTCTCGCATATGTGCAAAACAATAGGCAGGCGCCGTAACAGTATCGAGCCGGTACCTTAACATGTCTTCTCGCAGGCGCACCCCTCGTTGTAACACAGTCGATAGGGAGTGCATATGTAAAATTCACGATTAAAAACCATTGTGATAAACTATGGTTTCAAAACTACACACTTATTAAAGTCACATTGTCTCTAGTAAAAGCAACTTTTCGGTAAATTAATTCAAAGAGGTTGAGTCTAAAAATTGTCTCTGATGTAATGGGTTAACCAGGGGGTAAACTACTAGCAGGATATATACATACTCCAACTTTATCCTGGTGACCAATTTTGAAACAAACTTTCTCCTATTCATTTCCAAGTACAGGTTATTAATGTTTGTTCAACAAAAATGCAATCATTGTGTAAAACAATTTGGACCATGATGAGGCGCTAGGTTACTTTGTGACTCATCTGGATCCAAACTGTATGCAAAGGTAATCACGAATATGTAGACAGCAGGCTTAATGTTTATATACACAGAAATCAACTAGTTGCGGTATACAATTCGTTGGTCAAATAGACCGTGCTCTGAAGACCAGCATGCATATCAATGTCGAAATAATAAGCTTAGGATTTTTTGTACCATCATATTAGGAAGACTGGCCACTCTGTTAAAGATGTACCAGTCCAGCCTGTAGAACATATATCATACGGTAAGTATGCTACTAGTACTTTTAAATCGAAAGCTAGGTTCATAGCTTAATCTGGTAATATTTCAAAAGATCCTGATATAGATGTTTTGTTTTATTTTTTTAAATAAGGAAAACGCAAATCTCGATTACGTGGAATTCGTAAAATCGTTCATGTACATTGTACTATTAAACGAAGAACTCGTATGAAAATGACTATTCTTGATTTACATACCTTACGTATAACTTCGGGTAAACATGTCATGCTTTCTAGATTTTCTTTCTTATCAATATCTTCATTTAAAGAAATTGACGAGAAAGTCGATAAAATCATTTTTAGATCAGACCCCCATATGAAAGGCTAGTTTGATACAAATGAAAACGTATTAGTGATTGAAATTATTTTTGTCCAATGGCGTTGCAGTATTTTTCAAATTCCCCGGGTGATTTATTTAGTAAATCAGCCGTTAACCGACCACTTATATTTAGTAAATGGCGATTTACCAAGTAAGTCAATTGCATTTATTTCGCGCGCGTGCTCAGACCGCGTTGGTTTAGGAGTGACTAAAGATAACCGTTATGTAACAGTGGCTCGGCAAATTACAGTGACATCTCGAAATTCCGCAAAACCTTTACAGCAACAGATGTGGCTCCAAACTTTTTTAATTGATTTAATAAGGGGGCAACTAATGACACATTTATTACATAATCATTAAACAGACTTTACTGTATTTAAAACTATTTTTTAATCATTAGCACAAAATAACTTCTGGATCAACACGCTGGTCATCAATACTTACAAATTGTGAAAACACAAACTAAATTTTAAACGTCAATAATCAGTTTTTCTTCCTTTTTATAAGACTTTTGACACTACCAGGGTCATGAATTAGTTCACGAATACGTGAGTTTGTTGTTAAGGGGAATTCGGGGGTCTTGTGCTAACTTGCAGACAGGCCTTCCGGCTTGAATAAGAGCGATAAATTTGCTGTCTGGTTTTGCAGGCGGGGACAACCAACATTGCGAATGCATTAACATCAATGGCATACTTTAAAGGACATTTAGAAATGTGTAACTCTTTGTCAAATTACCACGTTACTTTTTATTACCTGTCTAAGCGGTCACCGCAAAAGTTGTCTAATTATAGGTATTCATGGCAGTTTTTAGCTCAATACAGGTCAAAAATAATACAGAAAGCTCCTATAAGAGATTTCTGCATTACATTTGTCCTGCATTAAGTAACTACATGTTTAAGAATATGTTCAATAAATGAATGGCCGCTTAAGAGAGGTTCTTCTGTTATGCAATTTGAAACAGCTGTGTGTTGATATTTAAAACTTGAGTCTCCGTGAAAACGTGTGCGGATAGAAATGGTTCTTCGTCAAGAAGCCCATTTAGCAATTTCAATTAATCAGAATCCTTCATTTCATAATTCTCTTTACCTTCCATTGCCACTGTGGTGCAAGCTGTACGGTCGCGAATGTTTAGACTTTTCCAAGATGGCGGACGAACAGGAGGCTGAAAGGTAATCATCACATTTTTACACTTTTTAAACAATGTAGATTTTTCTTTCCGTCTTTTAGTTGGTGTCATAACACAGCATTACAACGCCTGTCAACAGCGGTTTACCTCCTAATGGTTCATGTCTGTGTGTAAGGCTCAAAATCTTCCTTAAACAATGCAGAAACCGAAAATCAGAAATCGAATCGAGAAGGAGGTCATATTTTGCCTCACTGTAAGCTTACCAACAACGCTAAGCCTTTTCTAACACTGTAAGTATATGCATTTGAGTCCGATATTAACGTTAAGTTAATTAGTTTGAAGCACAAATCTACATTTTGTCTTTTTGAGAGGGTTGAAAAAAATGTCGAGTGTACGGTTTAGCCCGTAGTTGTAAAAGTTCACTGTACGGTTTAGACTCGATCTATTTTGTACGGTTTAGACACGATTTTCTTTCAAAAACTGTACGGTTTAGATCGACACATACAAATACTAACGTTTGAATATGCGTCGTATGTCTAAATAGTGTAATCCCTACTTATTAGTGTAGCTATTCGTTCACACAATGCCTATATGTGATTTTGACAGTATATTACAAACAATTAGGATCGAAAACAGAAGCAAAGCATATAATCTGGATCTATACTGGTTAACATTTGAAGACAATTTTATACTTAAAAAGTTTTGAAGTGAATTGATTCTTAAGTTTAACTGATTTGGCATTTGGGTTAAAGTGTTTACCCGTTTCAGTCCTAATGCAAAAACAGAGCGTCTGAAATCAGGTCAAGCACTTTGTACTGTTACTTTGCATTACTTTACATATCTTTTCAGATTATTTGCCTGTTACTTTTGCGAGACAAAGGAAACCATCAGCCACTGTGTAGATGCCAATCCGAGAAATCCAATGAAAATTAGAAGAAAAGAGCTAAGTCATATATATCGGGAAAGTCGGGTCAACGTACATTAACTTTTAATGTAATACCAGACGTTTTGAATTAAACAAGCAAAATAATTCTAAATGGTGAAATGCAAACCATTGAAATTCAAGATATTGACTAAGATTTTAAACTTGGCGATTTTTTTGGTCCAATAAATATACACAGGTATGTTTTTTCCATTTACTTGTTATCCTTTTCTGTTATATAATTATTTCACGTTTATTTTTATGTCATCTTTAAAATGCATGTATGCCCTACGAAAATGACATTTAGACATTCCATACAGACTCAGCCCAGACCCGTCAACACGAAACTGACGAGATATCGACCATGTGCTAAATTATATCAACTCAACTAAATGCCTGTAAAACATAATCCGAGGGTAGGTTCTTTTTTCTGACAGATGATACAGATTAACCATTATGTTCGCTAAATGAATTACCGGCATGTCAAAAACATATTAGTTAAACTTAAAAATCAATTCACTTCAATTTTTAAAGTAAAATATTGTCCTTTAATGTTTAATAACCATTAACCAGTGTATATCCAGGTCATGTTCTACCCATAATTCTATTCTGGTTTTCCAGTTATCTTACTGAAAGAATGCAACGTGTAATTTTACCTGGTACCTTCTCTGACTGTAATACTATGAAGATGGTGTTCTACAAGGATATATATTAGGTCCATTGTTATTTCTTGTTTTTATAAATGATATTGTTAGCGACAATGGATGGAACATTCGTTTGTTTGCTTACGACACTAGCTTGTTTAGTGTAGTTATTACTCTCGTATATATGGCAGCAAATATCAATAATAATATATTAAAAAGGCAGAGCAATGGCTAGTTGAATTCAATCCTAAGAAGACTGAGTCGTTAATAATCTCGAGAAAAATGTCTCATCCGTATATATGCAAGACCATCAAATTCATGAAGTAGATTCACGTAAGCACATTGGCGTTCATCTCTCACGTGATCTAACATGGCACTAGCATATCGAATATATCGCTACTAAGGCATGGACAAGAATAAATTGTCATGCTAAAACTCAAATTCACTTCGGACAGATATTCCCTTGAAACAATCTACGTATCTTTCGTGATACCTATTCTAAAATACGATTATACTATATTTGATAACTGTAAGGCCAGAGAATCACAGTTTTTAAAATTCAATATGAAGCTACCAGTATATGGGACAACTAAGTTGGTTTCTGTTGGTAAATTATTGCATGAAGTTGGATGGAAACGCCTTGAAACCAGACGTAAAAGACAGACTAATTCTCTTTTATAAAATGGTGTTTCATTTAGCTCCAAAATATCTCACAGATCTGGTACTTGAAGTGGCTGGAAGTGTTTCTCGATGCAATTTAAGATTAAGAAACGCTGGTGATATTCCACCTCTGGCCTGTCGCACAACCCATTATAGCAACTCTTTCCTCCCTGCAACAATACAGGAATGGAACAACCTCCCCGAAAATGAAAAACAATCCTTTACTCTAAACGCATTCAAAACGTCTTTGAATATCAATCTGCTAACTGTTCCCAAACATTTTATTACGGCGTCAGAAAATAGCAGCTCCTGCACAAGAGGCTTCGTACAAACTGCAGTTCCTTGAACCATGACCTATTCTCAAAGAACATATCTGACACTGCCTTGTGGCCTCGCTGAAAACGCATCGCACTTCTTCTTAAGCTGTGTGCAAATATACCAACGAAGGAAACCAACGAAGGAAAACAACTTTTTGATGATGTTGCCAGATTCACTACTCCGTCCCTGTCTGTATTTCTGTTTGGCGATCCTCTTTTAAATTACAATACAAACATCATTATAGACGAAGCTGTACATCGGTTTATACAAACCTCAAAGCGATTCTAATAAACTCGGTAACGGTCACCTTCTTTCGAATGTGCTTGTACTGCTCAGAATCCTAGACCATATATGTGTTAACCTTCGTTTCCTTTTTTTGTTTCTTTTATTTATTTATTCTTTTATTCTAAAGTATCTTTCTCATAAAGGTTTTGTATAAACTGATATATCCTGCTTAATTAATTTAATTAGTTTTTCAGTACAATTAATATAGTGCAATAACGGGCAGTCATTTCTGTATAAAGCGAGTGCAGTTGTTACGATGATGGGGGAGAAACACAATAAGCAGTCTTGTTTTCGTTTCCATCCTATTCTTTTCCTTTGTGTTATCATTACAATATTCATGCAAATGTTTAAAAATAAAATACGTTTAAACCAATTTTGTAGTGTGCTTCTGATCTCGATCCATATTGTTTGTGATATGCTGTCATGATCGCAAACATGCATTGCATGAAGGAAGATCCATAATAAATAGTTGGGATTATACTATCTAGACCTACGGCGCAGATTCAAATGGTATCATTTGTTTTGTGTCCAAACCGTACAGTTTTTCGAAAGAAAATCGTGGCTAAACCGTACAAAATAGATCGAGTCTAAACCGTACAGTGCACTTTTACCTCTAATGGCTAAACCGTACACTCGACATTATTTTCAAACGTCTACAAAAGACAAAATGTAGATCTGTGCCACAAACTAGGTAACTCAACGTTAACATCGGGCTCAGGTGCAAATATCCACAGTGTTAGAAAATGTTTAGCGTAGTTGGTAAGCTTACAATGAGGCAAAATATGACCTCCTTCTCGATTCGATTTCTGACTTTCAGTTTCTGCAAAGTTTACCGAAGATTTTGAGCCTTACACACAGACATGAACCATAAGGGGGTACGCCGCTGTTGATGGGCGTTATAATTCTGTGTTATGGCACCAATTAAATGACTGAAAGAACAATCTACATAGTTTAAACAGTGATGCTTACCTTTCAGCCTCCGTTTTGTCCGCCATCTTAGAAAAGTCTAAACATTTGCGGCCGTACAGCTTGCACCACAGTGATTGCTATTGTCGGAAAACCGTAGCACGTCTCAAATGTACCATGTCGCATAATGCTATTATGAATATGCTTCGTGTTAACGATGTAGTGGGTGGTGACAAATATGTAAATTACAAAGCGCGCGACATTTTGTGAACAAAACATAATTTAAATCACTAAATTGATTAGTGTTTGTTAGTCAGCATTTACAAAATAAATCGTAAGGGCGGCTGCACCGCGCTAGACCAATTTATTTTTGTAAATAACAAACATTAACCTATATGTCGTATTACAACATACTGCATGTCTGGTTGTCAACCCTGTCTGGTTGTCAACCCTTTTAAAGTTGCCAATCATACTGCCCCCTTTTCATGTACGTCGACAGGAAAAGCTTAGTACTCTATGAAGACGTCCTCTTATAGAATCCGGAAACGGATGGAGGACGTCGAATCTTTGTATTATCTCGTTTTTGAGACTGAGATTGGGAAATTGCATTGGCGAGTGACGTGAACTAGTATTGATTTTTACTTAAGTGAGAAACAGGTAGTTCATTCTGTTATGTATGTGCGTCCTTGCTCTCGTCCGTCTGATTTTATCGATGGAAATAACTGTTTTCCATTGACATAAATTCACATAATAAAGTATAGTTTGGCACGGGATTTAGTCATATGTGGATGGTGTGTCGTATACAAGATGAAAAGCTCACCATCATCCGTTTTTTGAATATCTTTCTTAATATGTTTTTGACAATCCAGGCCATATATTGATTTTGTATTTATATATTTTAACATACTTTGGCAAACGTCTTTGTCATGAGTAGATTAGCCTCTCACATAACCTCCATTGTATTCGAGTTAATATAGGCATCACATATTTCTCTATATTACACACGATTAATATAAGCTGTAGCGTCATGTAGAAACACCATCTGAACGCAATGTAGACATATATATGTAGGACATGTCAAGAACTAGCATTTTAGTCGAAATATGATGCTCATAGTCATTTTGTACAAACTGATATTAAACTCGTTTTGGAAAATGTTATCAAGCTCGCCAGATGCTCACTTAATATTTTCCAAGACTCGTATAACCTTTTCACTGTTCTGTGTTTATTTCAAGTTTCAATACCTACTATTTCTAACGATCCCTGACGGAATACGGCGAGTACTTACGATTGTTGGTGTGGACTAAAAGTATGGAATTACAGATAACTTTACCCTTATCCCACTATTCACGACCTGACTCACATTTGCAAACAGATTGGATATAGTTGTGTTGCTGAGCAACTTGGCAACCGATCCAAGCGGTTTGACACCCTGTAAATAGTTTCTCAACAGCTTCATCCTACCGGACGTAGTTAAAATTTTATTAGATCGAATTTAAGTAGGAATTATTTTTATACCCCCCTTTTGAAAAAATGGAGGTATATTGATTTGCACATGTCGGTCGGTCGGTCGATCTGTCGGTCGGTCGGTAGGTCGGTCGGTCGGTAGATCGATGGTTTCCGAATGATAACTAACAAACGACATGGCGTAGAATCTTCAAACATGCTGTGGTGGTTGGTCAAGGCCACTAGATGACCCCTTTTTTTTTTAGGTCAAAGGTCAAGGTCACCATGACCTTAACTGGTTAAATGGTTTCCGATAAATAACTGCTCAAGGGTTTGGCTTAGAATCTTCAAACTTGCTGTGGTAGTTGGTCATGACCACTGGATGATCCCTATTGTTTTTGAGGTCACTAGGTCAAAGGTCAACGTCACCATGCCCGTTACTGGTAAAATGGTTTTTGATCAATAACTGCTCAAGGGTTTGGCTTAGGAACTTCAAACTTGCTTAGGTGGTTGGTCATGACAACTGGATGAGCCCTGTTGTTTTTCAGGTCACTAGGTCAAGGTCACCATGACCTTAACTGGTGAAATGGTTTCCGATCAATAACTATTCAAGGGTTCGGCTTAGGATCTTCAAACTTGCTGTGGTGGTTGATCATGACCACTAGATGGTCCCTATTGTTTTTGAGGTCACTAGGTCAAAGGTCAAGGTCACAATGACCTTAACTGGTGAAATGGTTTCGAATCAATAACTACTCAAGGGTTTGGCTTAGGATCTTCAAACTTTCTGTGGTGGTTGGTCATGACGACTAAATGGCCCCTATTGTTTTTGAGGTCACTAGTCATAGATCAAGGTCACCATGACCTTAACTGGTGAAATGGTTTCGAATCAACAACTGCTCAAGGGTTTGGCTTAGGATCTTCAAACTTTCTGTGGTAGTTGGTCATGACAACTAGATGACCCCTATTGTTTTTGAGGTCACTAGGTCAAAGGTAAAGGTCACCATGACCTTAACTGATGCAATGGCTGCCGATTAATAACTGCTCAATAGTTTGGTTCGGGATCTTCAAACTTGCTGTGGTGGTTGGTCATGACCACTAGATGACCCCTATAGTAGTTGAGGTCAAAGGTCAAGGTCACCATGACCTTAACTTATGAAATGTTTTTAGATCAATAAATAATCAGTGGTTTGGCTTAGGATGTTCAAATTTGCCGTGTTGATTAGTCATGACCACTAGATGACCTCTATAGTTGAGGTCACTAGATCAAAGGTCTGCGGGTCTGGGGGTATACATGTTTTACAAACATCTCTTGTTTCACACCAAGGTTAAGCCGATATTGAAGATAATATTTCTATCGGATGCTCAGAATGGAAAGATTAGGATACAGAAAACAATGTGTTTGTGTTTTCTGTCACGTGTTTGTGTTCCTGTCATGTTTGGACTTCTCTCCACGTTTTGGTTGGATTTCCTATCAAGTACTGATGCATGATTGAATTTATCCACACCAAGTCAGATTATCCTGACGTAGTACTTTAACATGCTATGACCCAACCCTTATCCGCTACGAATACACAACGATGTCTGCTCAATTATGGTTCTGGTATATTATACATATTTCCGTTTTGATCAAGCTTTTGAGAAACAACTGACCGAGTATCAAACTTAAAGAGACTCAGAGTTACTCGGCTTCTCATCTGGATCCTATCTGTTTGCAAATGTATTTCAACTAGAAAAGGTTTGATACTATCTTAAGAAAAGTCGGATACCCGGAAAGAGTATTTCATAATGACGTTTTGGATTAGAGTTTGAGACCTACAGTAAATATGTACATTACATCACCTAGGAAAAGGCGAAAATAAAAGAAAATGCGAAAATAAAAAAATATATATATTTTTACCCAACCTTTATTTCAAAGTATGATACACCTGCAACGAAAAAGGAAGCAACATGATAAAGCATCTGAAACTAGCAATTCGCATACATGCCATACAAAATGTCAGTCGTAACCCTTCACCATAAACCCAACGTGGAAGTACATAGTCTATCCTTTTGTCTGAAGAGGCAATCTTTGACGGCTCAAAACATAGCTCGATCCGTAAAAAAACAATTAACAACAATAGTGACAACAACGACAATACATAACGACAACAACACACAACATAAAAAATCACGCACAACAACAACAGGAACAATAACAACAATTTGTAAATTTGTCACCGTATGTTGTATGCACACGATTACACACCACGTACATGTATTAACAAGAGGAACACATGTGTCACCTGCTCGCAGCTGACACAAAAACTTATTGTTAATATGCTGGAGTGCGAAAATTAGAAAAAGGGGAAAAGGTTAATGTTGTATTGCTATGCAATACATGAGTCCGTCATCGGATAAAAAGAAACCTCCACTGACCCATCCACCCATGGTGTAGTTGACAATGGTATATACATGACAAACCTGAATGGTATTTGTAAAAATAATAAGAAAAACAATATGACAAAAGGGGAATAACTCCAAACATAATGATACTAGAGTTATGACCCTTGTGCATGACACTTCCTCTCACTATGCTTGTTCCATATATGAAGTTCCAATGAATTGAACCAGTAGATAAAGAGTTATTGTCCGGACAAGAAAATATGAGAAAGGGGAATAACTCGAAAATATATTGATGCTAGAGTTATGGCCCTTGTGAATGACACTTCCTCTCATCATGCTTGTTCCATATGTGACGTTCCAATGAATTGAACCAGTAGATAAAGAGTTATTGTCCTGACAAGAAAATATGAAAAAGGGGAATAACTCCAAAAAATATTGATGCTAGAGTTATGGCCCTTGTGCCTGTTCAATATATGAAGTTTGAAATCAATTGAACCAGTAGAAAAAGAGTTATTGTCCGGACAAAAATATGAAAAAAGGAAATAACTAAAAAAAACATTGATGCTAGAGTTGTGGCCCTTGTGCATGACACTTCCTCTCATCATGCTTGTTTCATGTGTGAAATTTGAAAGCTCTATAATGATTAGTTTAAAATTACAGCCAAAAAAAGAAAGTGTGACGGACAGACAGACGGACAGACAGACGACGGAAAAGCGATCCCTTAGTGACACACTGCCTCTCGGCAGGTGACATAACAAGAGCTGTCCGCAGACAGCGCGCTCCACTTTCTTTAGTGCTGGGTAGTGTAGTGGAAGTCTAAGTCAGAAAGGGCAGATAACTATAACAAAATTAATTTTAGGGTTACCTGCCCTTGTGGAATGTGTCCCCTTGTAATAGTTAACATGCATACCAAATTTGAACCAAATATCTTAAACAGTTTCTCAGACATGGACCTTAACATAAAACTTAACCAACAATAAAAATTCTAAATGGAAAAGTAGTAAAGTCAAGCAGGCAAAGCCACATGCAAGACGCAACCACCACCAAAACACCGATAGACAGCATGACACACATACACACACACCCAAACGCACACTCACACACGAAATGAACACAGAAAACACCAAAAGACACACAAGAACCAGAAAAAGGGGAATAACTAAGGCAAAATTAATTTTAGGGTTACCTACCCTTGTGAAATGGGATGCCCTTGTGATAGTAAACATACATACCAAATATGAACCAAATATCTTTGATGGTTTCTGAGAAAATGGACCTTAACAAAAAGGTTAACCAACGCCGACGCAGACGCCACCGCCGACGAGAAGGTCATGACAATAGCTCCACTTTTTTGAAAAAGTGGAGCTAAAATCTAGAATCGAACAAAAACATAAAAATGGTTTGTTTTCCCCGCCTCGTTAGTCTAAATATGAGATATATACATGTACTTGAAAAGTACTAGGCATTTATTTGTTATTTTGTGAGTAATTTAATACTTCTTATTTCCAACCTGAAAGCAAACCGTCTATCATAATCATGCAAACAATTTAAACACAAACCAGCCACCGAGTAATCTTTGGATTACAACAGGTGTTAACCCTTTCCTCCATAAATACGCCTTTCTACGCCTCTGTAAAAGTCACCTGTTGAAACCATTGTGATAAATAGAGCATTTGATCTTAAAGGAGCAAATGTTCTATTAATCACAATGGTTTCAAATTACGAAATTCTATTTCCCTTTCTCTAGTTAATGCTCCTTTTCGGTAGATTTATTCGAAGAGGTTTGATATAAAAATAGCCTATGAGGGAAAGGGTTGATAAATTGTCTGCACTGTTTTCGAAAATATGCAAACGATACCTTTAACCCTTTCCTTCATATCAATGCATTTTCACGCATTGGCTTCATTTACGACACATTTTCAGTCTTAGATACTTTAATAAACACATTTCATAAACTCTAATACAGCAACACATAGAGAAAGTTCTTATTAGTCTACATGACTCTGTCCCTATTCGTTTCTAAGTGGATACTGGCATATGCCTGAGCCACGTACCGTGCATTCCCTAAATTTCCCATAATGCATTTCTAACCTGTGATTATAATCATAGCCCTAGTACTATCTCTGTTCCCATCTGATCTAATCTAAACTGACTCTGAACTGAACTGAATTCCCCAATGTCCACTTTTTGACAGTATATATCTCCCTAAGCCCGGTGACAGACATTTCCTGTTTGTAGAGGAAGGTCTGATTCAATCTAACATATCAGGACAGTCGCCATAGCAATATACCCGGAAGCTATATAATTGTCAATCAGAGCAGGTCACCACTCTTAAAAAGTGTTTCCTGGTTCATATTTAAGTATTTTCTGGTTACATAGTTCTCCTATCTATATAATGTTTGGATCCAAACCAAGATATTGGATCCAAATCAAGAGGTTAAACGTCACTATGTGACATTTGTAAACATAGTAGATCCGGATCAGACTGTTCCTATAGGAACCGTATAACCAGATTCTGCTCTGTTTGCTTTTGACAAGACAAAGATCTGATTATACAGTTTTTGTCAAAGCAAACACATTCCTTGAAAAGTTGCATGATAATACTTTAGCTAATAAATATTCATGATGTTATGATTTCTTACATGAATATTGGACAGGGAAAGGGTTAAAACAGACTTTTAGCTTTATATTCAATAAGAGCATCTTCAATAACGACACTCTCAACACTAAGTCACATTCGTCTGCATACGTCGTCTGCCAAACATCTCAAAATAGATTTCTTTCTATATCTCAACACGTAATTGTAGTGTCAAACAGGTAAGCTCCTGATGTGATACAGAATTACTCTGCGTCCCGTCTGGGTCGAAGTGTTTACTAATGTTGTCAGTAAGTACTCCACACTGTCGATTGGGTTAAACGAGCAAAATCTCAAACAGAGTCTGATATGGATCCAAAATGTTTACAAGTATTATCACTCAGAATGTTACAATGTTGACAGGGTTACCTCATGTCTCATCTGGATACAAAGTGTTCACAAATGTTGTCACACAATAGTCCATAGTGTTTAAAAGGTTAAAAGGTTAAACGATCGTTTTACTTTTCACAGTCTGGTACCATAGGTATACGTTGTGTTGATCAACTACAACCCCCACATGTTCTTAAACACCATAACTTTTCATAGAACATAGAGTTCCCGTAACAAGTATTCATTTCTCTAACAGTCGGTGCCTATTTTTTTAAAATCGGTTGAGAATTGTTGGATTAATAAGATGAAAACCCAGAGGGGTGTGCGTTTTCTGTAGAAAATGAAAGTAGAGTTGATTACCTTTATAATGCTTAAAGTACAAATTTTGTTGGGGGTTATTAAAGTGAGTTCTATGAAAAGTTATGGTGTTTAAGGACATTTGGGGGGTTGAAGTCGATCAACGCAACGTATACCTATGTTTGGTACATCCGAGTTTAAAAGGTATAATGTATGTACACCATTAACTATGTTTTAGAATTGATGCAGACGATTTGCTGACAAAGGTTACCAAGTGTTAAATGGGGGAATTGTGATGAGAAGTTCCTAGATGTATATGTGGATGTTATGTAGATATATATGTAGATGTGTATGCAGATGTGTAAGCAGAAGTGTATGTAATTGTTTATCTAGATGTGCATATAGTTGTGTAGATAGATGTGTATGTAGATGTTTATGTTGATGTGTATATAAATGTGTATATAGATATGTATGGACATGTTTACAAATGCGTATGCACGTGTATAGGTAGATGTGTATGTAGATATGTATGCAAATCATAATAATGTGTATGCAGATGTGTATATAGATATGTATGTAGATGTGTATGTATATATGCATGTAGCTGTGTGTGCAGCTAGGCAATACTGTGACAGCAGTTTGTGTAATAACTCTCTTTCTCTGCCAAATATTGTCGTCTGGAAATTTTGTCGTCTGCTATAGTTTTCGTTCGTTTAATTTTCTCCCCTTTCTTTTCGAAATCATCACAATTACAAACAATATGGATCCCGATGAGACGCCGAGTAAACGGTTTTGCACAGGTACCCACAAATGCGACAATTGCAGCAAATAGGTTAACCCTGGTTCCCTGTTCTATGTTTATTCCAAATTTCAATACCTACTGAATATTCATTAGCAAAATAGTTACAAAGAAATATGGAAGGTGGAACATTGTAGACATTTTAGGAGGCAAATAAACAGATATATCAAATTCTATTTGCAAACAGAGCAGACCCTGATCAGACGGCTCCTCTAGTTTGCAAATGCGTGAAAACACGTTTATATGAGGGAAAGGGTTAAGAGAAGTATCCTCGCTACAGTGTTGAGAATTGAAATCTATACACTTTAACACTATTCATATATCCTCCGATGTAAAGTTTGCTTGCACTTTCGTCGTAACTTATACTACGGGGGTTTCTTAAACCATCAGATGATGTCAGCAGTATCTTCACCTTTTTGCAATTTGGGGTCATTTGAGTGAGGGTGTTGGAGCCGTCAGCACACACATAAACCATCCCGGTACTGTCCACCACGGCCTGGCAAGGACGCTGCAGTTCACTGTCTTTGTACGTCGCTACAACTGAACCATCAAATCTAAGACACACGACGTTATGTCCTGAATAATTAGACACATACATGACATCATGATCAGGGTTAATAGTCACATGTAAAGGGTCATAAAAAAGCTGCCGTCCAATGGTGTCGGTGTCTATACTCAGGAGCACAGTTCCTTGTAAGTCCATCAGCTCGACTTTGTGTGGGGAGGTGAATGTCACCATCAGTTTCCCATCTTTGTATGCTACACCCCAGCATCGACCATTTACTGCAAGTTCTCTGTCGACACTTAGAGATGGATCCGTTCTAACGAATACAATTTTCTTGTCGTCCGGAATAGTGACCGCAACTGTATTGTCAGTAACCTTAGCAACATATCTGGGCCCGTTTGAAAGTTTCAAGGTTGAAATCAGTTTAAGTTGCCTCGTATTGATAAGTTTCACGTTTGCGTTACGAGTATCTGCTGCAACGAGTTTACCATCGGGCATCAAGACAGAACCAAATACATCACAGTCGTTGGTGTCGTCAGTAAATTTTACATTTATATCAGCTACAAATTCAACCTTGTCTATGGTACTTTTCGTAACAAATTGTCCAAGTCCCCAAGGACTTTTCAGTGTCTCGACAAGGTTACTGTTGTCTTCAAATCGCAAACACTTCACATTTTTGTCGCTCTCAATAGCGATCAGCTCATTCTCTAGAGACAGCAGTTTGTCTCCACGTCTAGCCACAGCTATATACATATCGTTGTGCAGGTGTTTGTTCTGGAGAACTTCAATTTCATTTGCTAGGACTTGGTTAGCTTCTTGTACAGTCATGATTTTGTTGACGACTTCGTTCAATTTTGCTGTTTGTGCTTTTGTAACTGATTCTGCTTTCTCAAGTAAATCTTTCTCGAGATTATCTATAGCATTAAGAATTTGGGTTTTGAAATTTTTGAATGCTGCGATAGCCTCAGAATGGCTCGTGTCCGTAGATTTGATATTACGTCTGACTTCATCCAGAAGATCATTCGATCGTTCTGCAATGACCTCCAATTTGGACATGTAATTTTGAAACTCTTCTGACCCGGAGAAGGTTTCAGACACTTCTGGAATAAGTTTCACGTCTTTACATGATTTCTGGTGTTTATGTGAGCACATGTGACATCCCAGAAATGAATGTACCTTGCAATGGTATCTAATAGGCTCGTTGTCATGGTTTGGACATTTGTTACTCCCACGTGCAGACACATCCTTGGTCATTTCTTCCCTATCCAACAAAACATGTTTTCTCATGAGAGTCGGCAATCTATGACCTTCAAAACACTTGACACAAAGCCATTCCTTACAGTTCACACAATAACCCACTGCTACAATTCTCGTTCCGTCGCTATGACAAGGTGAGCAGAAATTTTCATCCCCCTTTTCCTCATCAGCGGAAGCCGAGTTCTTAGTCTCATCGTCTCCTGAAGTAGCCATGTTGTATGACCTAAATATATTACACAAGAGAACAACCGTATCTAAACTAATCACAACCGTAAAGTCAATTGCTTTAACTTGAGGCAATAGAAAACGAGACAGCTATAGAATAGCTCTATAAAGGCATTACACAGTCCCGAGTGAGACTGCAGGTTATACAGTCGCAGAGTTACGCGAGGAAATAGAAAACAACAGAGCTATACAAAAGCTATATTAATCCGAAACGTTTAGTCCAGAGATACGCGCACTGGTGACACAAACTACCTAATAGTGCAGACATAAGTATACATGTACAACATGTGATAATGTACCCCTCTATCTTCCTTTACCTTTACCACCGTATGTCAACAACTCCGGAAATAGCTAGGTAAAACTACTAAGCGAAGCGAAGAAAGTGATAAAACTGACCAACACCATGTAAGACAATTCCTTGTTATTTTAACTCTCATTATCTTAACCATCATAGATAAAGCACTACCGGGTCCATGAATCTTTGATTACTTCACTCAGGGTTTAAACTCTTGCATAAGTTGGCCATATCAGAATATTTAACCTGTAAAATGCTTTCCTAGTAGGGAGGAAAAGTCTACGCAACTTGATATTTGGGTCTTATTTAAGGAAACTTGTATTTGTATATTCATGAATTAACTGCCGAATCGAAGCATATGATTGTTTTGTTTTATGTACCAAAAATTGTATCTTTCCATACATTGTGTGAGAAGATATCACAAAATTCATATGTAGGAATGTGTACGGCGAATAGTTGTTACGGTGTACGGCGAATAGCGTTTCTGGTGATTTTTAGTGTACGGCGAATAGCTTCAACAGTTTTCGAAAGAAAATGCTTTTAATAAGGGTGGTATCTTAATCGACAGTGTCGAACAAGGACCCGTGAGTTAAATTACATTAAAAGGCTACTTAACAATTTATGAACATTGCTTTAGAGTTGGTCAATGTGCTCATTCAAGTTGAAGTTCTACTCTTAAGTGTAATACTAATGGATTTTCATGAGTACGTTTCCTGCTTTATGACATCCATCCGAAAGCAAATAGAGCAGAGAAATGAATCCGGTCCTACTATGTTTGCAAATGCTTAGATGTGTGTTTCTATACAGAAAAGGTTTGAGATTTGTTTCTGACAAAAATATAGTAGAACCTGTCTTAACCGACCATCAAAAAGGTCCAATTATGGGTCTGTAAGGCAGGTGGTAGAGTAATACAGGCTACAATTAATACAGAAAGTTCCTATGAGCTTTCTGCACTACTTTTGCCTTGTATTAAGTAACCTCCTGCTTTTAAGACTCATGTGTTCAATATACATGTATGTATGTATATACAGTTACTTTTCATCGTATTAATGGAAAAGTAGTAAAGTCAAGCAGGCAAAGCCACATACAAGACACAACCACCACCAAAACACCGATAGACAGCATGACACACATTCACACAACCACACACCCAAACGCACACTCACATACGAGATGAACACAGAAAACACCAAAAGACACACAAGAACCAGAGACAACCGTTCCACACATCAACAAAATCACAAGCACAGAGACGCAAGGCAAACAAAAGGAAGGGTGACAAAGAGAGTACCGCATTGGCATGGTCAGTAGCAAAAACACCACTGGGGGGTTAAACCGGTTTACGGACATCCTAACCTCACACTTCTCTCAAAGTCACCCTAGCTTTACAAATAGTGTAAATAAAGATATCCCCGCTGGACTTACCCACAACATAGACGACGGTGAACACAGGACAACATGTAAAACATAGCATAATAACTGTGAAAATCCGTCAAATATGTACTCGATGGCTTTGCTGAAGTCAGAGCACCTGCAGGTAAGCCGTTAAGGGCACGACAGGGAAAAAGTAATACGTGAGTCTGGTAAGCTCATCCTGTATCCAAGTTTAAGAGTATACCATCATAGAGTACTACCCTCGGCCTGTCATCGCGCAAGCAAAGAGGGAAGCGTAGCTACCGACTGTAAAAGGGTCGATAACCAAACATGCAGTGCGTTGCAATATAATAGGATCATACCCTTTCTACAAAAGAAATTTAATACGAATTATTTAACCCTTTACCTGTTCAATCTGGTTTGGATCTACTCAGTTTGCAAATGCGTAAAAACGTATAAAGAAAAGCATTAATGATTTAATGAAGATTTCTGTAACCAGGGTTTCTCTAGAGAAAATATACTCATCGGGTGTGGGGAGCGAACTCGAGTCCTCGAGACTGCTGCACGATAAAAGCCGGATTGCATAGCAATGCTGTACAAGTGTTGATACAGGTCAGCTACAGCCTGTGGCATACGAGGGCTGATTGATAAGTCGAGAGCTTTGTATTGAAGGAGTTAAGCAGGGATGTCCTTTTTCTGCCCTCCTATTCCCTGACTATTTAAGGCTGATGTCATGTGGTCAGTTTATGCCAAAGAGGTAGCACTCTCAAGTCAACAAGGTTCTTGATTGGCGTGTGCGTGAGTGTGTGTGCGAGTGTGTGTGTGTGTGGGGGGGGGGTGTATTAAAATACTGATTTTTTCTCAAATCATTGTTTACGCAGGGGATTCTCTCATTGCAATTACATGTAATATAGCAGACTTTCTTGTTTAGACCAAACACCAGTCTTTTCAAATACAAAGTGATTAATAAACTAATTCTTCATTCATACATATATCTTGTGGTATCCGAATTTTGTGAATGCTCCGATGCATGCAAAAGTAATCAAAACTAACCTAGAAATTCACTTACACATCTTTAAGGAGCGTAGCTGAATCCAAATATAGAAATATAGTTTAAGCACCGTGGCTATAGGGGCCCGGGGGCTTGACCCCCCCCCCCCCCCCAGAAAATTTAGAATTGAGTGGTTTCAAATAGTGACTTTTACAGAGGCGTCAATAGGAGGAGTGGGTTAAATCTTATATGACAAGACAGAACGTTTATCAAAGTCTATCCCTACTTGGCCTTCGAGTTTTGTTCCATTTTGGCCATACTAGTTAATGTTTTCACCTATCATTGATGTTACACACGTGCGTAAATGCGTGTCGCTAGTTACGCCCCTGTCTTTAGAAATTGGCTTGTAGTCTTCGCGGCTGACGTTGAAATGTTTGATCCACTGCAAGCGCACTTCTTCACTGCGAGAAATGGTGTGCAGTTTGTAAGGCTCCCAACACGGGCAGTTTTTATGCATATTTTTTCTCCTTACCGTTGCACCATTTATAAAGTTTCTTTTGATTGTTATTGCAACAAAAAACAGCATATCACTTCCCTGAACTACTTTCGTATGACATTATAGCTTATTATTCTATACAAATCCCTAAAATATCGGTCATAAAACAAATCCTTACAATCTAAATTCTTTATTTATCAACAAAACTTAACTACCGTAATGACGGAGAGTATTCATGAGCAATTAATTATGTAATCATTGTTATGTGCAGATCCGTCAAAACCGAAAGAAGTACAATAGTAGATGTGGATACTCTGCCATTTGTGTCTTCTAAAAGTTTCCTCATTTGCTATTGCAAAACCTACATTTTAATTCTAGATCAATGGCATTTTTATGATAGACATGAGGTGTCAGTTTATTTTCCTCGCACTAACCTTAGGGAACGACTATAAATAATTGTTAGCCGTAAAATGCCACACAACACGCAAGCTATTTGCCGAGAAGTCTTCATAACAGTAAAATATATTACTATTCGCCGTACACATAGGAAGCTATTCGCCGTACAATATTGATACCACATTTATCTATTCGCCGTACACACACCTTGTTTTTCTTTTATCAAATTCAAAGCCAATTTCGATCGTATTCTGCAATCAACGCTGGCATAAGAGTGTATTAGCTGTGTGATGACAAGGAATATGTGAAATCGTGTGTCGGAGGATTAGAAAAGCGATTGCGAACACGTTTTTGACCTCTTCGCTGCTATCTCGGTTGTACTAATCCGATAATAATGCACCCAAAATGATTTACATACGTGAATTTGAATTGATCAGAAACCATGTAACCATTGGTTGATCTATCTACCAGTAGTTTCAAACATTGCAATGCTAGAATATGTCATAATCTATATAAATATATCGAATTACTAAATCACAGTCAATGAACTTTCGCTTTACTTAGTAGTTTTACCTAGCTATTTCCGGAGTTGTTGACATACGGTGTTTACATGAGGTTTGTTTTTCACAATGGACAGAATGTGAATTTCAGGGTTTATAATTATGGAGCTATATATTCTGCACTTTCTCATAAAAACTCTTTTTTCCAATAGTAACTGTCAAGAGAAAAAGAAGGGAATGTATCAAATAATGAATTATATAAGGTAAAACTTGGACTTAGGTAAATCTAAAGATACACTTGAATAGTGACCTATTTATGTTTTCGTGGAATAAATACATGCACAGATTACGTTCCTCGAGAATAGCAATACAGGTCGTACGCTCCCCGAGAATAGCAATGCGGGTCGTTATATTTATGTTATCACTCGGAATACCGCAGCTATTTTCTACGCTTTCCCCTATATTCTGACTAAATCTAGATACGAATGGTTCGTTATCTGTAACTGAACTCAATTCTAGTTTGTCTGTCCTTCTTTGAGTAATACGTGATTAAAGAACGCATTCTACATTGTGATTTAACCTATTAGGCTATTACCTCATTAATATTCATAGGCTATTACCTCATTAATATTCATATACTAATTAATATGTAGGCCTAACATTATTCATGTCACTAGTGAGAACGCGCACTGTGGTGTGCTTAAAGAAATAAGCGTCTGCAAAAAGCCTATTTTCTGATTTATCGCGACTTGGAACAACTGTCGATTTATTTTTCGTGGAATAAATAGAGGATCTTACATATTAGTTAGTGTCTATTAAGTGTGGATTTAATGATTTTAAATGCCGAAGCGCAGCGAGCGTTAGACTGATATAGTGTTTAGCCTAGTTATCGGACAGGATGTAAAGTGGGCGGAGTGGAGCTGGAATTGGTCGCGTGCGTTAATAGGGGCAACATCATAAACCGTGTGTTGAAAAAAATGTTTCAGTCGTTGACAAAGATGTCAGAAAGGTTGCCGACGTTCGACCTTCTTTGGGACTATGACAAAATTGTTTTATTATGGACGATGCATTTCAAGATAGCAGTCTAACACAACTTAAATGTGCAGACCAAAAAGTTATTCAACTCCGAATTAGGTAAGACATTTCATAGAGTCATTATCGATGTTTCAAGCGCTGTGCTATTAAAAGAAAGCCAATGCAATAAAAAGCTTTAAAATAAAATTCAGTTAAACGCTGGAATGTGCACCATAAGAAATGTTTCCTATATCCTAGCTGACGGTAGCTTAAAGCAGACTGAAATTATAAAAGCAGAATGCTCCTAAAGGAGTATTTTGTTTTACTTTCATTCTGTTTTAAGCAACCATCTGTCTTCAATACTGCCACAAGCTATGGAGAAAAGGGATATTAACCGACAGTTGATAATATCATATTTTATAATTTCAGGGCCGGGGCGAGGGACCAGTTATATCTAATGAGATAAAAGACAGGAATGACCATAGATAATTGTTTTAAAACAGTCAATCGTTGTACAGAAGCCAATCAACGACAAAACAATGGAATCTCTATAGACAGGTGGCTGCTTAATACAGGCAAAGATAGTTCAGAACGCCCCGATGGAGCATTCTACATTACATTTGTCCTGCATTTAGCATTCACTTGTCTAATAACTAAACAGGGTCTTCTTTTTGTTTTGTTTTAATGTTTTGGCTTGTTTTCTTTTTTCTAATCTCAGTACATGTAGATCTACCAATAAAATGTTTGAGTTGCATCTATTTACCTCATTCCTTAGCCTTGTATCTACATAGAACATATACATGTATGTGTAATTGACGCTCGCGCTGTTACATGGTTGGACGAACTTAACACTCTACGTCACAGGATGTACTCGCGCATGCGCTGGGGACAGCCAACTTAGTCGCTAAGTCAGCTATTAATGCCTGACTATATGAAATTAATCTGGAGAATTTCAAATATTCCAGCCTAGTGATTGTAGGTTAAACACTATATGAGTGTTCTTGATTATTGGATTTATTAAATGAGTCTTTTTGAAACGATAAAAAACGAGCTTTAGCGAGTTGTTTTTATCGTTTTAAAAAGACTCATTTAATAAATCTAATAATCATGAACACGAATGCAAGATTCTATTTATAACATAACAAACACAAATGTTTTTTGCAGCCAATATTTCAGCAGTAACGTGGAGTGTTATAAATTCTCCTTACCTATATTATTATTATTATTATACCACATTTGTGTAGCGCTCTGTTACAACCACTTTTGCAATAATAACCAGAATTGCAACAAATTTATTGCGAAACTGGGTGGGATGTAAAATGGGTCCAAATTCGTATTGCAATTACTTGACAACCAGTTTCGCAATAAAAAACAGAATTGCAATAAATTTATTGCGAAACTGGGTGGGATGTAAAATGGGTCCAAATTCGTATTGCAATTACTTGACAACCAGTTTCGCAATAAAAACCAGAATTGCAATAAAATTTTCTAGATTTAAGAATTAGGTTACCGTTGCATTTCGGGTAGTTGCTAGTAGTTGCAAACAACTTTACAGGAAATACCGGGACGGAAACAAAGCCCAAATTGGCTTATCAGTATATTAGGAAAACAACCATTTATCCGTGTTTTCTCTTTTTAAACACTGGATGGGTTGATAGACTAGTCAATTATATGATTGTTTGTTTCGAAGGTAGTTGAACTTTACTTTTTAAAGCTAATTCGGATAGTATGGAAGCCTAATGGGCTTATCTGCCAACCATTAACTTGCCAAAAACTACCTGTTCTGAACTTAATATATAAATAAATTTGACAGGAATGATAACAATGTAGACGAGTTTGCCATAGTCTGCTAGATCAGACACCTTTTCAAGAATTGCAAAATGTTTATTGCGGAACTGGTTGGGATGTAAAAAGTGACAACATTTGTATTGCAATTATTTGACAACCAGTATCGCATTAAAACCCAGAATTGCAATAACCTTTTCTATATTGGAGAAATGAGTTATTCATGCTTTGGCGGCAGTTGTAAACAGATGGGAACATCTCAAATGGACACATCCAAATGCCAACAAAGCCTAAATGGGCTTATCAGCACATTATGAAACCAACCTTATATCGTCTCTTTCTGTTTGAACATTGGGGATTGACAGCGTAGTCCCAACCACTTTTGCAATAAAGTTATTGCACATATCATCATATTCAGGTCCTCTACAAAAGTCATATAAATTATGCCCCTGGGGTCAAAATTGGCCCCGCCACAGAGTTGGCCAGTTTTCAAAAGAAACATATAGTGAAAACTTTGAATGTAACATGTTCTCGACTTTTATATTTGGCACATAACATCATGTTCAGGTCCTCTACAAAATTCATATAAATTATGCCCCAGGGGTCAAAATTGGCCCCGCCCATGGGGTGCCTTATTTTCTATAGAAACATATAGTGATAACTTTATCTCTGAAACTTAGCTTTCATATTTGGCACACAGTATCAACTACAGATTTTCGACAAAAGTTATAGAAATTATGCCCCTAGGGTCAAAACTGGCCCAACCACAGGGGTGGCCAATTTTCTATAGTAGCCTGCTGTTCCAATCCTTTGCTTGTCAGTGAGAGTATAGTGGTATATGGAAAAGTAGAAAAGTCAAGCAGGCAAAGCCACATACAAGACGCAACCACCACCAAAACACCAATAGACAGCATGGCACAGACACACACACACACACACACACACACACACACACACACACACACGCACGCACGCACGCACTCACTCACGCACGCACACACACACACAACCACACACCCAAACGCACACTCACACACGAGATGAACACAGAAAACACCAAAAGACACACAAGAACTAGACACAAACACTCCACATGAACAAATCACAAGCACAAAGACGCAAGTCAAACAAAAGGAAGGGTGACAAAGAGAGTACCGCCTTGGCACGGTCAGTAGCAAAAACACCACTGGGGGTTTAAACCGGATTACGGACGTCCTAACCTCACACTTCTCTCAAAGTCACCCTAGCTTTACAAATAGTGTAAATAAAGGTATCCCCGCCGGACTTACCCACAACATAGACGACGGTGAACACAGGACAACATGTAACACATAGCATAATAACTGTGACAATCCGTCAAATATGTACTCAATGCCTTTGCTGAAGCCAGAGCATCTGCAGGTAAGCCGTTAAGGGCACGACAGGGAAAAAGTAATACATGAGTCTGGTAAGCTCATCCCGTATCTGAGTTTAAGAGTATACCATCATAGAGTACTACCTTCGGCCTGTCATCGCGCAAGCAAAGAGGAAAGCGTAGCTACCGACTGTAAAAGGGTCGATAACCAAACATGCAGTGCGATGCAATATAATGGGATCATAACCTTTCTTTTTAAATGTTTTAATGCGTTTTACAAACAAATCATAAAAATGGATATGACCCCGAATTTCTCTAAGTTTGTAGATAACATCCCCATAAAAGTCTGGTTGAGAAATGTCTTGTTGCAGTAACGTCCGCAGATTGCAATTATATTTACTAATGAGTGGTAAATTTGGATAATAGAATTTAGAAAACGTTTTCCGAAGTTTGTGATATCTGTAACATTGCTTAAGAAGTCAAATCAGGTTGATTGCTTGACCAGTGGCTATTTTTAGCATGCATGTATTGGTGAAGTGAATACATGTACTGGTGGAGTGAATCATATTACTCATTCGGACTCAGTTGGCCAAGATGTAGTAGGTTTTAGAGTTTTTGCCTTGTTTTATATAGAAACATATTGTGAACATTTTTAATATCTTCTTTGAAACTGGAAGGTTATTAGCTTTTGTATTTGGTACATAGCATCATCTTGAAGTCCTATACAAAACTCATATGAATTATGCTCCTGGGTTCAAATGATGCCCGCCCCAGGGCTTGCCAGTTTTCTATACAAACATAGTGAGAACTTTAACAAGCTTCGCCTCTGAATGTCTAGTGAGCGATATCAGAGCCATCATGTTTAATTATATGTTTGAAATGTGTCAGGAATTAAACAATGAAGACAGTACAAATAATTCTCAAAGTCTGTTCGATCAGTGGCAATAACACAGTTTAATGCAAATCGGGTTGGTTGGGATGTCGGGACGTTTTGAAGATGCATATTTTTTACTTAATATCTAAACGCATAATTGGGCTGATACCTAATCAGAATATCAATGTTGTTATATTTACTGGTCCTTTGGAATGATGCATATTGATGTCATAAGGTATGAAATTAAAAAGCGTTTTAAGTCTTGGGGGCCTGAGTAGTTTTTTCATTTTTAATAACTACTCAACAGAGTCAATCAGACCGAATGTTAATGGCCGACTTAGAACCCAGTGATCAGGGGGTAAATTGTGAAGTTGTGAGAATATGTACATAGTTCCAGACTATAAACCTCACCTTTACCGTTACATGTATATGGTTGCTTTCCACATTTACTTATAAGCCCATTTGGGCTTTGTTTGCATCCGGGTATGTCATATTAAGATGTTTGGAACTATTAGCAACTTCCAGAAAAGTTAATTGCAATTCTGATTTTTATTGCAAAACTGGTTGTCAAGTAATTGCAATACGAATTTGGACCCATTTTACATCCCAACCAGTTTTGCAATAAATTTATTGCAAAAGTGGTTGAGGCTACGCTGTCAATCCCCAATGTTCAAACAGAAAGAGACGATATAAGGTTGGTTTCATAATGTGCTTATAAGCCCATTCAGGCTTTGTTGGCATTGCGATGTGTCCATTTGAGATGTTCGCGTCTGTTAACAACTGCCGCCAATACATGAATAACTCATTTCTCCAATATAGAAAAGTTTATTGCAATTCTGGTTTTTATTGCAAAAGCGGTTGTCAAGTAATTGCAATACGAATTTAGACACTTTTTACATATCAACCAGTTTCGTAATAAATTTATTGCAAAAGTGGTTGGGACTACGCTGTCAATCCCCAATGTTCAAACAGAAACAGACGACATAAAGTTGGTTTCATAATGTGCGCTGATAAGCCCATTTAGGCTTTGTTGGCATTTGGATGTGACCATTTGAGATGTTTCCATCTGTTTACAACTGCCGCCAAAGCAAGAATAACTCATTTCTCCAATGTAGAAAAGTTTATTGCAATAATGGGTTTTATTGCGAAACTGGTTGTCAAATAATTGCAATACTAATTTTGTCACTTTTTACATCCCAACCAGTTTCGCAATAAACATTTTGCAATTCTTGAAAAGGTGTCTAATCTAGCAGACTATGCCAAACTCGTCTTCATTGTTTCTATAGAAACATATAGTGAACACTTTGAAAATAATCTCCTCAGAAACTGGTAGTTTCCCAGATTTACTATTTGGCACATATAAAACCAATCATTTATCAGTGTTTTCTCTGTTTGAACATCGGCTGGATTGATAAATTAGTCGATTATAGGATTATTTGTTTCAAATGTAGTTGCAAACATCTTTTTAAAGCTAATTCGAATAATATGGAAGCCTAATAGGCTTATCGGTCATCTATGACATTGGCCAAAACTACCTGTTCTGAACTTACATGTTCGAAAATTGACAGGCATGATAACAATGTAGACGAGTTTGCCATAGTCTGCAAGATCAGACCCCTTTTCAAGAATTGCAAAATGTTTATTGCGAAACTGGTTGGGATGTAAAAAGTGACATAATTTGTATTGCAATTATTTGACAACCAGTTTCGCAATAAAACCCAGAATTGCAATAAACTTTTCTACATTGGAGAAATGAGTTATTCATGCTTTGGCGGCAGTTGTAAACAGGTGGGAACATCTCAAATGGACACATCCAAATGCCAGCAAAGCCTAAATGGGCTTATCAGCACATTATGAAACCAACCTTATATCGTCTGTTTCTGTTTGAACATTGGGGATTGACAGCGTAGTCCCAACCACTTTTGCAATAAAGTTATTGCGAAACTGGTTGGGATGTAAAATGGGTCCAAACTTGTATTGCAATTACTTGACAACCAGTTTTGCAATAAAAACTAGAATTGCAATAAACTTTTCTGGATAAATGAAATAAGTTACCCTTACATTTAGGGTAGTTACTAATAGTTACAAACATCTTAATAGGACATACCCGGATGAACACAAAGCCCAAATGGGCATATCAGTAAATTATAAAACCAATCATTATCAGTGTATTCTCTTTTTGAACATCGACAGGATTGATAAATTAGTCGATTATAGGATAGTTTGTTTCGAAGGTAATTGCAAACATCTTTTTATAACTAATTCGGATAATATGGAAGCCTAATAGGCTTATCAGTCATCTATGAAATTGACCCAAAACTATCTGTTCTGAACTTATATATTCGAGAATTGACAGGAACGATAACAATGAAGACAAAATTTGCCATAGTCTGCCAGATCACGACACCTTTTCAAGAATTACAAAATGTTTATTGCGAAACTGGTTGGGATGTAAAAGTGACACAATTTGTATTGCAATTTTTAAACAACCAGTTTTGCAATAAAACCCATTGTTGCAATAAACTTTTCTACATTGAAGAAATGCACTGTGGTGCAAGCTGTACGGCCGCAAATGTTTAGACTTTTCTAAGATGGCGTACAAAACGGAGGCTGAAAGATAAGCATCACAATTTTACACTGTTTAAACTATGTAGATTTTTCTTTCAGACATTTAATTGGTGCCATAACACAGAATTATAATGCCCGTCAACAGCGGCGTACCCCCTTATGGTTCATGTCTGTGTGTAAGGCTCAAAATCTTCGGCAAACTTTGCAGAAACTGAAAGTCAGAAATCGAATCGAGAAGGAGGTCATATTTTGCCTCATTGTAAGCTTACCAACTACGCTAAACATTTTCTAACACTGTGGGTATATGCATCTGAGCCCGATATTAACGTTGAGTTACCTAGTTTGTGGCACAGACCTACATTTTGTCTTTTGGAGACGTTTGAAAATAATGTCGAGTGTACGGTTTAGCCATTAGAGGTAAAAGTGCACTGTACGGTTTAGACTCGATGTTTTTTGTACGGTTTAGCCACGATTTTCTTTCGAAAAACTGTACGGTTTAGACACAAAACAAATGCTACCATTTGAATCTGCGCCGTATGTCTAGATAGTATAATCCCAACTATTTTCCTTCATGCAATGCATGTTCGCGATTATGACAGCATATCACAAACAATTAGGATCGAGATCAGAAGCACAGTATATAATTGGTTTAAACGTATTTTATTTTTAAATATTTGCATGAATATTGTAATGATAACACAAAGGAAAAGAAAAGGATGGAAACGAAAACAAGACTGCTTATTTTGTTTCTCCCCATCACCGTAACAACTGCACTCGCTTTATGCAGAAATGACTGCCCGTTATTGTACTATATTAATTGTACTGAAGAACTAATTAAATTAATTAAGCAGGATATATCAGTTTATACAAAAACTTTTTGAGAAAGATACTTCAGAATAAAAGAATAAATAAATAAATAAATAAAAGAAACAGAAAAAGGAAACGAAGGTTGACACATAAATGTAGAGAGGTCTAGGATTCTGAGCAGTACAAGCACATTCGAAAGAAGGTGAGCGTTACCGAGTTTATTAGAATCGTTTTGAGGTTTGGATAAACCGATGTACAGCTTCGTCTATAATGATGTTTGTATTATAATTTAAAAGAGGATCACATGCGTTCTCAGCGAGGCCACGTTTACACAAGGCAGTGTCAGATATGTTCTTTGAGAATAGGTCATGGTTCAAGGAACTGCAGTTTGTACGAAGCCTCTTGTGCAGGAGCTGCTGTTTTCTGACACCGTAATAAAATGTTTGGGAACAGTTAGCAGATTGATATGCAAAGTCATTTTGAATGCGTTTAGAGCAGAAGATTGTTTTGCATTTTCGGGGAGGTTGTTCCATTCCTGTATTGTTGCAGGGAGGAAAGATTTGCTATAATGGGTTGTGCGACAGGCCAGATGTTGAATATCACCAGCGTTTCTTAATCTTAAATTGAATCGAGAAACACTTCCAGCCACTTCAAGTACCAGTTCTGTGAGATATTTTGGAGTTAAATGAAACACCATTTTATAAAAGAGAATAAGTTTGTGTTTTACGTCTGGTTTCAAGGCGTTTCCATCCAACTTCATGCAATAATTTACCAACAGAAACCAATTTAGTTGTCCCAGTTACTATACGGGTAGCTTCATATTGATTTTTTTCAAAATTGTTAGATTCTCTGGCATTACAGTTATCAAATATAGTATCAATGTATTCTAAAATAGGTATCACGAAATATACGTAGATTGTTTCAAGGGAATAACTGTCCGAAGTGAATTTGAGTTTTCGCATGACATTTAGTCTTGTCCATGCCTTAGTAGCGATATATTCGATATGACAGTGCCATGTTAGATCACGTGAGAGATGAACGCCAATGTGCTTATGTTAATCTACTTCATGAATTTGATGGTCTTGCATATATACGGATGATACTTTTTTCTCGAGATTATTAACGAATTCAACTAGCCATTTATCTGCCTTTTTAATATATTATTATTGATATTTGTTGCCATATGTACGGGAGTAATACCTACACTAAACAAGCTAGTGTCGTAAGCAAACACACGAATGTTCCATCCAATGTCGCTAACAATATCATTTATAAAAACAAGAAATAACAATGGACCTAATATATATCCTTGTGGAACACCAGCTTCATAGTAGTCCAGCCAGAGAAGGCACCAGGTAAAATTACACGTTGCATTCTTTCAGTAAGATAACTGGAAAACCAGAATAGAATTATGGGTAGAACATTACCTGGATATATACTGGTTATTAAACATTTAAGGACAATGTTTTACTTTAAAAATTGAAGTGAAATGATGTTTAAGTTTAACTAACATGTTTTTGACATGCCGGCAATTCATTTAGCGAACATAATGGTTAATCTGGATCATCTGTCAGAAAAAAGAACCTACCCTCGGATTATGTTTTACAGGCATTTAGTTGAGTTGATGTAATTTAGCACTTGGTCGATATCTCGTCAGTTTCGCGATGAGGGATCTGGGCTGAGTCTGTATGGAATGTCTAAATGCCATTTCGTAGGGCATACATGCATTTTAAAGGTGACATAAAAATAAACGTGAAATAATTATATAACAGAAAAGGGTAACAAGTTAATGAAAAAAACATATATGTATTGGACCAAATAAATTGCCAATTCTAAAATCTTCGTCAATATCTTGAATTTCAATGGTTTGCATTTCACCATTTAGAATTATTTTGCTTGTTTATTTCAAAACGTCTGGTATTACATTAAAAGTTAATGTACGTTGCCCCGACTTTCCCGATATATACGACTTAGCTCTTTTCTTCTAATTTTCATTGGATTTCTCGGATTGGCATCTACACAGTGGCTGATGGTTTCCTTTGTCTCGCAATAGTAACAGGCAAATAATCTGAAAAGATATGTAAAGTAATGTAAAGTAACAGTACAAAGTGCTAGACTTAATTTCAGACGCTCTGTATTTGCTTTAGGACTTAAACAGGTAAAACACTTTTACCCAAATACCCAATCAGTTAAACTTAAAAATCAATTCACTTCAAAACTTTTTAAGTATAACATTGTCTTCAAATGTTAACCAGTATAGATCCAGATTATATGCTATGCTTCTGTTCTCGATCCTAATTGTAATATACTGTCAAAATCGCAAATAGGCATTGTGTGAAGGAATATCTACACTAATTAGTTGGGATTACACTATCTAGATCTACGACGCATATTCAAACGTTAGTATTTGTATGTGTCTAAACCGTACAGTTTTTCGAAAGAAAATCGTGGCTAAACCGTATAAAATAGATCGGGTCTAAACCGTACAGTGCACTTTTAGTACTACGGGCTAAACCGTACACTCGACATTTTTTTCAACCCTCTCAAAAAGACAAAATGTAGATTTGTGCTTCAAACTAATTAACTCAACGTTAATATCGGATTCAAATGCATATACCCACAGTGTTAGAAAAGGCTTAGCGTTGTTGGTAAGCTTACAATGAGGCAAAATATGACCGCCTTCTCGATTCGATTTCTGATTTTCGGTTTCTGCATTGTTTACGAAAGATTTTGAGCCTTACACACAGACATGAACCATTAGGAGGTAAACCGCTGTTGACGGACGTTATAATTCTGTGTTATGACACCAACTAAACGCCGGAAAGAAATATCTACATTGTTTAAAAAGTGTAAAAATGTGATGCTTACCTTTCAGCCTCCTGTTCGTCCGCCATCTTGGAAAAGTCTAAACATTCGCGACCGTACAGCTTGCACCACAGTGAAATGAGTTACTCGTGCTTTGGCGGCAGTTGTAAACAGATGGGAACATCTTAAATGGACACATCCAAATGCCAACAAAGCCTAAATGGGCTTATCAGCGCATTATAAAACCAACCTTATATCGCCTGTTTCTGTTTGAACATTGGGGATTGATAGCGTAGTCCCAACCACTTTTGCAATAAATTTATTGCGAAAGAGGTTGGGATGTAAAATGGGTCCAAATTTGTATTGCAATTACTTGACAACCAGTTTTGCAATAAAGACTAGAATTGCAATAAACTTTTCTGGATGAAACAAAGAAGTTACTGTTGCATTTCGGATACTTGCTAATAGTTGCAAACCTGGTAGTAGGATAAATCCGGGTGAAAACAAAGCCCAAATGGGCTTATAAGTAAATTTTGGAAACCAACCATATACATGTACATGTAAAGGTAAAAGTGAGGTTTAATGTCTGGAACTATATACATGTACATATTCTCCCGACTTCACAATTTACCCCTTAGCACTGGGTTATATGTCGGCCATTAAGATTCAGCGCCCGATGCAGCCATGGTACATTGGCTTATTTCCCTCACAGGAACCCATTTATACACCTGGGTGGAGAGTATTAATCGTGGGATGCATTTATTGTTCAGAAAATATATGATAGCCCGATGGCAAGATTCGTACCGGGGACCCTCCGATCCCAAGTCTAACCTCCTACCACTTGACCACCACTCCAACAAATGTATTTCAATGTTTTCTATATTTAAAAAAGCTGGATCTAAGGTCTTTTTAAAGCTAATTCGGATAATATGAACACTGAATAGCCTTATCAGAAAAACACGAGTTTGTCGAAATAACATCCATTTTAGCTCACCAGAACGTACTCAGGGTGAGCTTTTGTGATCGCTTGGTTTCCATTCTCCGTCAGCTTGCGTCGTGCGGTGTCCGTCGTGCGCCGTCAGTCGTCAACAATTTGAACATTTAAAAATCTTCTCCTCTGAATCTACAGGGTTCTCAGCTTTCATCTTTAGCACATAGCATCACCTATAGGTCCTCTACAAAAGTTATATAAATTATGTCCCTGGAGTCAAAATTGGCCCGCCACGGTCCCAGGGGTGGCCATTTTTCTCTAGCTGACTGTTGTTCTGTACAAGTAGCAGAATGTTGGGTTCACTTAGGTTAGGCATGGGGAAAACTTTAAAAATCTTCTTGTCAAAAACTCTATGTCACAGAGCTTAGATATTTGGTATATATATTTACTTTATACCTTATAGTTTGTTAATATCATAGTTCTGAGGTTAAAATTGGCCCTGCCCTGTTGGTTATACTTTAAAATAGACTTTTACACTAAAAAGGTTCCCCTGAGCTAGAAGGACTCCAGATACTCAGTCTGTGTTATGCAATCACTGGAGAGGTCAAGTTCCTGGTCAAAGCTCTATAAAGTTGTCTGCTTCAGAATTAGTGTCTGTTTGTTCACACTGTGTTTAACCCATTCCCTCATAGGCTATTTTCAGATCCTACCTCTTTGAATAAATCTACTGATAAGGAGCATGAATTAGAGAAAAGGAAAATTTCAGAATTGCGTAGATTTGAAACCATTGTGATAAATAGAGCATTTACTCCTATGGAGCAAATGCTCTATTTATCACAATGGTATCATAAAGTGACTATTACAGAGGCGTAGAAAGGCGTTTTTATGGAGGAAAGGGTTAATGCATATCAATCTTACAATTAACTTATATACAAACCACATATGAAGTAACATACAGGTATGCGTCAGATCAGAATCCAAACTGTGTTCTAATAGGCTGGGTTCTAGTAGTGGTTACTGTAGCATCCCCCCTAGACTTTTTTTCATGGGTACCAAATTGTTTGTTGGGGTCCTCAGAACACATTTTGAGCATGCCCCCAAAAATAAGTTTGTCCCAGCTATGTTTTATTTAACGGTTTCCATGGTAACCCGAGGTAATTTTCGAAACTACCTTGGTTCAGAAAATGCGCCATAACTTTGTTTTTAGAAGCAATAGAAGGACAAAACAAGTACCAAAGTAAAGCAGCGACATATAGCTTGAATATGATATATGATTTTATTAATATTCATAAATGCATTCTTATGAATATTAATGAGGAAGTAAAAAATGTGATTTTTTTTAGAAAAAAGGAGTTTGTTGTTTAGTCTGAGAGGCTTATTAATGCACAGAAATTATTGAATTTAGGTTTAAGTTGTTCGTTGGAGTCCTCAGAACACATTTTGAGTATTTCCCCAAATAATTTTGTCCCATCTATGTTTTATTAAACGGTTTCCATGGTAACCCGAGGTAAATTCCGAAACATCCTTGGTTCAGAAAATGCGTAATAACTTTGCTTTTAGAGGTAATAGAAGGACAAAACAAGTACCAAAGTAAAGCAGAGACATATAGCTTGAATATGGTATATAATTTAATTAATATTCATAAATGCATTCTTATGAATATTCATGAGAATGTAAAAAAATGCGTTTTTTAGAAAAAGGAGCTTGTTGTTTAGTCTGATAGGCTTATGAATGCACACAAATTATTGAATTCAGGTTTAAATTGTTTGTTTGGGTAATCAGAACACATTTTGAGCATTCCCCCAAAGTAATTTTGTCCCATCTATGTTTTATTGAACGGTTTCCAAGGTAACGCGAGGAGGTAAATTTCGAAACATCATTGGTTCAGAAAATGCATAATAACTTTGCTTTTAGAGGCAATAGAAGGACAAAACAAAAACCAAAGTAAAGCAGAGACATATATCTTGATTATGATATATAATTTTAATAATATTCATATATGATTGCTTATGAATATTAATGAGGAAGTATAAAAATCCGCTTTTTTAGAAAAAATGAGGTTTTTGTTTAGTCTTAGACGCATATTAATGCACAAAAAATATTGAATTCAGGTTTAAATTGTTCATTGGGGTCATCAGAATACTTTTTGAGCATTCTCCAAAAATAATTGTGCCCCAGCTATGTTTTATTAAACAGTTTCCGTGGTAACCCGAGGTAAGTTTCGAAACTATCTTGATTAAGAAAATGCTTCATAACTTTGCTTTTAGAGACAATAGAAGGACAAAACAAGAACCAACGTAAAGTAGAGACATATAGCTTGAATACGATATGTAATTCTAGTAATACATATAATGCATTCTTATAATGCATTCTTATGAATATTAATGGGGAAGTAAAAAATGCGTTTTTAGTTTGACGAGTTTGTTTTTTGTCTGAGAGGCCTAATAATATACAAATAGTTATTGAATTCAGATTTAAATGTTTTAATATCAACATACAAATAAAGGAAAACATCTTTGGTTCATGTAATATTTCTAAAACATGTATATTTAAGCTAATTTGCATATAACGTGCGTAAATGAATAAGCAATTTAACATAAGTCCTATATTTAGCATTGTTTCGAGTGTACTATCTTTTCTATTATTTATTTTACGTAAAATACCAGAACAACAAACATTGACAAGAGCAGAGGGTCATTACTTCGGGTTCTTGAATATTAATGCATAGTTATGAATATTAATGAGATGTTAAATAAACACACTTGAATGAGCTGTTCTTTTTATCTGAGATTATTTTAGTTAACCAGGATACAGCTTGATACTGACTGAAACAGCGATATTGATGTTCATGTATATAAATATGTAGATAATGAATATTATTTCAAAATCATGAATATTAATGAGAATGTAAACTGTTGTAGGAAAGTAAGTTTTTCTATTATATTGCAATATACATGTATGTGAACAACACATTTCTTGAAAGAAAATACAGCAGAGGAATTGAGCCTCATGCATGTTTTATGAAGAATATTACTGTTATGGGTGTTTTGCAATGCAATAGAAAATATATAGCATCTCGACTGTAATCATCAGCTTATGTTACCCATATTAGCCTTGCGTGACTTCTAACTTACTGGCGATGTCTTATGCATTTGCTTGCTTATTTACCACAGCATGCCAGAGCAACGCAAGGCTTCTTGCGAGCATTTCACGACAGGCTGGACAACTCATTAAGTGTGTCTGGCCTGCTGCTGATGCTCCGCGTCAGCTCCCTGTCCAGTTTCATCCCTCTGGACAGGGGAGACGTGGGAGCTTGCTGCCCGACGGAAGAAGTATTCTTCTGTTTGGTCAGCGACTCCCTCGCAAAAGACACATCACTGTCCTCTAAAGCCCAGAAGAAGCCTGCTTCTTCTTTAAAATCACTTTCGTCAACAGCCCCTGTGGTGCAGTCGATTCCCCAGTTGTTAGTTGCAGATCGGCACCCAACTGCTGGCCCGGGCGCGGGTTCCCCGTTTACCACTTGAATGGTACCCTTTGTTCTGGTTCCAGGTACTATTGTTGCCAGGTCTCCCGGTCCGCTTGTTGTGTGAAGAGTTTTGCCTGGTCCCGCTGAATCTAAGCCCAGTTATCCGTCACCGGTCCCCGGTGTCCTGGCGTTAGTGCTTCCGTTTTATGACATCACCAGCAGACCGGTCTACCGAGCCCCCGCCCAAAGATGTCACTGTGTATTCTTTGGCCCGGTGTCCTAAGTTTGCTCTCCAACGGCCCTCCGGTGGCCCGGTTTGGTCATTTGGACCAGGATACCGAAGTGGACCGGTAAATCTACCAGTCCAATCTTTTCTACAGGGCATTCTGTCTCTACACCGCATTACAGTGGTGAAAGTCAACAGGAAGCTGCTCTGGCTAAGTCTAGACGTTCTTGGTCGTCTAGACCCTGCAATTACTCTTCATCTTCTGAGTACACCTCGGACTCTCCAGCCCCATCCCACCCACCCCGTAGGAGGCGTAAAAACCTTCTTATTCTGCTAATGGGAACCGGCACTCGCACCGCTCTCATCGCAGATCGAGGTATTACCATTACTCTTCTATGCGAAGACATCGCTCTGCCTCCTCAGATTCGCCGGCTGGTCGCTCTCGATAGCCGACACTCATTCTGGGAACCAGCAAGCTTCACCTAGAGGGAGAATAGCTCTCACGTGAACCCACAGTCCACACTTCTATGTCTGTGGCGGGTCCCACTCTTCCCGGGTGCTGCCATCCATGGCATTCACCAGGGCGGATTCTGAGGGAGAGCAGGAAGACACTTTGTCAATTATGGCTCCTAGGGATGGTCCTATTTTTTAAGGGAATCAGACTTTGTGGAAGCCTCTCACTCAGATTTAGACGGGACTTAGTCCTCTTTTTCTTTAGATGATTCTGAACATCAATATTTTCTATTGAGAATGCGTGTGAAGATTGTTTTAGAATCATCCCACCCTCTGTCTGCCCTAGACCCCCGAATCCTATTCGCAGGGGTCCTCTATCCTCTTCCGTGGCAGGAGTCTTGGAATGAGGAAATTCATAACAAGCTCCATGCTGTTAAACCTATTTTAGGTGAACATTTTTGTTCATGCTTGCCAATTCGGCGTGATGAGGTCGTATTGGCCAGAATAAGAATTGGACATTCTTTTTTAACTCATTCATTTTTACTGAAAGGTGAAGTTCAACCTGAATGTTTATTTTGTTTTGAGCCTTATACAATTCAGCACATTCTCATTGAATGTCCTGATTTAATCTTAATCAGAGATAGGTTCTTTCAAGCAGATTCCCTGAGGGAACTGTTTGAGCTGGTAGAGATACCAAAAATATTTGATTTTTTAAAAGCCATTAATATATATTCTAAAATTTAAAAGGTATATTTTTAGAATGTCGATTATGTTTTGTCCTTATTTTATTTACAATCCTGTTGATCCGGACTTGACATTTACATAATCTAGTGAGATTGTCTTTATTTGATTTCATCATATAGTTTTATTTACATTATTTATTCGGCTCTATATGACCATCAGTGTCGATGGGACATTTACATAATCTAGTGAGATTGTCTTTATTTGATTTCATCATATAGTTTTATTTACATTATTTATTCGGCTCTATATGACCATCAGTGTCGATGGGCCGTAAAACACCATTCATTCATTCATTCATTCATTCTTCCGTGCTAGTGTCAGTCGAAAAAGTGGACCTCCCTAACCTAATTAAGTCTAGGGAGTCTATTTCTCCTTCCACGGGATTTCTTTCCCGTTTGCCTGACCTGGACGAAGATTTTTGTGCCAGCCCGGCAACTGGGTGGATCATGTCCGCTAAACTCTTACGGACAAGGGTTCCCTGTGTATCTCTTAGGCCTCCGGTTTCAAATGAAAATCGACCTGGGATGTTTTATCAGATCCCCTCACTTGATTCCGACAGCCCCAGGGACGGGCATTAGCCCCCCCCCCCTCTCTCTCTCTCTCTCTCTCTCTCTCTCTCTCTCATTCACTTCTTTAGCACCGGCAGTTGCATCCAACAGATGTGATTCGCTTCAAACATTGACGTATTATCATTGGCGTACGTATTATTATCGATATTTAAGACAGGTGACAGCTTAATGCACGGTGAAAGTCATGCAGAAAGCTCCTAGTGCAGCTTTCTGCATGACCTTCACCATGCATTAAGTAGTCACCTGCCTAAAAATGTCTTAATGCTTCTATAAAGAAAATTCGAATAATCGACATTTTACCGTATACTCAAAATAATACTAATACAATGCTCATAGAAAATTGCTTATCATATACGTACATTATATGCAAATAAGCTGAAATACGCATGCTTTATAGAAATATTACCTGAAACAAAGATGGTTTATTTCTCAGGCTAAACAATAAACTCCTTTTTTCTAAACAAAAAATCGGATTGTTTTACTTCCTCATTAATATTCATAAGAATACATTTATGAAAATTAGTTAAATTATATATCATATTCAAGTTATATGTCTTTGCTTTATTCAGGTTCTTGTTTTGTCCTTCTTTCGCCTCTAAAAGCAAAGTTATGACGCATTTGTTTAACCATGGATGTTTCGAAATTTACCCCGGGTTACCATGGAAACCGTTAAAAACATAGCTTGGACACAATTATTTTGGGGAATGCTCAAGTGGTGTTCTGTGGACCCCAACGAACAATTTAAACCTGAAGTCAATAATTTTTGTGCATTAATAGGCCTCTAAGACTAAACAAAAAACTCATTTTTCTAAAAAAGCGGATTTTATACTTCCTCATTAATATTCATAAGCAATTATATATGAATATTATTAAAATTATATATCATAATCAAGATATATGTCTCTGCTTTACTTTGGTTTTTGTTTTGTCCTTCTATTGCCTCTAAAAGCAAAGTTATTATGCATTTTCTGAACCAATGATGTTTCGAAATTTACCTCCTCGCGTTACCTTGGAAACCGTTCAATAAAACATAGATGGGACAAAATTACTTTGGGGGAATGCTCAAAATGTGTTCTGATGAACCGAACAAACAATTTAAATCTGAATTCAATAATTTGTGTGCATTCATAAGCCTATCAGACTAAACAACAAGCTCCTTTTTCTAAAAAACGCATTTTTTTACATTCTCATGAATATTCATAAGAATGCATTTATGAATATTAATTAAATCATATACCATATTCAAGCTATATGTCTCTGCTTTACTTTGGTACTTGTTTTGTTCTTCTATTAACTCTAAAAGCAAAGTTATTACGCATTTTCTGAACCAAGGATGTTTCGGAATTTACCTCGGGTTACCATGGAAACCGTTTTATAAAACATAGATTGGACAAAATTATTTGGGGAAATACTCAAAATGTGTTCCGAGGACTCCAACGAACAACTTAAACCTAAATTCAATAATTTCTGTGCATTAATAAGCCTCTCAGACTAAACAACAAACTCCTTTTTTCTAAAAAAATCACATTTTTTACTTCCTCATTAATATTCATAAGAATGCATTTATGAATATTAATAAAATCATATATCATATTCAAGCTATATGTCGCTGCTTTACTTTGGTACTTGTTTTGTCCTTCTATTGCTTCTAAAAACAAAGTTATGGCGCATTTTCTGAACCAAGGTAGTTTCGAAAATTACCTCGGGTTACCATGGAAACCGTTAAATAAAACATAGCTGGGACAAACTTATTTTTGGGGGCATGCTCAAAATGTGTTCTGAGGACCCCAACGAACAATTTGGTACCCATGAAAAAAAGTCTAGGGGGATGCTACGGTAACCACTACTAGGACCCAGCCTATAATTTCAGTCAAGTCACGCTAAGAAATAAAGCCCCATCCCAGGGGTGGCCAGTTTTCTATAGAACATATTGAAAACTTTGAAAATCTTCTCCTCTGAATGTCTGGTGAGCGATATTAGGGCCATCATGGCCCTCTTGTTAACAACTGCCGCCAATGCACGAATAACTAATTTCTCTAATGCAGAAAGTTTATTACAATTCTGAGTTTTATTGCGAAACTGGTTGGCACGTAATTGCAATACAATTTGTTTTGTCATTTTTAACCTCCCAACCAGTTTCGCAATAAACATTTTTCAATTCTCGAAAAGGTGTCTGATCTAACAAACTACGGCAAAATATTACTTCTTTTGTGTTTCACAGCATGCATGTCAGTAGTCAAACTCCGATATTCGAAACCATTTTCGCAATATTTTTTTTTATTTTTCAACTATATCTCTGACTGCACAGACTTCGACAAATTCTATGTTATGTCTTCATTTTTATCATTCCTGTATAGTTTTAAATCAATAAGCTCAGAACAGGTTTTAGGCAGTTTCATAGTTTGCTGATGAGCCTATTAGGCTTCCAGATTATCCGAATTAGCTTTAAAAAGATGTTTGCAACTACCTTCGAAACAAACAATCCTATAATCGACTAATTTATCAATCTTGCCGGTATTCAAACAGAGAAAACACTGATAAATGATTGGTTTTCTTATTTACTGATAAGCCCATTTGGGCTTTGATTTCATCCGGGTATATCCTATTAAGATGTTTGCAACTATTAGCAACTACCCGAAATGCAACGGTAAATGAATTCTTATGCCTAGAAAATTTTATTGCAATTCTGGTTTTTATTGCAAAAGTGGTTGTCAAGTAATTGCAATACGAATTTTGACACTTTTTACATCTCAACCAGTTTCGCAATAAATTTATTGCAAAAGTGGTTGGGACTACGCTGTCAATCCCGAATGTTCCAACAGAAACAGACGATATAAGGTTGGTTTCATAATGTGCTGATAAGCCCATTTAGGCTTTGTTGGCATTTGGATGTGTCCATTTGAGATGTTCGCATTTGTTTTCGACTGCCACCAAAGCATGGATGACTCATTTCTCCAATGTAGAAAAGTTTATTGCAATTCTGGGTTTTATTGCGAAACTGGTTGTCAAAGAATTGCAATACAAATTATGTCACATTTTACATCCCAACCAGTTTCGCAATAAATAGTTTGCAATTCTTGAAAAGATGTCTGATCTAGCAGACTATGGCAAACTCGTCTTCATTGTTATAATTCCTGTCAATTTTCGAATATATAAGTTCAGAACAGGTAGTTTTTGGCCAATTTCATAGATGGCTGAAAAGTCTATTAGGCATCCATATTATCCGAATTAGCTTTAAAAAGATGTTTGCAACTACCTTCGAAACAAACAATCCTATAATCGACTAATTTATCAATCCAGCCGGTGTTCAAACAGAAAACATTGATAAATGATTTTTTTCTAATTTACTGATAAGCCCATTTGGGCTTTGTGTTCATCCATGTATGTCCTATTAAGATGTTTGCAACTGTCAGCAACTACCCGAACTGCAACAGTAAATTATTTCTTTCATCCAGAAACATTTATTGCAATTCTGGTTTTTATTGCAAAAGTGGTTATCAAGTAATTGCAATACGAATTTGGACCCATTTTACATCCCAACCAGTTTCGCAATAAATTTATTGCAAAAGTGGTTGGGACTACGCTGTCAATCCCCAATGTTGAAACAGAAAGAGACGATATAAGGTTGGTTTTATAATGCGCTGATAAGCCCATTTAGGCTTTGTTGGCATTTGGATGTGTCCATTTGAGATGTTCGCATTTGTTTTCGACTGCCACCAAAGCATGGATGACTCATTTCTCCAATGTAGAAAAGTTTATTGCAATTCTGGGTTTTATTGCGAAACTGGTTGTCAAAGAATTGCAATACAAATTATGTCACTTTTTACATCCCAACCAGTTTCGCAATAAACATTTTGAAATTCTTGAAAAGGTATCTGATTTAGCAGACTATGGCAAATTCGTCTTCATTGTGATCATTTCTTTCAAGTTTCAATTATATAAATTCAGAACAGGGTGTTGTTTTGGTAAGTTCGAAGTTGGCTGATAAGCCTATTAGGCTTCCATATTATCCGAATTGGATTTAAAAAGTTGATTACAACTACCTTCGAAACAAACAGTCATATAATCGACTGGTCTGTCAACCCAGCCAGTGTTCAAACAGAGAAATCACTGTTAAATGGCTGTATTCCTAATTCACTGATAAGCCCATTTGGGCTTTGTTTTCTTCCGTGTATGTTCTGTAAAGTTGTTTGCAACTACTAGCAACTACGCGAAATGCAACGGTAACCTAATTCTTAAATCTAGAAAATTTTATTGCAATTCTGGTTTTTATTGCGAAACTGGTTGTCAAGTAATTGCAATACGAATTTGGACCCATTTTACATCCCAACCAGTTTCGCAATAAATTTATTGCAATTCTGGTTATTATTGCAAAAGTGGTTGTAACAGCGCTCTTTTCACACAGGATATGTGCGTTCAAAAGCGCTTCACATAGATACATTTTATATACAAAACAGGGTATATTCAATGTGTAATTATAGAACATTTAAATAAATATATTTAATACTTATATATAGATAAGAATAATAATAATAAATATTTCTTTTAGAACATAGGTAAACCAATTTCATCCTTTCCGTAAGTTTATCTGTCTGTGTCATTATGCTCTATTATATTGTGTCAACGCACTCACATTAAATGTAACATTCTATGCGCAGTGCCAATACGTCACACAGTTTTGACCCAGACCCAACAGATTTGGGTACATTGTTTTGGCATACAACACTACACATAAATATTGCCGGAAAATTGGGTAACAGAACAGATCAATTTGAAGTTCATGCATATACACTAAACAATACAAATAAACAACTGTTATTTACGCGCAATATGCAACCCCCAGTCAAACACTATTTGGCCCGCTATGGCAATGAGGGAGCACACAAAGGATAATCAGTAAAATGTCCTATCATGGGCACCCGAAAAGCCCAGTCAATGTAAAACTAAAGAGGGTATCCCGTAAACTGTTCCTACAACATATCCCACCGGCTGCAATGGAAAGGAATCATATCGGACAAATCGAGACTGACTGAGACACGCGATGCTGCATAGGACCGTATATGCTTAACATACCCACTGTCCATATATTACACGACTCAGTTCACTGGTAAGCAAAACATAAGGAAACTGGGTTAGCTTAACAGGAATCCCTGGTAATCGTTGAAGGCAAGGTAGCAAGTCATGCCAGCAAGACTCCCAATGTACCAATGAGGTATAGGGATGCCCTGTTCCACTATGGTGCCCCCCCCGGCATTGGAACTGGAGTTACCAGAGGTACCAGGCATATAGGGATGTCCCGTTTGACAACAGCACTCCCTCAGAATCCAACTCCTGGACAGCGGAATCCGGCTGACACAACACCCGCACGTACAACAGCAAGGGGATTTCCTAGAAGTCCATAAAAATTATGGATGAGACCTTTTTGTTCGTTTATCTAATTATCTCTTCTACATTTGTGGAGCATTATATTTGAAAGAGGGGGTTTAAAAAAGTCCCACAGTCATAAGCGAGTGGCAGGATCAACACGCTGTGGCTAATGCAGCAGTTATGATAACCGACGATTAGTAGCTACGTTTTCTAAACTGCCCTAATAATATATGTTGAAGAAATGCGTGTTCAGAGATCTTTTGAAACATGCATCTCTAATGCCTGATGGTAGAGCATTCCAGAGTTTCGGAGCTGCATGCATGAAACTTTTCTCACCGTATTTTACCTTACGACTTTTTGGTACAACTAACGTCAAAGAACTACTTGCTGATCTTAATTCTCTGCGGGACCTGTACACGTCAAGCATGTCGACAATGTACTTGACGGATTCATTGTGCATGGCTTTATACGTAAGTGTCAGAATTTTAAATTCAATCCGATGTTGAACCGGAAGCCAATGAAGTTGCTTCAAAACCGGCGTGATATGATCATAATTATCGAGAAGTCCTGGTTATTATGCGGGCTGCTGTGTTTTGCACTCTTTGAAGTTTCCGCAGTGTTTTGTTTGAAATTCCATGCAGCAAGGAGTTGCAGTAGTCTATTTTTTATGTAACCAGAGAGTTCACCAAAGTCTTGGTAGCAGCAGGTGAGAGGTACTTTCTTATGTGGCCTATTCGTCGGAGCTGTACATAACTAGACCTACACACGGAATTGACGTGTGATGTCATATCCATTTGTGAATCGAGCCATGCACCGATATTCTTTATACACAAAGATGGCTTGAATTTAGAGGGTCCTACTTGCACATGAATCTCTTCAGGTACTTCTGTGTTTTTTGTATGAAACAGGATGACCTCAGTTTTGTCAGTGTTGAGCTTCAGCATGTTCTGGTGCATCCAAGAGACTAGTTCTTTGAGACAGTTCTTAACTCGTGATAAAGCTTCTTGTTAACAGGAAATGTCCTTGGGCTTAAAGGATAGGTATACTGTGAGTCATCGGCATAAAAATGGTGGTTCAGTCCATGGGTTTTGCAGATTGAGTCGACAGGTTTTGTGTACATTATGTAATGTTTTGGGATTGAAGGATGTCGTTTTGAACCCTCAGAAGAGCAGTCTCTGTTTCGGTATGCTGACTGATGCTGCTCATGTAGATTGTTTGAGGTCAGGTGGGACTCAATGCGTTTGTCAACCACTTTTTCTAACACTTTGGAGACAAATGGCAGAATTGATACAGGCCTATAATTTTTAAGTTCATTTGAATCGAGATCAAGTTTCTTTAAAGGAGTCTGACATGTGATCTCTTGAAACTTTTTGGATCGCAGGCAGTGTCTAAAGAGGAGTTAACAATGTTTGTCAAAATCGGTAGGAGTTCATCAAGGCATGCCTTTAGCAGCCATGTAGGTATTGGATCCAGTTCGCAAGACTTACAGGGGGTGCCTTAATGATCTGTTCTACTTCTTCCAATACAGCTGCACCAAACTTTTCTAAAAAAAATGTTGAATGCTGCATCTCAGTGGTAATCGGCACACTGGATACAGTGCCTGATGCAATATCTGCCCGTATTTTGTCCACCTTTTCAACGAAAAAGTCACTGAAGTCTTGTGCAAGTTGTTTTGAGGATGAAGTTTTAGGCAATGAGATATCATTGGTTGAACCTAGCAGATGCTTAGTGACTTTGAAAAGACGTTTTGAGTCTGCCTGGCATGATTCAACTTTCTCTGAGTATAAATCAATTCTCGACTTTATCAGCAGCTTGTTGACTTTGGCACACTGTTCTCTGTATAGCTGATGGTCTATTGTGAGCCTGGACTTTTTCCAGTTTCTTTCCAATTTGCGCCTTACATGTTTAGCATCGTGCAGTTCCTGGGTATACCAAGGACATGATGGTCTGAGCGTTATGGATTTAGTACACAGTGGTGCATGTTTATTGACAAGTGCCACCAGTGTCTGTGTATATGATTTAACCAGCTCATCAACATCTGTCGTTGGCATACTTGCTTCGATGGGTTCTGAGTTGAGGAGATCTCTTTTGAATGATTCGACATTAATTGCTCTAAGTTCCCGAATGAAACAGTTTTCCTCACTGTTGGAGGTTTTGCGGCTTTTGCTCCGAAAGTTACAGAAAAATGATCTCGCGAAATTTTACCACTACTGTCGGACAGTCCAGGATCTGTGACTTCGATGTTTGACACACAGTCGTCACCATCTCGTGTAATTTAGTTATAACTGATAAACTTCTTAAGCAAGGTTACAGATATCACAAACTTCGGAAAACTTTTTCTAAATTTTATTATCGAAATTTACCTCTCATTAGTAAATATAATTGCAATCTACGGACGTTACTGCGACAAGGCATTTCTCAACCAGAATTTTATGGGGATGTTATCTACAAACTTAGGAAAATTCAGGGTCATATCCATTTTCATGATTTGTTTATAAAACGCATTAAAACATTTAAAAAGAAAGGTTATGATCCTATTATATTGCAACGCACTGCATGTTTGGTTATCGACCCTTTTACAGTCGGTAGCTACGCTTCCCTCTTTGCTTGCGCGATGACAGGCCGAGGGTAGTACTCTATGATGGTATACTCTTAAACTTGGATACAGGATGAGCTTACCAGACTCATGTATTACTTTTTCCCTGTCGTGCCCTTAACGGCTTACCTGCAGGTGCTCTGACTTCAGCAAAGTCATTGAGTACATATTTGACGGATTGTCACAGTTATTATGCTATGTTTTACATGTTGTCCTGTGTTCACCGTCGTCTATGTTGTGGGTAAGTCCAGCGGGGATACCTTTATTTACAATATTTGTAAAGCTAGGGTGACTTTGAGAGAAGTGTGAGGTTAGGACGTCCGTAAACCGGTTTAAACCCCCAGTGGTGTTTTTGCTACTGACCGTGCCAAGGCGGTACTCTCTTTGTCACCCTTCCTTTTGTTTGCCTTGCGTCTTTGTGCTTGTAATATATTCATGTGTGGAACGTTTGTCCCTGGTTCTTGTGTGTCTTTTGGTGTTTTCTGTGTTCATTTCGTGTGTGTGTGTGTGTGTGTGTGTGTGTGTGTGTGTGTGTGTGTGTGTGCATTTGGGTGTGTGGTTGTGTGTGTGTGTGTCATGCTGTCTATCGGTGTTTTGGTGGTGGTTGCGTCTTGCATGTGGCTTTGCCTGCTTGACTTTACTACTTTTCCATAACAACATCAAGAGTATGTCAACCTATATGAGTGGCTTCATTCACATGCTGTCGCAGTCCAAATGATCCGTGTGTACTAGCAAAGTCATATAGAAACGATGAATGAAAGGTGTTATTAGGTTCGCTAGGTAACGGGGACAGAGTAGGTCCAAATTTCCAACTGTTTTTTTTTACTTAGTGTCATATCAACTAGGATCTAAATTAGACCCTTCTTGTATTCAATTTAACTGTGATAGTTTATGATACGAAAACCTGCAGAAACACGTCAAAATAATTTTTCAGTTACAGTTTCGACATACAAACACGTCACATTATGACGTCATTGTACACAACATGTATCTGTGTAAAGCGCGCCATTTAAATGAAGACCCACATACAGTTCGCCTAGGCTACACCTCTGACACTGACTGTCAATTGGGATTCAAAATGCGCCTTCGTTTTGGCATATTTAGCCCTTCATCAGTGTTGTATACACATGTACATTTCCACCGAGAAAAAAATCTCGATTCAAATTCAGTGAAGAAGTTTATTGAGATGGACAAAAGATGCAGTACGAACTGCTGCATAAAATGCGTTGGAACAGGAGGAAGGTTTTCGCGATCAGCTGATTTGGAGTATAACATATTTGAAAAATATGGATTCAGATGACTAAACCTGTTGAATGACGAGATATTTTTGTGAGTAGAAATCCGCTTTAACAAAAGGACATGCGATGAAGAAAATATAAATTTGTGAAGGCATTTTTTATGTAGAATGGATGGTTTGGGTAAGAGTAGCTGGTAGATCTTTTTTGGCATACATTTTGTAGATATTTACTGACAGATACTTACTTTACAGTTTGTATTATTTTATCGAAATTAAGGCGCAAGTGCCAACATTCCTCTGCTATCTATCGTGAAATTAATCGTTGACATGTGGGTCACCGTCCGCCAGTTTGTTTGTTTGTTTTGACAGTGCGTATGAATACAGTTAGGTCGTTCGAATAGTGTTACGTCACGCTGAAGCAACGAATTATGTTATAAATAGATCTAAATGCACAGAGTACGTTCCTGGAGAATACATTACGGGTAATCGAACTCAATCGTCCTACCAGATAGCCTTTCTCGAGATATGTATAGGTTAGACCATGGTTGAGCGCGACTAAACGATATAGTTCGTGGGGGCGTATAATGTCGTATCCGTGAATACCTATGCAGACAGCTTTGGTTCAGATGAGACGTCAAGTACTCGGCGTCTTATCAGGATCCAAACTGCTTGTAACTGTGACTATTTTCAAACAAAAGCTAGAGGTTTTTGTCTCAAAAACAGATGTCTCCCCCACCCCACCCATCTCACTCTCACATACACACTGCGACACTATTCTGTACATGAAAACTCGACCGGGCAAGATATGTGACAGACAGACAGACAGACACAACTCTTACAAAAACAAAATGGAAAGGGAAATAACTCAAAATGTAATAACATAGTAATGAACTTGAATGATACTTCCCTCATCACGCGCTTTCCACACCACATTTTTTGAAAAGTTAACTTCAAAAATATTTATACCAGAGTTATGGCCCTCGTGCATGACACTTCCTTTCATCATGCTCTTTCCATAAATGAAACGCCATTCCAATAGCATCAGTAGAACAGGAGATATTGATCAGCCAAAACAATGTAACAAAGGGCTATAACTCCAAAAGTATTTGAGTCAGAGTACATGACACTATTGGAGCCCTTATACACGGCACTTCCCCGCATTATTAGCTTTTTCCATATATGAAGTTTCAATCATATGGCATGAACCATATATGAGTTATCGTCGGGACAAGAAAGTGTGAAAATGTACAAGGGGAAATAACTCCAATATTACTGAGGACAGAGTTATGGACCTTGTACACGACACTTTCTCTAATCATGCTCTTTCCATAAATGAAATGTCTTTCCAATAGCATCAGTAGAACAGGAGTTATTGATCGGACAAAAAATTCATCTATAACAAAGGGCAGTAACTCCAAAAGTATTACATACCAGGGTTATGAGCATTGTACATGACACTTCCTCTCATGATGCTCTTTCCATGTATAAAGTTTCAATCAAATGGCATGAGCCATATAGGAGTGATCACACGGACAAGAAAGTGTTAAAATGTACAAGGGGCAATGACTCCAATATTATTGAAGCCTGAGCTATTGACCTTGTGCATGACAATTTCTCTCATCATGCTCTTTCTATGTATGAAATTTCAATCCAATGACATTAGCCATATAGGAGTTATCGTCCGGAGAAGAAAGTATGAAACAATGTAGAAGGGGTAATAACTCCAATATTATTGAAGCCAGAGTTATGGATCTTGTGCATGACATTTCCTCTCATTATGCTCTTTCCATATATGAGGTTTCAACCATCTGGCATCAGGCATATAGGAGTTATCATCCGGACAAGAAAGTGTGACAGACAAATGGACAGACAGACAACTCTCACAAAAACAATGTCTCCCCCATATAAATATTGTGGGGGAGAGAGATACGCATCTGCAAACAGAGTAGACCCACATCAGATGGCTCCTGTAGGAGCTGTCTAATCTGGGTACACCCCGTTTGCTTATGATATTTTACAGATATGATTCTACAGTTTCTGTCCATGGCCAAAAATGTCCTTCGACCATGTGCTAGTTTAACAATTTATCTAATTAATATTTATGATGTCAATATTAATGGAGGAAAGGGTTAAGGAGCGAAACAGGCACCCTATGTTTCAACTCGAACATCTGCAGGTAATATAGACACGAATACAGGCACTCTTATATTTCAACTCGAACATCTGCAGGTAATATAGACACGAATACAGACATCCTTATGTCTCAACTCGAACATCGGCAGGTAATATAGACACGAATCAGTCACGGCGCTGGATCGCAGCGTCCGATCAAGGTCTATACTGTTGTATGCAAACCCTGTAAAAAAAACTGTCAAAAGCAGATCTACAGACTCTGGTCACAATCTCATTAGAATGGCGACACTTGATCTAGGATTTCTTTACTGAATCCACTCCGTCCCGAAGGTCCCATGATGTGAGTAATATTGTCTCCGTTGTTCAACTCAAATAATTGATGTACACATAAATAAAATACGTTTAGCCGAGTTCGCATGAAATCTCTCTCATAGCAGTACAAAAACAAATTGGCGACCATTGGTGCACAATTCGTACCCATAGAAATACCAATCACCTGACGGTATATAACATTCCCATAACGTACAAATATGTTATCCAGAAGAAAGGTTAGTGATTCACAAACTTCTAAGCAAGACCAATTGGTGTAATATTTCATCAGTTCGTCAGTAAAGAAAGCTTTTTCAGCATTACATGCGAGAAATGATGATTTTTTCTCTGGTAAATATTTTCTGGATTAAGCTAGTAAGTTTATCTTTAATTACAAGAGCACGACTGTTTGGGAGATATTTTCTATTTTTAGAATTTTGGATTTGTAATGCTACTCAACTGTAGAAATTTAATAAGAATATTTGATAACCTGTAATAATACTAGATATTCTCAAGGGACAACATACTTCAATTCAGGGAATTATGGTTTAAGCAGTGACTTCATCGTGGCATTTTTTCAGAACGGCGCAGTGAAAAACTAACGCTAATCAACACTACAGCATGAGTATGATATATGCTACCATGCTAAGATCGCACATGCGCGCGTCGATTCTTTCCATGTTCTTAAAATAGCGACTAAGGGAAGACCGAAGCATAACCCTTGATCTAAACTTTCAGCATCCGAAGCTAGAGAACAAACGAAACTGTCTGAGCTATCTGCGTGGCATGGAAGTAACGAGACATCTGCTGAAACGTTTTAGAGAGATGGGAAAACGTGAAGAAGGAAGACAAGTTCTCTTCCCACGTGATATGGTGGTTTTTCAATCTGTGGAGTACCGGTGACGTTGTTTAAATAGACATTCTATTTATAGTAGAGTGTTGGATTAGTACTTTTTGTTTCGGACTTCCCCAAAACACCCTCATAATTTTTTTAAAAACAAATTCTAGTGCTTTCAAACAAAGGAGGTCCAGATCATTTCATAAGTGTTCTTGAACAACGTGGTGGTCATGGGTAATCGTTCTCTACATTCAATGTGGTTTAGAGACTTTGAATGAGTGACTATCTACACGGAGTACCTAAATAGAGTAACGTTGAGTAACGTATAAGTAAATATGCTATATATCTTTTCACCTAGAGCATGTTTCCAGAACATAATTCGTGGGATCGATTTTATGGTCCTTTTTCACATGTTAGAGTAGTGTAAAAATATTCTTTCTGGCACAGTGAGTCTCCCATAGCGCCTCCCTAGCCGAGAGGCGCAGGAAATGACGTCACGTAAAACGTCGTCTCCTATACCTATACATCGTCTGCTATATCTGCAGTTTCAGCCGCCGCGAATAATCACGTGACATGTCATCGCTTTTTTATAGCTGGGGTGTGTTAATTTAGTGCATAAAACATTTTCCCCCGAAGATAGGCATGCGATATTATCAAATGAAACCGGGCCGGTTTATAAATATAATTTTCGAAACCTACTCATCGAGACCTTTCATTCGATATGTCACATGCCCATCTTCATTATAAAACGTTTTTTGAACTCAATGATCCCGCCCGACCGCCGGGTGAGTTTCGAAACTTACTCGTCCAGACCAAAGATGTATCGCATGCCTATATTCGGGGAAAATGTTTTATGCACTAAATTAACCCCCCCCCCCACCCCCCCCCCCCCACCCAGCTATAAAAAAAGATGACATGTCACGTGATTATTCGCGGTGGCTGAATCTGCAGATATAGCAGACGATGTACATTTTGTATAGGTATAGGAGACGACGTTTAACGTGACGTCATTTCCTGCGTCTCTCGGCTAGGGAGGCGCTATGGGAGGCTCACTGTGCCAGAAAGGAATTTTTTACACTACTTGTTAGTAAAAACATGGATTTTATAGCTTATGTTTTATCGTGTTAGCTGCTTTTGAATGGTAAATGGGCACCGGTAGTTATAGTCCCACCCCTTCATATGAAAGTAAACATGCTGTTGTTTTCCCCTAGACTATCTTTCCTGTAAATATTTCGTGGGATTGATTCTGTGGTACTATTTCACATGTTTGTAAACATGGAGTTTATTCCTATCTACAGTTTTTTTACAATGCAATATTTTCTTGCCAAAGTTCAGATAAAAAGATACGTCAATGAATAATCGATAGGTAGCAAACTTCAAAATAAATATTAACGGAGTATCCGCATTATTTTAATGGATTTGTTTACATTTGTAATAAACAAATATTTTAATACATCCAGACAATTTTATTTCATATAAAACTATATTTGACGATAATAAATACTGATCCTGTTGTTAATATTTTATCTATATATTATTCCTTACTACAATGCACTCATATCTCATACTGTTGAACTTCATTACTTCCAATTATAGTATCACCAGTTATTATTAACAAATGATAATTCGTCACTAACATAACAATTTCGTTTCTCTAAATTCTTTAAATCCCAATTTAATACACTTTTCGCTTTGAAACCATCATCAGTACCTCAGTACTATGATTACATGTTGTGGCTATGGACTTTGAACTGTTATCTTGTCTGTCTACCTATGTACTAGCCTTTCTATAATGACGAATTGGGTCAGTTGGGAGATATAACGTGTATATCTTACCTTTAACATACTATTTATAAATTTAAGCATGATGGATAGCTCAGAAAACATAACCCAGACTGGCTGCTGACTCATTCCATATGCTGCCACCAGGATCCGGATTTTGGCTCGCATGTGATTGTGTTTACGTAAAGAAACAATCATTTAATTACATCTGTACTCAATTTCTTTCTGCAGACGATGACTTTCACAGTGTGTTAAAGATATTTGACCTCGTACAAGAGTTTTGTTCTTAATATGTGCATGATTTGAATACATTGTGCGGTGTAGGGAAACTACCAAGAATTATGTCGTCGGATGTACCTCTGAGATACAATGATATACCGACAGTTAATATTGGAGTGTTTATGCTTCAACAGATGAGAAAATATGGCGACGTCATTGCGCTTGTGAGTACATTTCTGAAAGTCACCATAATGGCCAACCTTTGGACTTGCGGTCTGTTTCAAACTCTTCGTATTGTTCATGCTAAGATAAATTCAACAAGTACAGTAAAGCCCCGCTAATGCGACTCCCTAAAAGAGATACAATTCTGGGTGCTAGATGCAGGTGGTAGCTTAATGCAGGGCAAAAGTAATGCAGAAATCTCCCAGAGGAGCTTTCTGCCTTACTTTTGTCCTGCATTAAACAACCACCTGCTTATAAAGACAGCTATGCTTATTCTTTAAGTGGGTGCATTAGAGGAGTTCTAATGTATAGTCTTATCAATATTAGGCCGGTGCAAACGATGCAGAGCGCGGTCAGACGTTTCAAAGCGGTGTCCCGTTGTTGATACACTGTATGCGAAAAAGCGAGGGTCTAATTAGTGTTATGTCAATCAAGTTAACTTTTACTCTTCTAAAATGTTTGTTTTATTAAAAATGTAACTTGAAAACTATTCGGTAGGAACTCGTGAAGCTTATATTTTCAAATTTGGTAAAACGAATGGTGGACTAGCTAGGTTTCATGTCCTGCTTCGTGTAGGAGCCGTCCGTCTAATCAGTGTCTGTTCTGCTTGCTTATGAAATAATTTTACAGTTTCTTTCCCAGCCAATAACATTATGTGTTCATGAACTTTATATGCCATAATAAAAATATTGTGATTAATATTCAAACTGTCGGTGTTTCTTGCATGAATAGGGTCAAGTTCAGAACATGTTATATTGTATTTTCTAAAACTACATGTACAAATATAAGTCATGCAGGAAACACCCCATACAGAACAAACAACCGCCCTAACAGCAACACAAAAACACGCAGCAAATGTACATAACTACCAAAAGCATAAAGAGACGCACCAAGACAAAACAAACAAACAATAGAAGGAAGATGGAAGTACCGCCTTGGAACAGTCAGTGACAGAAGTCATTGGGGGTTTAAACCGGTTTAGGGGCGCCCAACCTCACTGCCAAACAATTCAGGTACTGGAGGGAAGCCAAGCTGCCCGACGTCTCATCTGGAGCCAAACTGTTTGAAAAGCTAATGTCAAATTGTAACTTTATTATGGCGAACATTGCACGTTCACAACACTACATGTATCTACTTACATTACCCACTTACTTTCTTAGTAAATTTATTTACTTGCCCATTTCCTACCCATTTCCTACTCGCACTTGTTCAACCACTCATTCGCTTACTCATCTACTCATTCATTTACTGACTTAATCAACAACTCATTAACCGAATCAATCAATCACTCACGCTATCTCTCACTCACTTTATCACTCACTCATTCAATCACTCGCCCACTCACTCACCCACTCATTCACTCACTCATATACCCACTCATTTACACGCTTACTCACTTTTTACTCGTTCACTCACTCACCCATTAACTAACCAACTCACTCACTCACTTAAGAGCTCACTCGCTCATTCTGAAAGGCCGTCGCTTTAGTTTTAAATCTCTTTATGCAAATTATTTTGTACTGGACAACAGTCACGGTTTATATCTGTTAATACTCGTGCACTATACGTAGTGCTAAAACTCAAATATGTTCATTGTCAGTGCCAGGGTATCGAATTCTACGTGTCTTTTATTCCGTTTTCAAGATGGACAGTTCTAATGGCACATCTTACTCATACAATGAGCTCATACAGCGAACAGAGCGCGCTGCAGCAGGATTGCAGAAGATGGGTGTCCAGAGCGGTGACGTCATCTGCATTGCTTCGCCAAATCACACAGATTACCTCGTGGCTTGTTACGCAACATGTCTCATATGTGCCGTATTCCAGCCAATTAACCCAACGTACACAAGAGGTATATCATTTTTGGAAAGTCTTATATTTCAATATATGAATATAACGTGGTATATTTCAAAATATCGACTGCGTATGTCATCGCACAATATTCGGGAAAGTGTCCTGTAGCATCCATTTTAGATTATTCATACGCCGGTGTAATGAGGAAAAGTGACCCCCGTAGTAGATCGACCGGGGGTCGAATTATTATATAGTACTCTGACCCCGGTCGTTTCACTATAAAGTAAAGTGACTCATTTGCCATAGTATAATGACCCCCCCCCTTTATAGTATTGTGACCCACTCTTTTTATCGTAGTAGGTTGACCGAGAGGTCTATATATTTTGTACAGTAGTACAATGACACACGGCCATTTTACTATAAAATGAAGTGGCTCCTTTGCAAAAATACATCCACTACGGGATCGATAAATCATATAGTCTATGACCCAAGGCCATTTTACTATAAACTATAGTTACCCTTTTGCCAAAATACATCCACCAGGGGGTCGATATATTATATAGTACTATGACCCCCCCCCCCCCCCCCCCCCCCTGTCATTATATTATAAAATATCGCCAAAATACATCCACGATTTGGGTCGATATATTATATAGTACTATGACCTCCATGTCATTTTAATATAAAATATAGTGACTCCCTTGCCAAAATACATCCACCGAGGGTGGGGGTGGGGTCGATATATTATATAGTACTATGACCCCATGTTATTTCACCATAAAATATAGTGATTCCCTTGCCAAAATACATCCACGATGGGGGTCAATATATTATATAGTACTATGACCCCAATGTAATTTTGCTACAAAATATAGTGACGATGTGTGGTCGATATCGAGGATATAAAGGTAAAAGGTACTAAGTAATATTTTTGTCAAAAATGACTTTTTGATATTTTTCACACACTTAAATATAGTATTTTTCTATAGTATTATAACCCCAATGTAATTTTGCTACAAAATATAGTGACGATGTGTGGTCGATATCGAGGATATAAAGGTAAAAGGTACTAAGTAATTTTTTTGTCAAAATGACTTTTTGATATTTTTCACACACTTAAATATAGTATTTTTCTTCTAAAAATACGTATACGTATGTTATCTTAGCTACATTAAGTAATAAAAATGTAGTTTAATGAAGGTACTTACTGCAAACAGGCAAATATCCTTGAGGTAAAAGGTAATACGTGTATATTTTTATAGGTAAAATGTACTATCTGTACTTTAGTACCTTTTACCGGTACATCATACACCAGAAAATCACTTAACACCCTCTGCTGTTTCACATGTTGTATGGATCCAGTCTATCAGAGACCACCTAATAACTAATTTAGCTCCAATCAGGCTTTATTTATTTCAACATACCAACATATGTCTATTGTTTCACACATTTGCCGGTATACAAGACAAGAAATTATTATTCACTTTAACCATGAGTAATAAATTTACTTTATATTAGATAATTTATAAATATCAATATAACAGTTTGTATTATCTGTCCTGAGGAAAAGATAATTCAAGTAGATGTTTCCATCTTAAAGAAATACAAGAACTTTTATCCAAGAAAATTGTTAACTACTTAAGATTGTAATATGATTGCCATGTGGTCTGCTAAGTTTGTAAAAGGACAACAAAGCCATGTCAGATTCATTTCTACTATATAAAAGAAGATAGCAACAGTGGTGATGACGCTAATAAAATAGAAACGTCGCCTGCCTATCAAAGGATGAAAAATTCAGAGAAATGACGGCTCTCTTTGCACAGACAATGAAATATATTCTGAAAGTAGGAGATCCTTCGAAATCAAAAGTATCAGTGCTAAATGGGAAAATTGCAGACTCGGTTTTTATTAAGTCTGTTCAGGAGTAGTAATTAAAAGTGCACACTACTCACACACCCTATCATCGGCTTAAGCAGTATTCAATTTTCAAAACTTATACCTTCAAAACTAATGATCCCGAAGGACCAGAAAAATATAACATTAAGAATGAAGTGCATCTGTCATCCAGCTAAATGAGACACACACTTAAGCACTCAAGAAACTGAGTAGCAATTATGTGAGTTTGGTAAGCCTTTAAGCAAATATACAACAAAATATTGCCAGTTTTATATATTTTGCTAACATATTGAAAAACGAAAATGCTGGGTAATAGGATACATTGACTTCACAAAGATACAATTACGAGTGTATACCAACTGTTAAACCTTATTAACAGCATGTGTTAACACGAAAACTGTGGATTAATCCATCCCACATTGGATTACATGTACTATTGTATTGTTGTATGTATTTTTGTGTATGTATTCCTGTATTGACTGCACCATTTTGTATTGAGCCATGCCATGGGCTGGAGGCCTTAAGCATATAAGAAATAAAGTAATAAAATAATAACAATTCTAGAACACGAGGAAATATATACAATGGTTCATTAGCGGAATTAACTGAACAACGTGACTCAATTTCTGAGGAACAAAACATCTCACTGGCAGAACTGCAGCAGAGACTCTGGCTGAAAATCTTAAGGCAAAGACAGTGATGTATTCATAGCACAAAAACTGGACTTGACAAGTATGACCAATAAGTATAAAACAGAAAGTTGAAGGTCATTTGACGGCCTGGAACCTAATGGAAATATTGCATCACAGGCAGGAGCTACCAGCCTTCAGAAACAAACTTGTAATGGTTCAGATTAGGATAGCACAACAGTTATAGGACAAAACGAAATTTGTAAAGCGAGATAACAACTGGAAGAAACATGACAAAAACATATCACAAGAAAGAGAACTGGAGGTATTGGTGTTGAAAGACTGATGGATGACTATAATGAAATTGACTGTAAAGGTACAAAAAGGGCCAAACAAAAAGGATTAAAGAAAATAAAATTCAAATTTGCCCAAATGGTTTCCACTCAAGACATTTGAACAAACTGTTATCATACTGGGTAAGTCCAGCGGGGATACCTTTATTTACAATATTTGTAAAGCTAGGGTGACTTTGAGAGAAGTGTGAGGTTAGGACGTCCGTAAACCGGTTTAAACCCCCAGTGGTGTTTTTGCTACTGACCGTGCCAAGGCGGTACTCTCTTTGTCACCCTTCCTTTTGTTTGCCTTGCGTCTTTGTGCTTGTGATTTTGTTCATGTGTGGAACGTTTGTCTCTGGTTCTTGTGTGTCTTTTGGTGTTTTCTGTGTTCATTTCGTGTGTGTGTGCGTTTGGGTGTGTGGCTGTGTGTGTGTGTGTGTGTCATGCTGTCTATCGGTGTTTTGGTGGTGGTTGCGTCTTGTATGTGGCTTTGCCTGCTTGACTTAACTACTTTTCCATTGCCTAAAAGAATACCAACCCCGGCTGATAGAAACTGCCTGTTCGCGGCACATTAGAATACCTTGACAAATCAGTGTCTGTACAGAACCTGTGATCAATTGTGACTGAACATTTGGTTTGCAACATTGATGACTACATAAACTTTGTCTAACTGGCAGACGACACAGTCGCCAACTCCACTGAAACAAAGGCAGCATATGAATGCATGGCTGACCCAAGTATTAAAGGATGAGCAGCCTACAGACCTAATACCCCTTCGCATTTCAAATATTAAATAAAAACTTGAATTTCAGGAACATGAAAAGTTCATGATATAGGGAAAAAGATAAGTAGATAAAAACCAAAGGACGAATCACCTAACTACTTCTTTATAAACCATATATATTGCAAACAGACGAATTCAAAGCTGCAAAAAGAGGAGCAATTAAATGTGCAATACTGCTCACGCCCCTAGCACCGGCTTAAGAATTATTCAATTTTCAAAACAAATAATATCAAAACTAATGATCCAGAAGGACCAAAAAATATAACAACTCTGAGAATGAAGTACGGGGCGACTTTTTACGGCCGCCACAAAAGAACCTAACACCTGCTGTTGTGAAGTTAATATATTCTGAAAGTGGGAGATTATAAAGATTAATTACTCGTTTTCCTTCAATAAAAATATTTACGTGTTATTGTTTACTTCACTTAAACATCTTTGTATTGCATGATTTTGATAAGTATGATAAATGTGTGGCTGGTGTTATTCTGGCTTATGTCTTCCAGTAACAACCCCAACTCCTAATGATATGTTCGTTATCTGAATAAATAAATTTATTTTTAACACTTCCCTTTATTGACATGTGTTTACTGGCACGATAAAAACGAGCCGCGTGCGGTGCCAACGCTCGTCTGATTTGGTATTTGTCCAGCTAAATTAAACAATTTGAAAACGATAAAGGGCCCTAACTCTAAAACTCTAACGTTTTGAAATCAAGAGTTATGGTTCTTATGTATGGGTCTTTCCCGTAATGAGAACTACTAACCTATGAAGTTTCATGTTGATACCTCTTATACTTTTCGAGTAATGAGCTACATTAAAGTTTTTGAACGCCGACGACGACAACGACCACAACAAAGACGACGACCAACGACGACGACGACTACGACCCAGTGATCACAATAGCTCGACTTTTCTTCGAAACAGACGAGCTAAATGATAAGTAGAAAAGCACAATGATGCAAACGGAATCTTTATTTTCAGATGACATAGTCAGAGCCACTAAGGACTGTGGAACAAAGTTCATTATAACTACACCTGAAATTCTGCCAAAGGTTAGGGACGCAACTGGAACGGAAATACCGGTACAGAATGGATATATATAATATTTGTATTCTTATTGTTTATACGTTTTTAAAATGCTATATAAAGCAACGTCTATTCAGTGACCTAAACTCCTAACCGTGATTGCAACATACGATCTGCTTTATTTAAGGTCTAAAAGGTGTCTACAATCGTATCTCATAGTCTGATAATATAAATCAAGATTTATAAGTTGATGTATAGGTTTGCCTAAGGCTGTTCTTACTACTTTATATTGGGGATACTGTTATTTCAGCAAAAGGTAGATATGAATACATGCTACAATACAAATACATGTAACTATAAATTATAAATATTTTGAAAGAAAGTTATATATTTTAGGTACTGAAATAAACCAACGGCGTATTGCTTGGAACTAATGGGAATGTGTAATGCTCCAAAATTCAATAATGAAGATAATATTTTGGATACGTCTGACATACTCTTCCATTTATGTCTTAAATTGTCATTAACTAGTATATTTGAAAACAATGCATTGTTCTTTTTATACGCAGATGTCTTATATATATATAAAACAAACCACATATCTCCTGATATTCGGGTAAATGAAATGGATAAACGATACAGCGACCTTTTGAATACACTTATAAGATATATTCTGAATAATTACAAACAGATCATCATTTTTGGGGAAGCGGATGGATGCACATCTTTTGAAAACCTTCTTACTTCCTCCAATGGCAAGTACAGTACGCCCGACCTTGATCCGAAAACCACCGTTTCGATGTTGTTGTCATCATCCGGTACAACTGGGTTACCGAAAGCTGTCAAACACTCTCACTTCTCGATTATTGCACACATCTGCCAAATGAGGTGACTAAGTTTGGGTTTTTTTAAAAAAAATTACTGTAGGAATTACAGCAAAATATCTTCAAAACAGATTTCTGTTTAGTACATAAAGGAAAATGATGCACAAAGTTCAATACTATGTTTCGTTCTGCATTACGCTAATGTTCATCTTAAAGATGAAACATTAAAAAGTGATCGCTACTGTATGTCTGGTATAAAATAGAGGAAGCATATGTCACGCGGGCCACACAAACCGTTTACCTCTGTCTGACTGGGGATGGGGTGCTTCGTGGCCGAGTGGTAATGGTTTTCGACTGAAAATTGCTTATCCCCTCACAGCTGTGGGTTGAATGCCAGTCTGGGCATTTGGATTTTCATCCATTCAAGCTCTGGGGTCTTCTTCCACTTGTAATTAGATGGACGTCATGATATGACTAAAATACTGTTAAAACGACGTGAAACCCGATAAAACCAAACCAAACCAATCTGTCTGACTGGCAAACGTTTTATTTTTCTCACAGTTCAGTCTTGCCTGAGAAGAATTCCGTGATACGCAGACAAGAAATAGATGTATCATTGAACGACAATTGTTACAGATGTGCATTGAATCAAATCCGTATTATATTTCGATTCCTTCTTCCAACCGAGTTTATGATCGACATTATAGTCGTTTGCTTTTCATTGTGCTTGGTATAATTGCCCTGGGCAGTATGTCATGCTCCCTTGTCATATTCCGAAATACATATTGTTGTTTTATACAGCATATGACATACTGAAGATTATCTCAGGTATCGCATCTAGAATGTTAAGATTCATCAACCTTGTCCAAGATCCAGGTCCTTATAACAGGCCTGAAACAAGTAGAGATATTTTAAAGCCGTCTGGGTGGAAGTTGATTTTACCTTTCCGTGCAATCCCTCTTAGAGCCAATTCGAATACGAAGTTCTTCCCTGCAGGAACTATCTTCGCTCAGGTTGCCTCCGAGTGATTTAAATTTAGTATATCTGCCAGTATTTTGGCATTCATTGTAAACACTGATTGTTGTTGACCTGTTGGTTGACGTTCTTGACATCTCTGTATTGACGTCTGTGTCGTAAACCCTGGATGCAACGTGTTTAATGTGTTCATAAGAGGTTGCAGCTCGTTTGCTACCTTACCATCAAGCCGATGTCATCAGCAAGAAAAAGAAGGTTGTGTATGATTCTGGTATCACTTGAATCAAGTATATTTCCTGTATTAATTTGTCCAAGAACTTGTGTAAACGAACTGGTGACAACAGTCAGCCTTTACTGACTCATTGGTTGTTTGTAAGAACTTTGAGATGTTTGCATAGTTCATTCTCAGTTAAACTACACCTTTGGCAGTCGGAATAATGACTTCATTGTCTACAATGAGAGCTGATGAAATGACGTAACGAGAGCCTTGGTTATATGAGGACTTTCCTGTTCTAGGCCTTCCGTCATGACATGTTATCCTATCCTTTTCTGGTTGTTTCTTAGTACTCCTTTTCTTGATGCATAGTATTATACGATTGATATTCAGTTATTTTCCCCTATCGCGTGAGCAAGAGAACCATTAGTGACACAAGGCTGATTTCGAGAATATGGCATTGGTTTCAATGCTCCCATAACTTATTGCACATGTACTTAGAATATGAGAAAAATATGTTGTTTGGATAAAACTCATGAAAGGGTCTTATTTCTCTAAAATCTGAATTATTCTTCATGTTTCTTTATTGCTGAACATCTTGTCATGTTTGTTACATAAATTGGGTTGCGGCATGTATTGTTTATTAATCTCTTCATGTTTCTGTATGTTCATATGTTCAGATTGATGATAAGTGTTCTGACAAGCAGCCAGGTGGGGGTATTCGTTAGCCTTTGGCTTACAGTTCTAGTTCCACATGTATGCAACATAGTTTGGTATTTCATATTTAATTATCCAAAGTCAGATTGTTTTAGCGAAAGAAAAATATAGATTTCTGTGCCGCATATCTAATAACAGGTACCATATAAAACAAGCATCAATTTAACCCTTTGGATGCTGAATTTTCAAAATAGTATTGTCCATTATTCCTTCAAGAAACAGTCCAGGTGTAATTTGCAAGAGGATTCCGATTCTTCTAAGAACCCTGAGATATTGGTTTGTACACTGTTTTCAATTGTCAGTGCGCTCCTCCCCCGTATTCAAGGGTTTATTAAATCCTAGCATGTTTGTAATTATAGTACAAAAATGAGTCATGCAGGAAACACCACATACAGAACAAACACTCGCCCGAACAGCAACACAAGGAAATAGCAAATGTACATAACTAGAAAAAACAACAAGAGACACACAAAGACAAAACAAACATACAATAGGAGGAAGATGGAAGTGCCGCCTTGGAACGGTCAGTGACAAAAGTCACTGGGGGGTTAAACCGGTTTATGGGCGCCCAACCTCACTCTTATTCGATCCCCACCCTAAAAGTCAAACAGTGTAAATAAACGTATCCCCTCTCCGACTAATCTACAACAACCGCGACGGCAAATACAATGGTAAAAATGCTCTGCAAACTAGACGTTGCTTTAAGCCCCACGTTATACCTTCAATATTCAATATCAAACACATACTTATTTCATGTCTTCTGTATTTCAAATCACACTGTATTGTAGATCGAGGCATTCGATTGAACAAGGTGATCCCTGTATGCTCTTTCTGCCACTATTTCACGTGTATGGTCTCTGTGTTCTCGGAATGTGTAGCCATGCTTACGGGGGGGAAATAGTGATTATCCCCAAATTTATACCGGATGACTTCCTACACTTGGTTGGAAAGTACAAGGTATGTACATACATATACTAAACAATATAGCCATGCGCACATGTATCCATGTTTGACATTGTAGACATTATGGACTTTTAATATTTATTCTTTGCAGACAATCAGTATTATCGTCATTACCTAGGCATACAGTTTGGATGCAGATGCCAAGTAACTAGTCGCCTCTTCTCAAATTACATGTATTCGGAATTATTTAAGAGAAATGATAGAAAAAAACATTTTAGACTTGTAGCAGAGGGCAAGTTAATGACGACAATTACTTTAGCGTGCAGAGCCTGGCTTAAACCGTACCATTTTCAAGAAATATCTTAAAATGTTGTCTCATAAACAAAATGAGTGCAACATATTACAAGCAATCATTTTTATGTCATAAATTACATCGCCCTTCTTGAAAAGATGAAAATCAAATGGTAACATGTGTTAGTAACATACAAGATGCATCATATTAAACGTAGTTCTCGTGTCGTTAATGGAGGCATGGGAAAGGATACGCAAAACAAATTTCAAGCAAGAATATGTACACAATTTATCGATGTCATATAATATGTAGCCAGTCTTGGAATCTAGAAAATCTGTGGCAATTTTTGTTAGTGGCGCACAATATACAGCATATTAAACGTTGGTCTTTTTGCGTACATTGACAAATAGAAAATATTGTATAGAGTGGAATGTGGGTCCAACCTGGCTTTATGTACCTTTTGTGTAAAGAATAGAAGAATCCCATGTCATAATTTTATTGATACGTACTCTCAAACATTAATTACAACGGCTAAGTATGTAATATGGCGGTACTCACCCTTACTTTTATGTTTGTCGGGTGATTCTGTGTCTTTGTTCTTGTGCGTTTGTTCGTGTAGGATGTTTTCGTCGAGTATGTGTGTGTGTGTGTGTGCGCGCGAGTGCGTGCGTGTGATTGTCTGTGTGTGTGTTTGTATGTGGTTGTGTGTATGTGTATGTTTTGCTTTCTTTCTGTGGGTGTTTTGGTGGTGGTTGCGTTTTGTGTGTCTTCCTGCTATTTCTAGTGATGCCGTCTAACGTGTTCATACATTGACTAATCGTAAGGTTTACTGCCGTAACACAGCAGTCACTTTAACAGCTTCTGTCTGTCTATAAGATCAGTGATGGCTAAGTAAATACTGGACACCAGTAATGCAGAAAACTCCCGGAAAACACGATGATAATTACCATTTGTTTAATAAATACACATAACGCAACCATGTTGAAGTTAATGAAAAAGTAGTAAAATCAAGCAGGGAAAGACACACACAAAACGCAACCACCACAAACACACACACGAGATTAAATTGTTAAACAATTACACAAAGACACAAACATAAAAGCAAGGTTGACAAAGAGAGTACCGTCTTTGAACGGTTAGTGGCAAAACCACTATTGGGGGTTTAGTTTAAACCGGTTCACGGACGTCCTGGCCTCACACTTATCCCAAAGTCATCATAGCTTAACAGACAGTGTAAATAAGGGTATCCCCGCCGGACGTAAGATATGCGGAACTCTGTAAATTAAAAAGTAGTAAAGTCAAGCAGGAAACGGCATACAATACACGCAACCACCACCAAAGAATCGATGGAAAATAAGTGGCACATATGCAACCCACTCGCACACACGCGCACACGCACACACATACATTCACACACACACGAGATGAAACATTTAGTGGGAGTGGTGGTCCAGTGGTAGGACGTTAGACTTGGGATCGAAGGGTCCCCGGTTCGAATCCTGCCATCGGACTATCAGAATTTTTCTGAGCAAAAAATGCATCCCACGTTTGCTCCTCTCTACCCAGGTGTATAAATGGGTACCTTTGAGGGAAATAAGTCAATGTGTCATGGCTGTCTTAGGCGCCGAGTGTTAATGGCCGACTTATAACCCGGTGATCAGGGGGTAAATTGTGAAGTCGGGAGAATATGTACATTGTATGTAGTTCCAGACTATAAACCTCACCATAACCTTTACCTTTAAATATCAACAAACAGGTATTAAAAGACACACACAAAGACAAACATAAAAGTAAGGGTGGCAAAGAGGGTACCGCCTTGTAATGGTCAGAGTGGCAAAACCAGCACTGGGGTTTAAATCGGTTTACGAACGTCCTTAAATCTAAAAGGAACATTTTATGATGAACATTTGATACAGAGTATGTTAAGTAACGCTACGAGTACATGTTCGTCGTTAATAGTGATAGTGTGTGTTTAAACTTTTATCCTCTTTCAAGCCTAGACGGCTAAATTTGGTACCTCCTGTGATGGTAATGCTGGCAAAACATCCGAGACTTTCCGATTACAATCTGTCGTCTGTTACCGAAGTAGGATGTGGAGCTGCGCCACTTAGCCAAAGGGTAGAAGAAGCAGTCAAAAACAGACTGAATTTAACATTAATCACCCAAGGTATGAACGTTTAATCTTTCGTATTGTAATAATGAATATGGCGATTTCTGTTTGCGTACCATGTACGATTAACTTCAATAGGAGTGGCGCCATGATGAGTTTAACTGTTTTTCAATTTTAAAAATGTCGCAGGAGTGCCTTGAGATTACATTTGTACTTGCCAATAAGTGAGAGATTTTGATAATAAAATTTAGAGAAAGTTTCTTTTAGTTTATGGTATCTATTATATCCTTGCTTAAGCAGCTTTTCAGAACCACGGAATGCATTTCCAGAGAAGCTCACAGGAATGATTTTAGTTGACCCTAAATCAAAGTTACATAATTCGATTCGGTCAATTGCGTAAATAGGTCACACAAGCTAAAATAGATTTTAAACAACACTTTCTGCAAACATTTCTTCCTGTACCACTGAAAGGAGTTTCACCAAATGTCAAAGGAATGATATGTAGATTACATGATATCAGATATTTTTGATGACGAGATTTCGAAGCGTGTTCCAAATTAATCTAAAAACTCTTCAATGTGAGCGCAATGTATCTGTAAATACAATGGCAAATGCACCCTTTATTCAACAGCTTTATTTCCTTGTATACATGGATGATACAAATTAGAACATAAAGAAACAAGCAATAGATGTAAGTCGTGGTAGTCAAACCATCGCACTGGCACTTTCTAAACTATCGATACTGTCGCATAAAACGTTTTGTTCCCGATAGTCACTCTTAAACCCTATGTTTCATATTGTTGTTTCAGCATAAATGTTTCGTTACAGGATACGGAATGACAGAAACTGGTGTCACGCATGTAAATACTCAGACAGAATATAAATACAAGTCTGTTGGGAAGCTGGTGACATTAGTAGAAATGAAGGTAATATGTCTTCTGTGTTCGTAGAATTGAAGAAACTGTAAATATATTATAACATCCTTTCTTGAACGGATCGCATGAACTTATACCCGTACTTCATTCTCAGTGTTGTTATACCTTCTGGTCCTTCGAGATCAAGACTTTCAGTACTTCTGTTCTGAAAATTGAATATCACTTAAGCCGGTGCTAGGGGGCGTGAGCAATGTTGCACTTTCAATTACTGTTCATGAACAGACTCCATAAAACCGAGTTTGCAATTTTCTCTTTTTGTGTTGCAATATTTGCTCTCGGGGGATCACCCCCTTCAGAATTTATAATCTTTGCAACAGCAGGTGTTGAGTGCGTTTGTGGCGGCCGTAAAACGTCGCCCCGTACTTCATTCTCAGTGTTGTTATACCTTATGATCCTTCGAGATCATGAATTTCAGTACTTCTTGTTCTGAAAATTGAATACCGCTTAAGCCGGTGCTAGGGGCGTGAGCAGTGTTGCACTTTCAATTACTGTTCATGAACAGACTCTATAAAACCGAGTCTGCAATTTTCTCTTTTTGTGTTGCAATATTTGCTCTCGGGGACTCACCTCCCTTCAGAATGTATACAGTTAACCGTCTCGTACCCTCAATCAGGTTTAATTTCCGGGTTAGAAAGACCGGCAATCAGATCCATTCCACGATGCCACCTAAATTCATATCATACTACCTGGTCGATCTTGATCAAGTAGACAATATTGATTTATTGAACGGGTGGTATCTTCAAGGAAGCCAAGCCTATCCATCGCATTTCTATATGTTTAACACTGTTTATTCGCGAGTGTAGATAGTTAATGGAACATGTATACTAAAATGACATGTGTTGATCGCCACTGACATTACCATCAATACAATTTTAACATCTATATAGACAGTACCATCAATACAACTGTTACGTCTATGAATAAAAAAGTAGTAAAGTCAAGCAGGAAAAGCCACACACAAAACGCCACCATCACCAAAACACCAATAAAAAGCAATTTATATAGCAATTTATACACATACACACATACAGGAGAAAGTCACATACCAGACGCAATCACCACCAACACAACGATAGACAGCATGTCACACACACACGCAAACAAGCAAACACACGCAAACACACGAGAAGAACACAGAAAACACCAACAAATACACAGGCACCAGAGACATACATGAACAAAATACAAGCACAAAGACACAGGACAAACAAAGGTAAGGGTGACAAAGAGAGAACCGCCTTGGCACGGTCAGTAGCAAAATCACCACTGGGGGTTTAAACCGGTTTACGGACGTCCTAACCTAACAATTATCTCAAAGTCACCCTAGCTAAACAAACATTGTAAATAAAGGTATCCCCGCCGGACTTCACCACAACATAGAAGACAGTAATCACAGTACAAAATGTAAAACATAGCATAACAACTGCGAAAGTCAGTAAAATATGTACTCAATGACTTTGCTGAAGACAGAACAACTGCAGGGAAGCCGCCAAGGGCACGACAGAGAAAATGTAATATATGAGTCTGGTAAGCTCATACCATCAATACAACTTTTACATCTATGTCGAGCGTCATTGACAGTACCATCAATACAACTGTCACGTCTATGGCGGGCGTCATTGACAGTACCATCAATACAACTTTTACATCTATGTCGAGCGTAATTGACAGTACATGTACCATCAATACAACTCTTACATCTATGTCGAGCGTCATTGACAGTACCATCAATACACAATATTACATCTGTGTCGAGCGTCATTGACAATATCAATACAATTGTTACAAGCGATACAGAAACTGGAGATGAATTAACATTACCATGCTGAATATTCAAATGTACTGAACAGAATCCACCAACTATGAATTAATTAGGTGAAACATTCTATGTGTAAATCAGATCTAGCCATTGAATCATCATGGCAAATAGTGCAGGCACATTCCTCTAGGAATTGTCACGCATGTGTCTACACTATTTACAAATGCTCATGTATACTATTAGCATGAGGAGGATTAGCATCAAATCAGATTTTTATTAACCTTTACAAACAGTTAAAATCAAAATGAGACGCTGAGTAATTCAACGACTCCTCAGGATCCAAACTGTTTGACACTGGTTATACTTTCTACAAGAAATTGAAGATAGCGACTCATTAAGCAGATGATAGTCTTAGCGGGTGGAATTCATTTGGCACCAAAAGGGGTTACGTTATAGGTATGTTTCTATTTCAAACGATCGTGGACGTTGAGACTGGCAAACCCCTGGGTATACATGAAGAGGGGGAGATATGGGTGCGCGGGCCACAGGTGTGTATGGGATACCTGAACCGACCAAAGGAGACACGTGAAATGTTTTCAAATGATGGATGGGTGCGAACAGGTAACGAGAATTTGTCTATTAACTCACCAATCAAACAGCTAATACTGCAATATTGGAAAAGAGGCCATAAATTGATAGTTGATCGGTCTCGCTGGAATCTGGCGGGCATTTCCGATTGACTTAAAGTTTTGTAGGAGCGGTATCAAACTGACTGTGTGATACAGTGATGTGGAAAAGCATACTGAATCCAGCTGAACTGAAAAAAAATTCATACTGGTCCGACAAATATCTGAAAGTGGGCAAAAAAGCCGTCCGACTTACTATGATAGGACATATTTTTAAAAAAACCGCAGTAGATCTTTATAGAATTATTCAGTTCAGTATAATTTTCAACATGTATACATTAATAAACTCATTTCATTACCATTACTTGTGGGCCAAATATGGCAACAACACGGACGAATCTTACTTTATTCTGGGTTTACTTTAAGGTGACATCGGGAGAGAGGATGAGGACGGATTCTTATTCATTGTGGACAGAATGAAAGAACTGATAAAATACAAAGGCTTTCAGGTCGCTCCAGCCACTCTCGAGGACATACTGTTACACCACGAGGCCGTGGCTGATGCAGGGGTAGTGGGCGTTCCGGACGAGGAAGCTGGCGAGCTGCCAAGGGCATATGTTGTGGTCAGGGCAGGGAAAACAGCCACACCAGATGAGTTGATACGGTTTGTGGCAGGTACACTTACCTACGATGAATTTATGACTGATAATTTATAGCATACAGAGCCAAATGTAGCTTTATTAAACTTTTTTATCCAGCGCATGTTGAAGCCATAACTCTACTTAAAAAGGTACACGTCTACTATATACTACCTTTTTCTACATATAGTGCGTCCTATAGGAGATTTCTGTTTGACTTTCACTCTGCATTAAGCAGCCACCTGTCCCCAAGAATGATATTAATACTAATTTTAGCTTCTGGTTTAGAGGGTTTTACTGTATCTCTTTCAATGTTATGATCAGAATATCAGTTTTGATCCTGGTGGAATTATGAGAGACCCATCACATCACCTGAGTCAAATTACCCGCTTGCTGAGCGTCAACGGAAGTTAAACAACCGAAAATTTTGGAACATTTAATATAAAGTACTCATGGTCTAATAAGACTGACTTCAGTGATGGACATATTTTTCCAACTGTTACAGGTCAGGTGCCGCCACATATGAAATTACGCGGTGGGGTGGAATTCGTTCATGAAATACCCAGAAGCCTGTCCGGAAAAATACTGCGGAAAACGCTGAGGCAAAAGGCCATGAGTGTAAACAGTAAACTGTAGACGTTAAATGTCAGACAACAGACATGAACTGTAGACTTTTTATAAGTATTTAAGACAACAGAGTGTGAATGTGTAAAGTAGAACTTGTCTTAAGCGACCTTATATCAATTGACTGGACACTGGAATCTAAAAAGCACGTGGTTGCTTAATACAGGACAATGATACAAGATACAATATACAAGAAACTTTATTTATAGTCGGGTGTTACAGAATAACATTAAACATAAGCTAGAAGCTATTTACCGACTAAAACAAATTGTTTCATAACAAAATACATTAATCAAAATAAATGCCTGTGGGTAAGAAACATGTTAAAACAGGAAAAGCTATAAATAATTAATACATCACAAGTTTGCTGTAGATAGCCTAAAATTATGATAATACAAAAATACTGTTTTAATACAAATGTACTACTTTTGACCTGAATTAAGCTAGATTTACCACATGCGTTACAGACCCATATTTAGACCTCTTTCTATATTACCTTTCTATAGCATGGTCAGCAGATTTTGGTCAATAGAAAATGTCTTATGATTCAGACTTACTTCCATTTCTTTTCAAAGGCGAATACTGTGTGCCAAACAGTGTGTAGTGCTGAGTCACTCAGCTTCTAATATTATTATTATATCACATTTATATAGCGCTCTTTTCACACAGGATATGTGTGTTCAAAAGCGCTTCACATAGATACATTTTATGTATTTTCAATACATAATTATAGAACATTTAAAATAAAATATATTTAATGCTTATATATATATAAGTATAATCTGGTTCTAGCTGACTTCAAAGGTTGGCATTGATTCATCCAGTGTGTCAAGGGTCAAAACTAGTCGGTATCAAGACTAGTTATTGGTGCGTGCCCTGAAAGGGTTGATCATGTCTCTATGGAATGCTGTTGATGGAATTTCACTTGTAAATGTTCTGATTTATCGTGAATTGTGAGAATAGGGTTGAATTGTAATTTGTGGTTTAAGAGTGTAAAAACAGTATGTATGAAATATTAAATTTTTATATAGTTGGAAACAGATCGATAAGTTTTTCCCTGCAGAATTGTTTGTATTTTGGAAATTAAATATTAGAAAATTATTTCTGTGAAGTCAGGGAAAGATCATCAACGATAACAGCCGAGGTACGAAAAGGAGATGGCCATGATGTTGCGGACGTCTTTCGCAATTGGGTCAGTACGCTAAAATGTTGTGAAATGTAATAATAGTCAGAAAAGACAACGATTAGGAAAGTACATCATGCGAGGTACACACTGATCTGAAAGGGAAGGATTGCCAAACCATTCAGTTTACACTGCATTCCAGCGTCACTCATCTCAAATTCACCCTACTTTAACAAACAGTATAAATACAGGTATCTAGGTAAAACATCGCATAACAAAAACTGTGAAAGGCGGTCTAATATGTACTCAATGACTTTGCTAAAGTCAGAGCAACTGCAGGAAGGCCGTTAACGGCACGACAGAGAAAAGGTAATACATGAGTCTGGTAAAAGTACAAAAATGAGTCATGCAGGAAACACCACATACAGAACAAACAGTCGCCCGAACAGCAACACAAGGAAACAGCAAATATACATAACTATAAAAACAACAAGAGACGCAAGACAAAACAAACATACAATAGGAGGAAGATGGAAGTACCGCCTTGGAACGGCCAGTGACAAATTCTGGTAAACTCATTCCGTTTCTTGGTTTAAGAGTATACCATCATAGAGTACTACCCTCGGCCAGTCATCGTGCAAGCAAAGAAAGAAGTGTAGCTATCAGTTAATGAAGATTTATTTTCTAAAGTCTCCGCTTCATAGTTATTGTAGTTTTGTTCTAGATGTATACAGTTTATGGTTATAGTGGACAAAACACTGACAGGTCATGCTGACTAATAAGAGCAGTTTATGAATGTTCTGAATCTATATATTCTTGTGGCAGGAATGGCTTTTATTTACTGCTCCTTTAAGTTTCACATCTACCGGTATGTATCTCTTTAATTAAGATATTTACAGTGTACATGTTTCTCATATTGGTTTTCAATTGTATATGGTAAGCACAAATAGAATACAGGTGTACTTTTCAGGTAACTATTATTGTTCAATGATTTTCTTGTGCGAAGCATGCTTTTTACCCAGAAGAGGGTATATAAGCTCGGCTATTTTGTACTTTCCTCAGTATGGTTCAGGACACTTAAAGGTAACTAATACCTTCCGTCAGAACTGGCTCAACCCTGTCTCCCTCTTTTTTTCTATATCTCTCTCTGTTTGTTATTTAATGTACAATAAAAGAATCAGAATCATTCCCCTAGACAGATTTATTGAATACTTTTAGTCCCTATAATAAGAAATAACCTGGGTAAAGTAACCACCCAACTCACAACTATGTAGACAAGGCAAGCCGGTTACATTCTATATTTTAGTAGAATGTGTTTCAAAAAAGGTCATATGGTACTCAAGACACAGACTTACCATTTTATTTCATATATTCGCCTTTGCAAAAAGAGTACACCTGGAGTATACTCGCATTAGATGGCACCTGCTGGATCTGCTCTGTTTACTTATGAAATGATATAGATCCGATACAAACGTTTCTGCTATGGTGAAAACTTCCAGTGTTCAAATTTTACTATAAAATACCACTAATAAATAGTCATAATGCCACTTACATAAAAATTCACGGACTTAATGGTAAAAGAAACATACTGTACGTCAGGGATCTTGATGAGATGAACAGTAACTTTAGGTCCAAAGTCTCAAGCCTGCCGTTACGTATGATATTCTTTGGTATTACATTTAGACATACAATTGAACTTTGATATCTCGAATTGGATACCTTGAACTTCAGGATAACTCACAGTTTGGTCCTTCCAAAATATACACATTATACAGTACAGAGTTGTTATAAAATGAATACTATGCATGTCTAAAAGCATATGACAGGAGCTTTCAGAATTACTTTAGACCTGCAATAGACTTTAGAAATTGTTCAGATTAGAAATTGGATATCTTGAGCATTTGTTATCTCAAAGAAATTCGTTTGGTCCCTTGACGTTCAGCTGCATAACTTGCTTGGATTTGTAAGAATCTTGAAGCTCTTCTGAAGAAATCTATCTGCTTCAAGATAAAAGTTAAATTCAAAAACTATCTTCAATTGCTATTATGAATTGAAAACTACAACAAAAAGTAAGATATAGCATACAAACTATATAGACACAGTTTATTCCGTACATAATAGAACTTGGCCACAAGACTGAAATGGTGTAAATTATATATCCTTTCCTTCATATAACGTTCTCACGTGTTTACAAACAGAGTAGACCCGGATCAGACAACTTCTGTATGAACCGTCTGATCAGGGTCTGCTCTGTTTGCTAATTGAATTTTAATAGATCTGGCTAAAGTTTCTAGAAGAAACTGTTAAGTCAGAGAATGTATACAGCCATATACATCCGTCTGTTGTTTTGATAGGTATGTTTTGATTGTAAACTATTGATAAGGGAAATTGTTTTGCTGTTTTTATAGGTACAATGTATGTTTTGATTTTAAACTATTAATAAGGGAAAGTGTTACGTATTAATCTATGGAAAAGAACAATGTTGCAACCATTACAGCACCATTCTATAATGAGAACTGCCAGTGTACATTAGGCCTATACCTTTAATTGCAAATTGTTTGAGGTTATGTTATGTTGTTCAATATCAAAATGACTAAGAAGAGGGATACGGCAGGTTTTCAACACAGTTATTTACCTAATGGGACAAACGTAACACATATAGCAGAGAAAACTGTTTTTCACTATACTAACAGTTTACGCAGTGTGAGACTGATATGGATATTGTACAACTAGAGCCATCTGATTGAAATGGCTGCTGTTTCAATATGTCTTCTGTTACAAGGGCCCTTTGTGGTGATACTGAAGAATTGTGTTGTGTTACTAAGGCCGTAGGAGTAATACAGACATTTTATTATACCCCCCACAACGAAGTTTGGGGGGTATACTGGAATCAGGTTGTCCGTCTGTCCGTCTGTCCGTCCGTCTGTCCGTCCGTCCGTCTGTCCGTCCGTGGACACAATTTTGTCCGGCCTTCTTCTTCTACAGTTTTGCTTCAATTTTGTTGAAAGTTCATATATAGCCATATGACCATATAAACCTGTGCACCGCATATTTCCGTTATGATCGGACCACTACTTCAGGAGTTATCTCCCCTTTTTAGTCCCGTACCAATGTTTTCCGGTTTTCTGGACTTTTTATGGAAGTGACTCCAGATATCAACTCTATATTTAATACAAAGCTCAATCTGTATAAGTTACAGCTTATGTTACAATCTCAGTCCGGTTGAATAATTATTTCCAGAGTTATTGCCCTTGTACTTTAATTTTTTTCTTCAAATTTGGGATTTTCCGGGCTTTTCTTAGAAGTGGTTGCAGATATTAACTTTATATTTGGCATAAAGCTAACTCTACATGATTTACAGCTTAATTCCCAATCTCAGTCTGGTTGAATAATTTTTGTCAGAGTTATGGCCCTTGAACTTTAATTTTTTGTCAAATTTTCAGTTTTCCGGACTTTTCTTGAATGTGGTTGCAGATATTAACTTTATATTTGGCATAAAGCTAACTCTACATGATTTACAGCTTAATATCCAATCTCAGTCTGGTTGAATAATTTTTGCCAGAGTTATGGCCCTTGAACTTTATTTTTTTGTCAAATTTTCAGTTTTCCGGTCTTTCTTTGGAAGTGGTTGCAGATATTAACTTCATATTTGACATAAAAATAAATCTAGAAGAGGTACAGCTTAAGTTCAAATATCGGTCTGGTTGAATAATCATCAGTATCCCAGAGTTATGGTCCTTGAACTTAATGTTTTTCTGAAAAGGTACCTAGCTTTAGAACTTTGGATTTGACAAAAACCTCGTGAAAGGGTCTTATTTCTAAGAATTATTCTTCATTTTTATTACATAAATTGGGTTGGGGCATGTATTGTTTTTAAATCTCTTCACGTTCCTGTATGTACATATGTTCAGATTGATGATAGGTGTTCTGACAAGCAGACAGGTGGGGGGTATTCGTTAGCCTTTGGCTTACAGTTCTAGTTGACATTATATTATATAAATCACGTTTGTTTATTATTCACTATTCTGATACACGCCCTTTGATGTTTTGCACCAATGCTTTACTTATACAGGATTGGTATTCCAAATTACATTTGCGATTCTCTCCTATTTGTACATTTCAAATATACTGTACGGTAGAACCCCTCTAAGGCAACCACTTCATGAATGCACACATACATATGTGTCTTTTAACTATTTCCCTGTTCTATATTTATTCCGAATTTCAATACCGACTGAATATTCATGGGAAAAATAGTTACAACGAATACGGAAGGTAGAACAGTGTAGCCAGTTTAGAAAGTAAAGAAACATATCTTTTAAATTTTAATAAACAAACAGAGCAGACCCTGATCAGACGGCTCTGTGTCTACTGTTTGCAAATGCGTGAAAACATGTTTATATGAAGGAGGAAAGGGTTAAAGCAGTTGGTTGATTGCGCGTGCACACACACACACTCATACACACACACGCACGCACGCACTTGATCCAGTCGTTCACTTCATAATGGCACTGAGGAACCAGTCGTAATGCTATCCCTTATATCTCGAGCGCCATGGAGCGAAGCCATTTCTACCTTCCACACAGCAACTCCTAGGCTATGCTGGCCGGTGGTTTACATGTTAAAACAGTCAGTACGCCGAGTAACTCGGTATCTCATCCGGATAAAGGTTTGACACTCATTTAATTCAGCATTTCTATGAGAAATCAAATGAATTTGTAAAGCTTTAAACCTGAAGCAGACGAGAGTTTGTTCATTCGCAGATTTTTATGGAATGCTAAGTGTTACCTAGAGAAGTCACTTATAAGACAAAAATGCCCCCGAACCCACATTAACATAAAATAAAGCCCTTGCACATTAACCCCTTCCCTCATACTGACGACTTTTGACGACTCTGTAAAAGTCGCTTTGTGAAACCATTGTGATAAATAGAGCATTTGCTCCTATAGGAGCAAATGCTCTATTTATCACAATGGTTTCAAGCTACACAATTCTAAAATTTCCCTTTTCTCTAGTTAATGCCCCTAACGGTAGATTTATTCAAAGAGGTTGTATCTAAAAATAGCCTATGAGGTAATGGGTTAAGAACAGATTTACATGTCAGTACATGTTAGTACCAATGCATATTGGATCAAAGGGCCATAACTCCGCAGTTACAATTCCAATCCATTCAAAAAGCATATCCTCAACAAGCACACTCGATAGTGACTATGTGTATGAAATTGCATACAAATCTCTTTACAACTATAAAAGGCTCGCTGCACAACCTTTTCTCAATTTTCTCTAAGGGCTATAACTCTGCAATGACGAATCTGACAGAGGCAAAATAATGCCTTGCACAAGAACATTTAAAGATTATAATTTCATTGAATTACATTAAAAATACATTACAAACTGTATTAGTAGTTCACGCAACAGTATTATGCGGACTGACCAACTAATCGACCGACCGACCGACCGACCAACTAATCGACCAACCGACCTACCGACCGACCGACCGACTGACCAACTAATCGACAACCGACCTACCGACCGACCAACCGACCGACCAACTAATCGACCAACCGACTGACCTACCGACCGACCGACCAAATGATCAATAAGTTGAATCCAGTGTACGCTCGAAACAAAGTTTTTTGGGTATAATTTTAAAGGGGGTTAATTTTTCTACGGGAGTACATATTCTACGCGAGGGGAGTCATAATGTGTATGTCTTTTGCCAGCGGGATGGGGGGCTTAGAAAATGGACTGGGGAGAACACATTCTACGGGTGTACAAATTAGTCATTGCACCAGCTGTTAGGTTATAATGTATGTATCGGACAAATATTCATATCACGTTTCAAGTGTGCATTAATGCAATGTATTATAACAAACTGCAGCAATTGGACATGGTATTCATTACTACGCACGCCCCGTAATAAGTATTACGAGTCTGGTTCAATTGAGGTTTAATCCTTTCCTTCATATAAACGCATTTTTTTACATATTTGGTAACAGAGTTTATCGGATCTGTCTTTAATATTTAAGGCTGGTCTGAATAGTTAGACACCACCTAGGTACTAAAGACCTTTTTGTATTAATTTACACGTTCTTTAGGATATGAACTGTGAATCCTGAAAGGTGTGGTTGCATACGATACTGGCATACCTGAGTGGAACCCGAGTTCAGTGTCAACGTTGAAACATGTACAGTGAAAACAAATATATAGTGAACCCACTTTTATACAGTGAAACCAATCTAATGCGACCACTTTATGAGTGAACATATGTGTCTTTGAAAGCACGTGATTGCTTAACCCTTTCCCTGTTCTATATTTAGTCCAAATTTCAATACCTACTGAGTATTCATGGGAATAAATATAATCAAATATTGAGGGTGGAATATTGTGGGCCATTTTAGAAAGTAAAGAAACATAGTTATCAAATTCCATTAGCAAACAGAGCAGACCCTGATCAGACGGCTCCTCTAGGAGTCATCTGATCTGGGTCTACTTTGTTTGCAGATGCGTGAAAACACGTTTATATGAGGCAAACGGTTAAAATGCAGGACGAAAGTAATGCAGAAAGCTACCATAGGAAACCCGAGTTCAAGATGTCAACGTTGAAATATATACAGTAAATTACAATGGAGCTTTCTGCATAACTGTCGTCTTGTATTCAGCTACCACGTGCGTTTCAGACCCAGAATTGGACCTTTTATTTGTGGTCGCCTTAGATTGGATTTACTGTAAGTAAATGTAGATCATCAGTTGAGAAGCTTTCCGGGACTGAATATCACTCTGTGGTTATTATGCAACTGAAATTACTCTTATCATCATTATGTTGAAAGTACAATATAACATGTCTTAAATGACCCTATGTTGATTGTTAACAGAGCTTTTTTTAAAAAAAACCTTAAAATTAATTCAGTTCACGGATAATACAAAATATTGACCTGCATTAAGCTGCAACCTGCCTTACATACCTATAATTAGACCTCTTTTTGATGGTTGTTTACTGTATCGATAAAAAACTGAACCTATTTCTGACCAAACTTTCTGACCCCATTTCTTGATTGTGATTTAACAGTTTTCAACGACAGTTGTGATCCAGTTCAGTGTTGAAATGTGACTCGTGCTCATTTCTTTACATTTTCCTGGGGCATGTGTTTCAACTGGGTCAAAATGGAGTGTAACATCGGCATCTCTTGTGGATCAACTCTGTTTGAAATACTCTGGGTCCATGCTTATAAAGCTTTTAGTTGAGTCTGAGTTTCGTTCTCAGGCTTTTGATTGGTCAGATTTGAGTTCTCAAGCTTTTGATTGGTCAGATTTAAGCCAAAGGCTCAAATCTGACCAATCAAAAGCTTGAGAACGACCCAGAATTTTACTACAAAATAAGAACTACCTGTACAGTAGAACCTCTCTTATATTGATTGGACGTCATAATAGCAGGTGGTTGCTTAATGCAGGGCAAAAGTAATACAGAAAGCTCCTACTTCATTAATTTTGACCTGCATTAAGCTACCACCTGCCTAACAGACCCTTAATACTACATCTTTTTTAATGATCGCTTAAGACAAGTTCTACTGTACTTCAATATTTTTGCAGACGAAAGTTATTCATATTTTTATATAAAACACCTCTATATGAGACCCTGTTTTAACGACCACTAAAATAACAAACACAGTCGAGTATTTAGCTCTTTACCAGTTGCATATTCATGTAAGAAAATGACATCATGAATATTTATATTTTTAGCGTACACTTTATTCTAGTTTACGAACACAGAATGGTTTTGCTTTAACAGAATCTATATAGATGTAATTCCATTCATAAACAAATAGAACAGACCCTGAGGAACCGTCTGATTAAGGTCTATTCTGTTTGAAAAGGGGCGAAAAGGGCGTTCATATGAAGGAAATGGTTAATGCATATATATGACTGTATAATGCTGATGCGGAATTTCTATACAGTAGACCCTGTCTTAAGCGACCATCATAAACGTCTAATTATGGATCTGTTAGGCAGGTGGTAGCTAAATGCAGGGCAAAAATCATACAGAAAGCTACAAATAGGATAGTTCAGCATTACTTTTGTCCTCCTTTAAGAAACCATCTGCTTTTTAAGACTCCTATATTGTATACATGAATGTCCGCTTAAGCCAGGTTCTACAGTAATAGTATTAAGCTTCTTCTAATCTCGTGAATGCAAGAAGCAAAGAAAATTTATAACATGATACGTTATAATGGCCAATTTTTGAATCGGTAGAATCTGACTCTTAGTATTCTATAAGCAAACAGAGCAGACTCTGATCAGAATGCTCCTATAGGAACCGTCTGATGTGGGACTTCAGTGTTTGCAATACACTCGAGAGCGTCTGCATTAAGTAAAGGATTAACTATCTGAGATATTTGTATATATACGTCTTTATTAAATCAACTCACTAATTAACGTTACCTGGCATATCGTGTATGGCCAAGATATTCTAGATGACGAGTTGGAGATATCGATGTTCCACTGTACATTCTAAAGCGTCTCTATAAAGTGTAACGTCCGAGATATAGGCTATGTACATGTACGTGCTTATTATGTCATCTCACTAATTTTGCAAGACTTACGAGGGCTGACTGATAAGTTGTGAGTCTATGTAAGGGTTTAACTTCTGGCGGACATATTGCATTATTTTTCAACATAATCCCCTTCAGCGATGTTTTAGGGCCTCAATGCCACTTTTAAAGAAGTCGTTTTCTTGACCATTCAGAAAGCCCCCCCACACACACACACACACACTGCATGTATGACGCCATCATCCGACCAAAAGAGGGTACCGGAAATGGCCTACATGTATTTCAATTTTGGAAAAGTTTCGATGAATGTCTGATAGGGCGAGATCAGGTGGATAAGACGGATGCTCAATCAATTCAAAGCCACAATCATTAATGACGGCCATGGCAATGGTAGACTTGTGAACAAGGGCATCGTCCTGGTATAAGAACACACCTTTACTGAGTTTTCCGCGGCCTTTGGGTTAGATATATTCTCTTAACTGCCTAAGAAGTGATGCACGGTGTTATTGAGTGTTTGTCGCTTTTGCAGATAATCTACCATCAGAATACCATCAGCTTCCCAGAATACAGAGGCCATAACCTTTCCAGCTGATGGAACAGTTTTTGACTTATTTGGCGGGGTGAACCAGTGCGCTTACATTGTTAAAGCTGTTGTTTGGCCTCTGGGGTGAAATGATGGCACGTTTCATCCATAGTCACCAACCTCTGCAGACAGTAAGCAGGATCTGCCTCTAAAATGATCAGATTAGCACGCGACCTAAAGACCACTTGTGTGCTTCTGATCAACTGTCAGAAGTATTGGTACCCAACGGACTGAGAGCTTTCTCATTGCAAGATATTCCGTAAGAATGGAATGTACGTTTCCTTTGAAATCCAAACTGTACTGGCTATATATCTCTGTAACTCGCTTATCAGCCATAACAATATCATGGATTTTATTGTTTGTTTGTTATGTCTTTGTGCGTCTCTTTGTGTCTTTTATGTACATGTATATTTACCATTTACTGTCTTTCGTCGTGCTGCTGTTGGGGCGGTTGTGTGTTTTGTATGCGGTGTTTATTGCATGACTCATATATGTACATTTCTGGAGTTGTAACAGTGACAGTCCTTCTAGGACGGGCATCATCCTCAAGGCTGTGCCTGCCACGTTTAAATTCCGCCACTTCCGCCACCCACATGTTCGCTGTAGCATATGAAGGGCATCATTCCCTTGTGTTGCTACCATATCAGTATGGGTATTCTTAAGTACTAGGCCTTTCTTATGTAAATATTGAATCACTGCTCCTTCAGCGAGTTTGTCCATTTTGAAAAAGTTACTTGCCTTGTTTACTTTAGAGTGCTACCTTGTCAACATAAACTGACCAAATGACACCAGTCTTCGGGTTCAATACCGTAAAAAGTCAGGAAATAGTAGGGTTGAAAAAGGACATCCCAGTTTAGCTCCTTCAATACAAGGCTCACAACTTATCAAACAGCCCGCGTATCTTGATTGTCTTGCTATGGCGAAGCTATTCTTGAACGGATAAAATTTGGGTCAATGTGACGATATTTCATAACAGACTATTTACGAATTCATGAATGTTGGCAAACGCAGAAATCGGAATCCAGTCGAGCTGCTGACTTACTCGGTATGCTGCCATCAGGATCTGAATTATGCCTCACATATGATAGTGTTTACGAAAGGAAACAAAAGAAATTCGTCATTTAATTATTCAATTTCTGTAGATGATGACCCTGACAGCGTGTTAAAGATATTTGAACTCGTACAAGAATGGTGTTCCTAATACAGTAACCCCCTCTAAACCGGACGTTGCATTTAGTATAAATATCCGTCTTGTGGACAGGCGGCTGCCAATAGGTTGAAAGCCATCCAGAAAGCTCCTCTAAGTTGCGCGGTGTAGAGAAACTACCAATAATTATGTCGTCAAATGCACCTCTGAGGTACAATGATATACCGACAGTTAATATTGGAGTGTTTATGCTTCAGCAGATGAGAAAATATGGCGATGCCATTGCGCTTGTAAGTACATTTCTGGAAATCATATAATGGTTTGTTTCAATCTACAACAGCCGTGATGGCAAATGCAGTGGTAAAGTGCATGTAAAACGAAAACATTTAAGTGAAACAAACTGTATCCACCTATCGCTAGTGTACTCAATGATTGAGCTGCAAACAGAGAAACTGTAGAAAAGTAATAAAGGGTACGACAAAAACGAAATAGTACAGATATGCGACGTCCTCCTTCCGTTTCCGGATTTAAGTCTTGCACGAATAGGGGTAAGTTCGGAACATGTTATATTGTTTTGTCTACAACATACAACCTTATTGCCAAACAATTAGGTCCTGGGGGTCTAAGCTGCCCAACGTTTTATCTGGACCCAAAGTGTTTGCAAACCAAATGCCAAATTAGCATGGCGAACATTGCACCTTCACAACACTATGTGTATCTACTTACATTACCCACTTACTTTCCTGGTAAATTTATTTATTTGCTTACCTACCCATTTCCTACTCTCATTCGTTTACCCACTCATTCACTAACAGACTAACTATCTCCCTTCCTTTCTTCCGTCACACACTCACTCACACACTCCCCCATTAACTCATTTATTAACTCATATTCACTAAATAAATCACTCACTCACTCTATCGCTCACTTGCTCAATCACCCACTCACTCACTTAAGAGATCACTCGCTCATTTTGAAAACCTATCACTTTAGTTTTAAATATCGTTATACAAATTAGTATGTACTAGACAACAGTCACGGTTTATATCTTTTAGTAATACCCGTACACTACATTTATTGCTTGAACTCAAAGATGTTCAATGTCAGTGACAGAGTATCAAATTCTATGTGTCTTTTATTCCATTTTCAAGGTGGATAGTTCCAATGGCATATTTTACTCATACAACGAGCTCATACAGCGAACAGAGCGCGCTGCAACAGGATTGCAGGCAATGGGTGTCCAGAGCGGTGACGTCATCTGCATTGCTTCGCCAAATCACACAGATTACCTCGTGGCTTGTTACGCAACGTGTCTCATATGTGCCGTATTCCAGCCAATTAACCCAGCGTACACAAGAGGTATATCGGTTTTTTGGAAAGTCTTATATTTCAATATATCAATATAGTAAAATGGCATGGGGTCATAGTACTATATAATATATCGACCCTCCCTGGTGGATGTATTTTGGTAAAGGGGTCACTATATTTTATAGTAAAATGACCGGGGATCAGAGTACTATAGAATATATAGACACCTAGATCTACCTACTACGATAAAAAAAAGTGGGTCACAATATTATAAGGGATCATTATATTAAGGCAAGGAAGTCACTATACTTTATAGTAAAATGACAATGGGGGTCATAAAACTATATGATTTATCAACCCCGTGGTGGATGTTATTTTTGCAAGGGAGTCACTATATTTTATAGTAAAATGGCATGGGTGTCATTGTATTACATAATATATCGACTCTACATCGTGGATGGATTTTGGCAAGGGAGTCACTATATTTATAGTAAATGACCGGGTTCATAGTACTATAAAATATATAGACCTCTCGGTCGACCTACTACGATAAAAAGAGTGGGTCACAATACTATAATACTATGGCAAGGGAGTCACTATAATTTATAGTAAACTGACTGGGGTCATAGTACTATATAGTAAATCGACCCCCGGTCGATCTACTACAGAGGAAACTTTTCCTCATTACAACGGCAATACTATCGTGACACGCTTAGATTTTTCTCTAAATCGTGTTCCTCATAACTCGTCACGATAGATCTTTTTCGGGTTGTTGATGGTGATTTTCGGAAAGCCTTTGGGGTCCGTTGGAGAGTTGGCTATTGGTATATTCCAACATTAAACCTTTCAATAATCCATTTCTATATTTCTGTTGCTTTTAGTATTGGAATATTATTTAATCTTGGCATTGTTTCTCATGTTGTGGATATGTCTGGAGGAGGAATTTTACTTTACATTTTTCTTGGATGAATGTGGGATAAATATGAGGTTGAGTACCCGCAAACCTGGCTTAATCCCCCAGTAGTCGTTTTTGCTACTGACCGTTCCAAGATAGTACTCCTGCTTCACCTATGGTCTACTTTGTTATTTTATATGGTAAATGTTTATGCCTTTTGTGCGTTTCGTCACGTATAATCTTGTAATTGTGATGTTTCATATTTGATGATGTTTGGTGCCGTGTCCTTTTGAGTGTGGCTCTTCCTATATTAAATGATATGGTCATAATCTCAGCTCGTCCGTTAGGTTTTATCTGGGCTGTTTTTAAAAGATTATTTTTAACTTAGTAACTGATCCTCTTTTGACTCCTGGAAACCCCGGTTTTTGGCGCTGTCCAAACTTTCTCCAAAACCTATTGAGATATAACAAGGTCAACGCCATCAATCCAGGATTCTTGACATCTTTTCAATGATACACCTTCTATTTCGAAGTAGTCCTGAAGGTACGTCGTTGTATCATCTTTCGTCTTGATCCAGTCGGGAAGTGGGCTAGCTTCCTGTTTAGACTTCAGGAGTATATTGATGTACCTGACAAACATGTCATCTTCTTGTGTCGCAAAATTGTACCTATCGTTCGGACCAGTTGTATCCTAAGCGTACAGCCGTTTGAAGTTCAGGAGTACACAAGATTCCAATGATTAACCTGTCTTCTTCCAAACATTCACAAGGAGAGGATGTGGTTCATTGTCAGCACAGGAACAGCAACGGCAAAGAGGAAAGTTCAGTTTGCCGTTCGATATGAAAGGTAGGGCGTGATAAAAGAGTTCTAGGGGTAATAGGATTTTCAATGTCTGAATCCAAAGCAATTATCAATGTCCCATTGGATAATGTCAATACTGTTTTACTCACGGGAGGAGTGAGGTAAAATCCGTCCTGTTGTTTTATCTTTAGTTGACTTACAGTTTGTGGTATAACTGACTGTAATTAGTACCAAAACAACTGTCTCGAGGGTATTGTATGTCTGTCCCATCCAGAGTTCTGTCTGTCCCATCCAGAGTTCGACAAAATCCTTAAGAACTTCAATTTCACGACACTGCTGTTGGAATTTATTCTTCCAAAACATGTAGCGTATTCCTAGTCTCTATAGATTTGTTTTTATCAAAAGATGAACAGTGCCTTCATCAAAGCAGATGTAATATGTACCAGACAGTTTGGTTGCTTTTCTGTTTAATATCATCTTGTTTTGCAACCCATTCTAAACATTGGCTCAGTATTTATTATATCTGTCTTTTCTGATTCACGAAACTCTGGCAAGATACAAATGGAAGGTAGAAAACTGAATCCTTATTTTCAGATGACATAGTAAGAGCCACTAACGACTGTGGAACAAAGTTCATGATAACTACACCTGACATTCTGCCAAAGGTTAGGGAGGCAACTGGAACGAGAATACCGGTACAGAATGGTTATATCATATCTATATTCTTATCGTTTATACGTGTATACGGTTTTAAAATGCTATATAAGGCAACGTATATTCAATGACATAATCTCCTACCCGTGATTGCAACATGCGGTCTGCTTTCTTAATGTCTAAAACGTGTTAGTGTCTAAATTAATCTTATCTCATAGTCTGATAGTTTAAATCAAGTGAAGTTTAAGGGTGTTCTTCTTGCCATTATGCATGTGTTCTTGCTATTATACATTGATGATACTGTTATTTCAGCAAAATGCAGGTATGAATACATGTACATGTAACTATAAGATATAAATATTTTGTCAGAATATTATATTTGTAGATACTGAAAGAAAATGATACCAAAATAAAAGGTGTACTGCTTGGAAATAATGGGAATGTGTAATGCTTCAGAATTCCATAATGGATATAATATCTTAGATACTTCTGGCATATTCTTCTATTTAGGAGTCAAATTTTCTTTACTGGTATATTTGAAAAACAAATGTGTTTTCTTTTTATATGCAGATGCCTTATATAAAACAAACCACAAATCTCCTGATATTCAGGAAACGAAACGGATAGACGATACGGGGAGCTCTTGTATACGCTTATAAGATAGATATATTCTGTATCTTTTTCAACTAGATCATCATTTTTGGGGAAGCGGATGGATGCACATCTTTTGAAAACCTTCTAACTTCCTCCAATGGCAAGTACAGTACGCCCGACCTTGATCCGAAAACCACCGTTTCTATGTTGTTGTCATCATCCGGTACAACTGGGCTGCCGAAAGCTGTCAAACACTCTCACTTCTCGATTATTGCACACATCTGCCAAATGAGGTGACTAAGTTTTAAAATGTTACTGTTCATAGAAATTGTTCAACAAAATTGCAGCACATTCTCTTCAAAGTATATTTCTGCTTAGTACATTAAAGAAGATAATGCACAGACTTCAAGACTGTGTTTCGATCTGCATTAAGCTGTTGTTCATCTTATAGATAAAGAATTAACATGTGTTCGCTACTGAGAGTTTTTACTGTATGTCCTTTATAAAATACAGTGAATATGTCACGCGGGCAACACATACCTTTTACCTCTGTCTGACTGGCAAACGTTGTATTTGTCTCGCATTTCCGCCTTGTCTGAGAAGAATTCCGGGATACGCGGACAAAGAATTGATGTATTGATGAATTGCGTTTGAACGGCATTCGTTACAGCTGTGCATTGGATCAAACCCGTATCATCGTTCTTTCAACCGAGTTTATTATCGACATTGTCGTCGTTTGCTTTTCAATGGGATTGTATAATTTTCGAGAACAGGATGTCATGGCCCTGGTCATAATTCAAAATAATACTTTTGTTTTTATATGAAATGCTGAAGATTTTCTCATGTATCGCATCTAGAATGTTACGATTCATCGGCATTGTCCAGGATCCAGGTCGGTCCTTATAACAGGATTGAAAAGAGTAGAGATATTTTAGAGCATGCTGGGTGGAGGCTGATTTTACCCTTCCCTTCCGTGAGAGCCAATTTGAATCCAGAGTTCTTCCCTGCAGGAACCATCTTTGCCCAATTTGCCTCCTAATGATTTAAATTGATTTTATCTGCAAATATTTCAGCATTCTCTGTAATGCAAACACTGATGTTAGTTGATATATTGGTTGTGACGTTCTTGACATGTCTTTATTGATGCCGTAAGCCCTGGATGACCATTAAGGGTGCTCGTAAGATAATGCATACCGTTGTTATCCGTGGCCACCTTACCATCAGCAAGACACAGGTTGTGTGTGAATCTTGTACCAATTGTAATGTATGTGCGATGGTTGTGTATTTCCTGTATTACTTTGTCCATAACCTGGTGCGAACGAACTGGGGACAACGACCAGCATTTTCTGACTCCTATTGTTGTTTGAAAGAATTTTAAGATCTTTGCATGGTGCAGTTCTCAGTTACTCTCATCCTTGGCAGTCGGAAGTGTGCCTTCATTGTCATCAATGAGAGCTAATGTGTACTGAAATGGCTTAATGAGGGCCTTATATGAAGGTTTTCTTGTTTTAGGCCTTCCGTGAAGGCCTTCTAGAAACTACCTAACTATGAAACGTGTTCAGAGTTGAGATAGATAAATAATAAATGGACGAATCCCGAATACGCTGAATAATTTCACCTTAGATATCCTTATTAAAAGTCAGGTTTTCATTGTCTAGTATTTGAATAGATATTTATGTGTCCTTTTCAGGTCGGTGGTACTAGTCACTATAACGTATTCATAATGCTGCACCATAGAAGTCAACTTTAAATATAATCATTGGATCACGATAGCATGTTTTAAGACTCTCTGTCGCAATTAAGCACATATATAAGAGCCGATTTATTAACACAGCTGTCATTATGTCTTTATACTCGTAATTATACATATTGAAGGCACGAGTGATGTTTTCGGGTATTGTCTTTTTACTCGAAACTGTACATGTTGTGGGCAGGAGTGCTGACCAGTAACACAAGCCATTCCAAATAAAATGTTATCCGATTTCTTTTGTAATTGGAATTAAACAATTTGTTTTGTTTACAGCTTGATTGCATAATTATTCCGATATGTATTCAGCATAGTTTGATATTTCATATTTAACAAGATCTAATTGTAACAGAATCTGTTACAGAATGTCCCCCAACGAAACTGTATTGATGAGCAAAATATCTAAATTTCAACCAATTGCAGGCCAATAATGGGTTACCATGGCAACCAACACTTGAAAAACATGTCATTATGTTTGGCGCACCCATATACCCCTACTGACCATTTTTCTGAAAAATCTGATATGTAAATTGTGACCAATCAGAGGACACCACACCATTACCATGGCAACTAAGTCTTTCAAAACAACTTGAGTTTGGGATACCAAAAACAAACCAAGTGCCAATTTTCAGCAAAATCGAACAATATCTAAATTTGGACCAATCAGAGCCCACCATTCAGTTACCATGGCAAACAATTCTTTCGAAACCTACCAATCAATTCGGAGTGCTGAAATATATCTTGATATACCATTTTTCAGCAAAATCGAAAAATATCTCAATTCTTCTAAAAAAGACCTAAATTTCGACCAATCAGAGCCACCATTCAGTTACCCTGGCAACCAATTCTTTCGAAAGATCTACCAATCAATTTGGAGAGCTGAAATATCCCAACATACCTACGAGTATTTTCCTCAAAATCGAACAATATCTAAATTCGTCGAAAAGGATCTAAAAGGATCTAAAATTTGACAAATCAGAGTCACCATTCAGTTACCATGGCAACCAATAGTTTCGAAACACCTACCAATCAATTTGAAATACTAAAATATCCCATGATACCATCTTTCGGCAAATTTTAATGGTGTATAACTTCGCATCTCAAAAACAATCATCATCTCAATTTCGACCAATCAGAGCCCACCATTTGGTAGCTATGGCGATTTTAAAACAATCAAAAGTGGGATGCACATCTGCATGTAACCAACAATGGTCATATGACGTTTCATTAGGATCGGAAGAATCGGCGGATGAGTCGGAAGAAAGAATAATAATAAGAAGAAGAAACACAGCAAACACAATAATTGCCCCACTTCGTTCGGGGGACATAATTATCCATAATCATATTGTTTTAGCGAAAGAAATATTAATGTCTGTGTCGTATTATTAACAGATACCATATCAAACCAGAATTAGTTTAACGCTTTGAATGCTGAATTTTCAAAGTGGAAGTGTCCATCATTCCTACATGAAACAGTCCAGGTGTAATCTGGGAGAGGATTCTGAATGACAAACAGTGCAGTCCCTGATCGGATGGTTCTTCTAGGAGCACTCAGATTTTTGTCTGTTTGCAATTGTCAGTGCACTCTTTTCTCACATTCAAGGGTTATTCAACAATCTGTTATTGTTAATGCCTTTAAAAAACACTTCTAGGTATTTGGATGATATTTTGAATTTGGATAATCCTTATTTTTTAACTATGGTTTCTTCATTAAAAAAGCGAATGGATCCGACACTATGGCTTCCTTTTTAGATTTGAATATTTCCATCACTAATGATAAATTTTCGTCGAAAATATACAATAAAAGGGAAAATATTGATTTCAAAACTGTTAATTGAAAACCTTCTAACTTCCTCCAATGGCAAGTACAGTACGCCCTGTTAATTATCCTTCTCTAGATGGAGCTGTTTCCCGGTCTACATTTTATGGGGTTTACATTTCTCAATTTATTCGCTATGCCGAGCCTGTTCTTTGCTACAAGATTTTAAGGACGCCCCCTACAACTGCCCAAACAAACTTTTTAGTAATATTTTAGATCTAGATCTACTAAAAATCAATAAAACAATGAATCAATCTGAGTTTTTTCCCCTCACCTATTTACGTTATGATTTACAAACACACTATTTAGTTATGTCATCAAACATAAAAGCCTACGCCCCACTCCCTAATCTGAAATCCTGGGTCCGCACCTGTCAGCAATCTACGGACGTTACGGCAAAAAGGTATTTCTCACCCAGACTTCTATGGAGATGTAGTTTATAAACTTAGGAAAATACGGGGTTATATCCATTGTCATGATTTGTGTATGTATGTATGTATGTATGTATGTATGTATGTATGTATGTATGTATGTATGTATGTATGTATGTATGTATGTATGTAAGTATATGTGTTTGTCCTTACATTTGTGTTTGTCTGGTGTGTTTGTACGTACTTTTGTTACGTTTGTTCATGTTTTAAATTCCATTTCGTGTGTGTATCTGTATGTGTGTGTGCACGCGCGTGCGTGTGTGCGTGTGTGCGTGCGTGTATGTGTGTTCGTAAGTGCGTGGCGCGCGTTCGTAAGTGCGTGGCAAGTGCGCGCTGTGTGCGTAAGTGCGTGCGTGTGTGCAAACTAGGCGCTGCTTTGAGTCCCATGTTATACCTTCTTTGACACCTCGAAAAAAATATTATCTGTTTGGATCCTGATAGGACACAATTTACATGTTGTGCCAGTTGCAAATATCACCACGAATTCGCCTACAGGAGACTGGGTCAATAAAAAACCCATACCGCTCCTGTATCTCAAATCACACTGTATTGCAGATCGATGCTTTCGATTGACCAAGGTGACACCTGCATGCTCTTTCTGCCGCTATTTAACGTGTATGGTCTCTGTTATCTCGGAATGTTTAGCCATACTTACGGGAGGAATATAGTGATTATCTCTAAATATATACCGGATGACCTCCTACGCTTGATTGAGAAGTACAAGGTATGTAAATGCAAAAACTAAACAATATAGCCATGTGCACATGTATCCATGTGTGACATTATAAAACATAATTTTGGAATTTGAACCTTTATTCTTTGCAGACAAGCAGTATTATCGTCATTCCCTATGCAAACAGTTTGGATGCAGATGACGAGTAACCAGTCGTCTCTTCTCAAATTATTTAAAAATCTGTAAGAGAAATGATACTTTAGCGTGCAGATATAAACGCAGAGCAACACAGGTGCATTCTCAAATACTAAAATCGTCATTTCTCCACCAAACCCTATATTGTGACCACTCTTTAGAATCGTCTCGATGTTAGCCTATTTGTCAGAATTCCAAATGACTAAATGCAACACATTACAAATAATAATAAAACGTTATGTATTCTAGTGGTGTAAATGGCATGGAAAGGGATATGCGAAAACAAATTTCAAGCAGGTATATGTATAACATTTAGTGATGTCATATATTACTTCGTCAATCTTTAAATCCTGAAATCAATGGCAGCATTTGTTAGTGACGCACACTATACAGTATATTAAACGTTGGCCTTCTTACGTACATTGACAAATAGAAGATATTGTATAGAGTAGAATCTGGGTATATCCCGGCTTTATGTATCTTTTATGTAAAAATAGAATCTCATGTCTTTCTTTTATCACACTCGTTGGCAAACCATATAGTTGAGGTGTGTGCTGCGTAAGTTTTAGTCAATCCATTGATACGGATGCACTCCTATGCAAATTCATCTTTCTTTCCTGTGGCATTCTCTTGTCTTCTATGTTTATTTCTCATCAAACATTACAAACTGCCAAATATGTAATACAGTCAAGCAGGAAAAGCTATACACAAGAAGCAATCACCACCAAAATATCGGCAGATAATAAGTGACAAAACATAAAAGTAATATGAAAATGAGAGTACGGTCAGTGGCAAATCCACCACTGGGGGGTGTTAAACCTATTGACGAACGTCCTAAGGAAAATTTTATGATAAACATTTGATTCAGAGCTTTTAAGTAGCATTACATGTCCGTCGTTAACAGTGTGTGTTTAAAATTTCTTTTAAGCCTAGAGTGCTAAATTTGGTACCATCTGTGATGGTAATGCTGGCAAAACATCCGAGACTTTCCGATTACAATCTGTCGTCTGTTACCGAAGTAGGATGCGGAGGTGCGCCACTTAGCCAAAGGGTAGAAGAAGCAGTGAAAAAAAGACTGAATTTGAGATTAATCTCCCAAGGTATGAACTTACAATGCTTTGCACCTCCCTTCAGAATTTGTATTGTAAAAATGAATATAGCGATTTCTGTTTGTGTACTATGCACGATTGACTTCAATAGGAGTGGTGCCATAATAAGTTGACCTGTTTCAACGTTGTTTCCTGTTTCAACGCTGAATTTCAAAATAGAATAGTAAATCAGTGTTTAACTATATATTCTACTCTGTATAAAAGTTTAAGCTTTCTAAACGAATCCTCATCTCTGAGTCTTCCCTGTTTGCAAAAGTGCATGCGTGTCCCGCATTCAGTGGTTTAAAGCTTCTTAATTTCAAGATCCAAGTTGTGAAAAATGACGCAAAAGCTGGACTAATATAATCAGTCATCCCAGTTCACACTGAGGTTTCATAATTAAAGATACCAAATTAGTTCGTGTGAGAGACAGAGTTTGATGTCAGTGGTTTTTAAATCTGAATATGTCCATACTCGCAACACACGTTCGTTCCTTCTACTGCAAAATGACTCGAAAGTGGGTGTTGGCATTGAATGGGGGTCGCATCATCCCTTGGCTAGCTATCTAACGCATTTGACAGTATTGAAGGTAAAATGTCTATTGTTTCATTCTAAAGATGAAACTATTGAGTAGTGTTACACTTTTATTTACTGCTCATGAACAGACTCAATAAATGTATCCTCTCCCTCTCTCCGGGGCGTCCAATTAGCCCATAGTGAGCAGAAACGGACGTTAATCAACACAAACAATAAATAAAAAAGTAGTAAAGTCAAGCAGACAAAGCCACATACAAGACGCAACCACCACCAAAAACATCGAACTACACACTCAACACACGCACATACACGAGATGAACACAGAAAACATTAACAAACACAAAGGTGGTACATGTACTAGAGATAAATAGTCCATACATGAACAAAGGCACAGGACAAACAAAACCAATTTCACTTTTCTCATTGCTACTTTTGCTTCGAAGGATCTCCCACTTTCAGAATTTATGTACTTCACAACAGCAGGTGTTAAGTGTTCGTGTGGCGGTGGTAAAAAGTCGCCCATACTTCATTCTCAGTCTTGTTATATTTTCTTGTCCTTCGTCATCATCAGTTTCCATGCTTTTAGTTATGAATAGAATACGACTTAAGCCGGTGCTAGGGATGTGAGTAGTGATGAACCTTTACTAACTGCTTATGAACAGAATTAATATATACGTTACTCAGTCCAAATACTTGTGTCGAACTCCTCCTACTTCATTCAAGAATAGGTTTGAAACTTCTACAGATGAACAATATTGGTGCATAAAGAAAACGATTTTGATTGCAATAGCTCTAACACAATCATGTCCCTTGTTTCTTCTGTGTTAGCTGAAAAAGATGCCGTTCACTTCTAAATGCACCTACAAATGTTTTACGTTATATGCATATACTGCGAGGCAAAATTAACTGTGCACTTCTGTTTTAGGAAATTTTACATACTTAAACTCACCTTACAAACATAAGAAATGTCTCAAAAGTTTGTTAATTAAATGCATTGATAAACTCTCAAATAATGTATCCGTTTTGTATTCACATGGTGAAGTTCTGCTTGCTTCAAGGGATGAAAAGCAATTCGTAAAATAAGAAGCTGTGAAAGAGTGGTTTCTTGATGTTAACCTCTGATTTCATCTTGTTATGACATTTGTTTCTAGAATTGTGAATAGTAACGATTATGTCCCCAAGGCTGTGTATGAGGCTAATGATCCTTGACCACATATACCTAACGTAACGTCGAACGAGGTCATTGGGGATAGCGTTCCATTCTCCATTCGAACCTAAGGGCTGCTAAATCACGTACGTTATTGATTTGATGAGTTCTGCGAACCCTCTGTCCGAGCAGAGACCACAGGTGCTCTATCGGGTTTATGTCAGGGCTACATGCAGGTTGAGGTAGTAAGCCGATACCACTTTGGTTAAGAAAAACTCGTATGTGCTGCTGTATGGGGCCTAGCATTATCATGCATGAGTATGACTAGGTGTTGTGCTAGGAAGGGTGCGACAACTGGGCGCAAGACCTGAGTAATGTATTTAATGTACTCCCTGACGTTAAGGTTGACAACAATGACACTTAGCTCAGTCTTCCGGCCATTATGCCGCCCCAAACCATTACACTCTCCCGCCAAATCGGTCACGTTCAAGCACGCAGTTGTCATGACAACGCTCACCTTTCCTTCTGAAAGCCCGCATCCTACCGTCTGCAAAACTCACTCTGAACCTGCTCTCATCTGTATGGAACGCCACTCTGTCATGCTATTTGCTAAGTACTAAATGTGAAATGCTAAATGCAAAATGCGAAATGCTTTTTGCCAATTGTGTAAATTGCTAGGGAAAGAACTGGAATGGTCCATATGATGGATCTAAATGACAAATGTGACATGCTTATTGCTAAATGCATGTTTGCACTACTAACATTGAACAGCGCCATTTTAAAGTGACTATAATTGCTAGGAAAAGAGTCGGAATGTTCCAAATGATGGATGTAAATGACAAATGTGAAATGTTTATTGCTAAATACACTACTAGCATTGAACAGCGCCATTTTATTGGTATGTTTTCAGAATCAGTTTGGACCATACTATTATGGAGCGCCATTCTGTCATGGTAATTGCTAAGTACAAGTGCCAATAGCTAAATGCTTATTGCTATATGCTTAATGCCAATTGCGAAATTCCAGTGGCTTAATGTCAAATGCTAAGTGCGTTTATCTTATAAGAATAAAGGAATAATAAATAAGGAGTTAAATAAATAGCACTGTTCAATGCTAGTAGTGCATTTAGCAATAAGCAGTTCGCAATTGTTATTTACATCCATCATTTCGAAGATTCCGGTTTTTTCCCTAGCAATTTACATTCAATTTAAAAATGCCGCTGTTGAATGATTGTACTGCAAATATGCATTTAGCAATAAGCATTTCGCGTCATCTAACATTTGTTATTTACATACATCATGGAATATTCCGGTTCTTTTCCACAATTTACACAAATGGCAAAAAGCATTTCACATATAGAATATAGCATTTAGCAAATAGCATGGCAGAATGACCTTCCATATACTATTTATTTAATTCCTTATTTATTATTCCTTCTTGCGAATAAGACAAAAGCATTTAGCATTTGACATTAAGCAAATGGCATTTCGCAGTTGGCATTTCGCATTTAGTAATATGTATTTAGAAATTGGCCAATTGTATGTAGCAATTTGCATGGCAGAATGGCGTTCTATACACCTGTGAGCAGTACTCTGGACTATACACGCGTCCAATGGAGATGACGCCGTCCCCATAGAAGACAAAGACTGCGATTCCGTCTGTTTAGTATCTGACCAACGTAAGGTCGCCTTGGTCTTATCGGATCGAGACCTGGTCACAGTCTACGGAGGACAGTACTGTTCTTGGAGATATACCGTACTCATTGGCATTGCTTTTTGCTGTCTTAAACCGGTGATGTGTTAATGTCATGTAACGGTATTGTCTTGGGGTCGTTGCTTTTGTCCTGCCAATTCGCGGACGATTTTTGGCATGACTCGTCTCAGCAGATTGTGGATCGTTTCCCGGTGATAATTGTTTCGTCTAGCAACGGCAACAACGCTGACGCCAGACGTCAACAGTATAATTGATTCAATTCGCTGATTTTCAGTAAGCCTAGGCATTCTGAAAGTCATCAAAAATAAAATGTACTATGCTTTTGTTATTCGACGGACGTTAGGGATTCACGAAGATTAAAATCAAGGATAAGAAATGAGTTGCGCTGGTTTCCTGTGCAAAAAAGCATTAAAGCGCTTGGCTAAAATTCGGAACACAAGGTCAGTCATTCGTCGCGAGTTTTAGTGCAAACTTAGGCCAATTGCTCATGTACTTTCATGCCCGTAGTTTATACATTTACCAAGAAAATTTGAAAAGTACGCAGTTCTTTTGCCTCTCGGTATATATAAAACAAAATATTGTATGTTGAACTCCTCTTAAACCATTAATTGGGCTTAACAGAATCACACATCGTGGTTTTAAGCTGACCCCTTATTAAAGTTATATAAATCGATCCGGTCCATTGCGCATGTAGGTCACACAAGCTAAAACGATTGTAAACAACAATTTCTTTAAACGACATTTCCTCCTAGACCACTTACTGGATGTTTACCAAATGTCAAAGGGATGATATGTAGATTACACTATATCAGATAGTTGATGACGAGAACACGTGATTCCGAAGCGTGTTCCAAATTAATGTAAAAACTCTTCAATATGTGCGCAATTTAGGTGAAAGTATAATAAAAAGGTATCCTTTATTCAACAGTTTTATTTCCTTGCATACATGGAGAATACATATTAGAACATAAAGAAACAAGTAAAAAACAATTTTTGTATTTTTGCGGAAATCAAAAAGAAACTCTAGTTCACTTATTTTGGGAATGCTGTAAAGTTAAACCTTTGTTAAATTTCATTTCAAACAAAACGTTTGAATATCATCTTGATCTAAACATCGATGTTTATTGATGGGATCATGTCAAAGGGATCTTAAAGTAGATGGTTTGTTCTTAGAAGTAAAACGATATATATTCATATGCAAAATAAAAAAAAGGGTTAAACCTACTAATGAAGAAATAGAAAATTATTTACGTTTGGCATGTCAAATATATAAATCGTCCAATATTAAAGAAGAATAGAAGAATCTTTGAACAACGAGAACACGTGATTCCGAAGCGTGTTCCAAATTAATGTAAAAACTCTTCAATATGTGCGCAATTTAGGTGAAAGTATAATAAAAAGGTATCCTTTATTCAACAGTTTTATTTCCTTGCATACATGGAGAATACATATTAGAACATAAAGAAACAAGTAAAAAAAAATTTGTGTATTTTTGCGGAAATCAAAAAGAAACTCTAGTTCACTTATTTTGGGAATGCTGTAAAGTTAAACCTTTGTTAAATTTCATTTCAAACAAAACGTTTGAATATCATCTTGATCTAAACATCGATGTTTATTGATGGGATCATGTCAAAGGGATCTTAAAGTAGATGGTTTGTTCTTAGAAGTAAAACGATATATATTCATATGCAAAATAAAAAAAAGGGTTAAACCTACTAATGAAGAAATAGAAAATTATTTACGTTTGGCATGTCAAATATATAAATCGTCCAATATTAAAGAAGAATAGAAGAATCTTTGAACAATTGTAAGATATTTTATTCTGCATTTCGACATAATGTGTTAGGGAAACATAAAAGGTGAAACATCTTTAAGCGTATAAGAACAAGTATGTATGTACGAGTATTCAATTATTCAGTAATTGTATGAGTGTCTGTACTTGAATGTTTGTTTGTTTGTTTGTACAATTGGTATTTTATGATGTATCAGTTATATATGAACATGTATCAGATATTGTCAACTATGAAAAAAGAAACAAGCCATATGTGTAAGTATGTGGAAGTCTGTGGTAGGCAAACCATCGCACTAGCACTTTTTTAACTATCGAGAGTCACCCCAAAACCCTGTTTCATAGAGCGTTGTTTCAGTATAAATGTTTATTCGTTACAGGATACGGAATGACAGAGACTGGCTCCACGCATATAAATACTCAGACAGAATATAAATACAAGTCTGTTGGCAAGCTGGTGACATTAGTAGAAATGAAGGTAATATGTTGCCTGTAGCCGTAGAATTGAAGAACTGGAAATACTGGTACACATTACGTTAATGGCATGGTAGCAGCATTTCTTTAACAGATTGTAAGAAATTTATACATAATTAACAGTTTCTTTACTTTAATCAGTTTTGATTTCCGCGTTAGTTTGACCAGCAATCAGATCCCCTCCGCGATGCCACCTAAAGTCATATCATACGACTTGGTCGATCTTGTTCAAGTAGGCAACAATGATTTATTGAACGAGTGGTGTCTTCAAGTAAGCAAAGCCTATTCCCACCCATCGCATTTCTATATGTTTAACACTATTCGCGAGTGTAGATAGTTAATCGAACGTGTATACATAGATGAGTTATGTCGGTCGCCATTGATAATAAATACAATTGTTGCATCTATGTTGAGCGTCATTGACAATATAATCAATGCAATTGTTGCATCTATGTTGAGCGTCATTGACAATATAATCAATGCAATTGTTGCATCTATGTTGAGCGTCATTGACAATATAATCAATAAAATTATTGCATCTATGTTTAGCGTCATTGACAATATAATCAATAAAATTGTTGCATCTATTTTGAGCGTCATTGGCAATATAATCAATAAAATTGTTACATCTACGTCGATCGTCATTGACAGTGTCATCAATACAATTGTTACATCCATGTAGAGCGTCATTGACAGTATCAATACAATTGTTTCATCTATGTCGAGAGTCATTGGCACTACCATCAATACAAGCGTTACATCTAAGTACAAAAATGAGTCGTGCAGGAAACACCACATACAGAACAAACAGTCGCCCGAACGGCAACACAAGGAAACAGCAAATGTACATTACTATAAAAACACCAAGAGACGCACAAAGACAAAACAAACATACAATAGGGGGAAGATGGAAGTACCGCCTTGGAACGGTCAGTGACAAAAGTCACAGGGGGTTAAACCGGTTTATGGGCGCCCAACCTCACACTTATTCCATCCCCACCCTAAAAGACAAACAGTGTAAATAAACGTATCCCCTCTCCGACTAACTACAACAACCGCGATGGCAAATACAGTGGTTAAGTGCATGTATAACGAAAACATTTAAGTGAACAAACTGTATCCACCTATCGCTAGTGTACTCAATGATTGAGCTGCAAACAGAGTAACTGTAGATAAGTAATAAAGGGTACGACAAAAACGAAATAGTACAGATATCCGACGTTCTCCTTCCGTTTCTGATTTTAAGAGGTCGCCTTCATAGAGTACAAAACCTTTCCTGTCGGCGTACATTCAAAGAGGCCAGTGTGATTGCCAACTGTAAAAGGGTTGACAACCAAACATGCAGTATGTTGTAGTACCAGAGGATCATATCCCTTTTTAATGATTTTTTTAACATATTTGATGAACAAAGTGAGAAGATGGGTATGTCCAATAATTTTACGAAGTTTGTAAATCACATCACCATAAAATTCAGGATGTGAAATACCGTGTCACAGAAGCACCTTGAGATTACATTGGAACTTTCCAATTAGCGAGAGATTTAGAAAGTAAAAAGTTTTTCTTAGTTTATGGTATCTATATCCTTGCTTAAGCAGTTTTTCAGTTAAAATGAGATTTCGACTGTTAAAATCGTCAATAGATGAACAAGCTCTAGCAAAACGAATTGAGATATATAAACCCCGTAAGATGGAGCACGGGGAACTTCAAGCATCATTGACAGTATCATCAACACAACTGTACATCCATGTCGAACGTCATTGACAGAATCATCAATATAAGTGTTGCATCTATGTTGAGCGTCATTGACACTATCGTCAATACAACTGTCACATGCATGTCGAGCGCCATTGGTAGTATCATCAACACAATTCTTACAAACGATACAGAAATTGGAGATGAATTAACCTTCCCATGCTGAACATTTAAATGCACTGAATCCAGTCACTATTAATCAATTAGGTGAATCACATTACATGTAAATCAGATCTAGCCAGTGAATCATCATGACAAATAGTGCAGACCTATATTGTACCCTTCCTCTAGGACTTCTCACGTATGCGTACTCAGATACTAAAATCACCATTTCTACAACAAACCCTATGTTGTGACAACTCTAGAATCGTCTCTTTGAGGGTTTGGTGGAGAAATAAAGGAGTTATTCTTGTAAATGTTTTTATTTACGCATCTTATCTGGACCTCTGTATACTAATTTTAACATGGGGATTAGCATCGAGGCGGAGTTTAAAATCTTTACCGCCATGGGCGAATCCATGTTATGATGGTATACTCTTAAACCAATTCTCCTTGCAGAGTTGTCGTTCGTTACTCTCACATACACCTCTGCGATGGTCTCATGACAAGAATCTTGGTAAAACCAATAGTTTGTGTTTAATAGTTATCTGAGTCGATAGTTTATATCAAAATAGCCTGAATCAAGAATAAATAGCTCTTATTTTAAAACTGATAATACAGTTTAATATCAGAGAATATGTGATGACCTATTTTCATGCTGCTTTACGCATCGATTATTGCACAAATTTAACAAACAAAATGGAATGATGTCTGCTCAATATTTCGAAAACAGTTTCTACAAACTGTAGATTCTGAACTTTTTATAAGGGCACTGAAATTCTGATAAAACCCCAAGGGCACACAACTTATTGGGAAATCCCAGCATTTTGTTTTTCTTCCGTTGAATTGTCAACGAAACACACAAAACAATTTACTTTCTGTTTTGTACGGGAGTTAGTTTCATTTCGGATTACTTTCTAAGCCAACTACAGAGGTATATGTAATGTAACCAGATGTAAGAGAGAGTCTTAAACCCAGAAACGGTATGAGCTTACCAAACCCATGCCATTTATCTGTCGTACCCTTAACGGCTTCCCTGCTGTTGCTCTGACTTCAGCAAAGTCATTGAGTACATATTTGACGGACTTTCACAGTGTTTACCGTCACCTATGTTGTGGGGAAGTCCAATTTTGAGATAAGTGTGAGGTTCGGACGTCCGTGAACCGGTTCAAACCCCCAGAGGTGGTTTTGCCACTGACCGTTCCAAGGCGGTACTTTCTTTGTCACCCTTGCTTTTGTGTTTGTTTCGTGTCTTTGTGTCTTTGTGCTTTTGTTCGTGTTTGATGGTTTGTCTCTCTCGCGCGCGCATGCGCGTACGTGCGTGTGTGGTGCGTGCGTGTGTGTGTTTGGTTGTGTGGATGTGTTGCTTGCTTTCTGTTGGTGTTTTGGTATAGGTTGCGTTTTGCATGTTTCTTAACTACTTTTTCAGTTACCTTTGCAAACAATTTCGATCCACAGGAGACACCGAGTAATTCAACGTCTCATCATGATTCACTGTTTGACACTGATTATACTTTTTAAAGAAATAAAAAACTACACTTTGAAACATGGAGCAGACGATAATCTTAGCAGATGGTATTCATTTTGCGCCTAAAGGCTTAAGTTATAGGTATGTTTCTATTTCAAACGATCATGGACGTTGAGACTGGCAAACTCCTAGGTATAAATGAAGAGGGGGAGATATGGGTGCGCGGGCCACAGGTGTGTATGGGATACCTGAACCGACCAAAGGAAACACGTGAACTGTTTACAAATGACGGGTGGGTGCGAACAGGTAATGAGATTATGGACTATGTTGTTCAAAGTTGACCTTCACATTTGTCCGTAATATTTATGCATTACATTGTGGGTTTAACAAAACCAAGTCGTCATACACGTGTACGTTTACAATCGAATACCAGATGGCACCAAGGAAGGAGAGATAGAATAAGTCAATGAAAAACCTTGTTACAACGAACTCAAAACTCAATCGGGGCATATCGGTGGTATTATGTTAGCTCACCAGTCAAACAGCTAATACTACAATATTGGAAAAGAGGCCTATGAATCAAGGCGATAAGAAGGGTCGTATCACATTCGTGGTTTGTTTGTCCCTGGTATTCTCATGAGCCGCGGAGCAATAGAGCTTGTGTATGTCTATTCAGGATTTTGTTGACGTACTGTTTGTCTCATAGTTTACGTTCTTCATCTGCTCATCAAAATCAGTCTAGACGCGCTTAAGAGTAAGAGTTTTGCTAATCACGGATCCAAGCGCAAGCAGCAGTACCGAACTAGTATACTGGACTGAAAAACAAATCCATATAGGACCGTCCGATTTACTTTATTTGGACAAATGTTTCAAAACCGCTGTAGATCTAAATGGATTTTTCGTTTCGGCGGTGTCCAATATAATTGTCCAAATGCTTACATCAATAAACTCATATCGATACCATTACTTGTGGACCTAATATGGTAACAGCACGTACGAGTCTTACTGTATTCTGGGTTTATTTTAAGGTGACATCGGGAGACAGGATGAGGACGGATTCTTGTTCATTGTGGACAGAATCAAAGAGCTGATAAAATACAGGCTTTCAGGTCGCTCCAACCATTCTCGAGGACATACTGTTACACCATGAGACCGTGGCTGATGCAGCTGTAGTGGGTGTTCCGGACGAGGAAGCTGGCGAGCTGCCAAGGGCGTATGTTGTGGCCAGGGCAGGGAAAACAGCTACACCAGACGAGTTGATACGGTTTGTGACAGGTACAGTCATCTACGATGAATTTATGACTGATCATTTGTAGATCTAGGTCACGAAACCACAGGTAGCCGTATAAAACTTTTTATTCAGTACATGTTGAGACCATAACTCTACTTTAAACAAGATGTGTTTGTGAAACACTATGCCTCCTCGCCCAATTTGACCTTTGACCCTGAAGGACATGTCACCCCTCAAAATGTGCAGCTTCATGAGATACACATGCATGCCAAATCTCTATCTCTATTGGTTCAAGAGGTATGACCAATGTTAAAGTCGGTAATTTGACCTATATATTTGACCTCTGACCTTGAACATGTCACCCCTCAAACTGTGCTGATTTATGAGATACATATACATGCCAAATATCAGGTCTCTATCTGTTTAGACTCAAAAGTTATGACCAATGTTAAAGTTGGTGACAAACAGATAAACACAGACAGACAGACAGGGCAAAAACAATATGTCCCCCGATCTGATCTGGTGGGCATAAAAGGTACACGTCTAATATATACTACCTTTTTCTCCATAAAGTGTGTCTTTTCAAGCAGAGTATACCAACTTCAGACGGTTCCTGTAGGGTTGAAATGGCACCACAGCACTGAATATGCCCCGAGGTTATTTATCGTCGCTGTGCTGACAAAACCTCATATAATGAAAATCATCACTTTCAGGAGAAGCAAAAAACTGATTATTTTTATGAATGGGTCTTTATGTGACAAATACGGTTTATATTCTGGTACCATATTAAACCACAAATTAACTGATAAACTTTATTTATTCTATCATCGATAAAACTTTATTTATTCTATCATCTGGTATGGCGATGTTTTAAATATACGATATGTTTGTACCAAGTTGTGTTCACCTCATGCATATACGATTTTTTACGACTTATACGATATTTTGTTGTTTATTTTTTATCCGGCGATCATGGTATACGGCAATTTACATTTGACTTGAGTCTAAGCTTTGTACCTTGACATACCAAGAAAATGACAGACCTGTGCTCTATGTACCACAATACATGCACTGACCTAATCTGCATGTGTTTTAATATGTTTTAATGCCATTGCTCCGCATGCTTGAAGAGTAAAATGTATACGAGGTGTTGATATTGAAACATTCGGACCAATAGATATACGAGGTTCAGCCACGGGCGAGTTTTGACAGGCCGGTTGCGCTGAAATTTTGACAGGCTGTGGGCATTGTACATTTAAATCAGAAATCGTGAAAAAAACATTTTCTGCCAAAATGGATATACGAGGTTTTGTCACCACAGCGATGTTATGTTTTGCTTGAGTCTGAGATCCTTGAAAATGAACTTCCTGTTTTCATATGCCATTATTTCGAAAATGAATATTCATGATGTAAATAGTTCAGCAGTTTTCTTCGGCTTCAATTCTCAAAGTAGACGTTTTAGTCTCCTTCAAAATTATGATCAGGGTCTAAGGTTATAAACCTTCGAGTCGTAGATCATTCTCAAGTATCTGATCAAGCAGATGCTCTGAGAATGAGCTCAGACCCAAGCAAAAGGGCGATTGTGTGTTTGTATGCGGTGTTTCCTGCATAGCTCATACATGTACTTTTATAACCTCGGGCCGGAATATCAGTTTGGATCCTGAAGGAATGATGAGAGACTCATCACATCACCTTTATTCAAACTACATGTACCTGCTTGTTGGGCATAAATGGAGGTTAAACAATCAATGTTTGAAAATTTTGAAACAGAGCGCTCATGATCTGATAAGAGTGACTACAATGAAGGTCATATTTTTCCAACTTTTACAGGTCAGGTGCCGCCACATATGAAATTACGCGGTGGGGTGGAATTCGTTCATGAAATACCTAGAAGTATGTCCGGAAAAATACTGCGGAAAACGCTGAGGCAAAGAGCCAGGAGCATAAACAGTAAACTGTAGACTTTGTATGTCAGACAGCAGACATAAACTGTAGACTTTGTATTATAAGTAAGTCAGACAACAGACATAAACTGTAGACTTCGTATAAGTAAGTCAGACAACAGACATAAACTGTAGACTTTGTATAAGTAAGTCAGACAACAGACATAAACTGTAGACTTCGTATAAGTATTTCAGACAACAGGCATAAACTGTAGACTTTGTATAAGTAAGTCAGACAACAGACATAAACTGTAGACTTTGTATAAGTAAGTCAGACAACAGACATAAACTGTAGACTTTGTATAAGTAAGTCAGACAACAGACATAAACTGTAGACTTTGTATAAGTAAGTCAGACAACAGACATAAACTGTAGACTTTGTATAAGTAAGTCAGACAACAGACATAAACTGTAGACTTTGTATAAGTATTTCAGACAACAGACATAAACTGTAGACTTCGTACATATATGTCAGACAACAGGCATTTATGGAGTGTGAATGTTACAGATAAATGTAAAGTAGAACCTGTCTTGAGCGACCTTATATTAATTGATTGGACACAGGAATCTTAAAAAGCAGGTGGTTGCTTAGCACATTCCCTCATATTGACACCTCTGCAAAAGTAACTTTATGAAACAATTGTGATAAATAGAGCATGGAGCAAATGCTCTATTTACTATGAAGCAAATACACTATTTACTATGGAGCAAATGCACTATTTACCACAATGGTTTTAAAACTACACAATTCTAAAGTTTTCATTTTCTCTAGTAAATGCTCCTTTTTGGTAGATTTGTTCAGAGTTTTTGTCTAAATATAGACTATGAGGTAATGGGTTAATCTAGGGCAACGGTAATACAGAAAGCTCGAATAGATTTCTGTATTACTTTTGACCAGCAAGCTACCATCTGCCATACAGAACCATATTTATACCTCTTTTTGATAGTCGTTTAACCCTTTCCCTCATATAAACGTCTTTTCACGCATTTGCAAACAGAGTAGACCCGGATCCTAGAGGAGCCGTCTGATCAGGGTCTGCTCTGTTTGCTAATAGAATTTGATAGATCTGTTTCTTTGCCTTCTAAAATGTCTACAATGTTCCACCTTTCATATTTCTTTGTGTAACTATTTTGCTAATGAATATTAAGTAGGTATTGAAATTTGGAATAAACATAGAACAGGGAAAGGGTTAAGACGTGTTCTACTGTATAGTTACCTTTCTTTAGCATGATCAGCACAATTTCGTCAATAGAATATGTCTTATGATTCAGACTTTACTTCCATTTCTTTTCAAAGGCGAATTCTGTGTGCAAAATAGTTTGTAGTGCTGAGTTACTCAGCGTCTAATCTGGTTCTAGCTGACTGCAAAGATTGACATTGATTCTTCCAGTGTGTTAACCCTTTCCTTCATATAAACAGAGTAGATCCTGATCAGACAGCTCCTATAGGAGCCGTCTGATCAGGGTCTGCTCTGTTTGCTAAAGGAATTTGAAAGATTTGCTTCTTTACTTTCTAAAATGGTTACTTTGTTCTATTTTCTGTATTTTGTTGTAACTTATTTTTCCGAAATTTAGAATAAACGCAAAAACAAGGAAAGGGTTAAAAGACATACAATTATATGTCTATTCACAAGTGGTTGCCTTAGAGGGGTTCTACCATACAGTATATTTAAAAATGTACAAATAGGAGAGAATCGCAAATGAAATTTGGAATAAAGGTTGACATACCAATCCAGTATAAATAGTGTTGATAGTAACTAGTTATGTCTCCCCCCCCCCATATTTATATGGGAGAGACATATTGTTTTCGTGAGAGTTGTCTGTCTGTCCGTCCGTCTGTCTGTCTGTCCGTCACACTTTTTGTCCGGACGATAACTTCAATATGCCTGATGCCAGTTGATTGAAACTTCATATATGGAAATAGCATAATGAGAGGAAGTGTCATGCACAAGGTCCATAACTCTGGCTACACTAATACAGGAGTTATTGCCCCTTGTAAAAAAATCACACTTTTTTGTCCGGACGATAACTCCTATATGACTCATGCCATTGGATTGAAACTTCATATATGGAAATATCATGATGAGAGGAGGTGTCATGCACAAGGTCCATAACTCTGGCTTCACTAATATAGGAGTTATTGCCCCTTGTAAACAAGAGTACCGCATACGGTACATAATACGCCCACTTGCAAACTTTCTCTGATTCAACATGCCTTATAAGTACATGTTCTAATCTGTGCTTCTGATCTTGATTTCCATATTAAGGTGATACCATTTTTTTTTTTAAAAAAATGAAGTGAATATGTTATTAAATAAAAAAAGTTACAGCTAATCCTCATTTTTGCAGATTTTTGTAAAGTGCAACGGCCATAACCCTGTAAAGACAAACTGAATGAGCTTCAAATTTTATTGCTTAAAGGGGATGTCCCTATATTTGACGTGTTTCATAAACACTTAAAATGTACAAAACTCATTTGTTTATATGTAGTATATATGTATATGTAGTATATCGCAAAAATCTCCATCCAATTACAGTTTATAATGACAAAACATCCATGTGTTTGATATCGTCGATCCCGGTTTTACTCCCCGATGTTTCAGTTTTATTCGGGTTGGGTTTTAGTTTCGTAACTGTTAGCCCTATTCGCAATTCTCCGACCACTTCTGAGAAACCTATTACGTTAACAATGGAGGGATTGGGTGATCATCGGCAAACCGCGGAAGAATTTAACGGAAAAGGCCGATAATATTGTGTTGTAGAACAAAAATTATCAGTATTGATGAAATCGGTTTATTTGTATTACAGGGGCATTTTTCGATATAAGTTCAAATTGGGAACCTTCATAATAATGATAGAGCATAACAAATACCAAGTTTTATGATATTATTGAAAATATGCGATCATTGTAGGGACCTCCTCTTTAAAACATTTGTGTTAAGTTTCATTTATATCATTTTAATAGTTTTCCCAGAAAACAACAGACAAACTAAAAGTTGACCGACTAACAATGCAACAAACACACGAAGTTCAAGGACCATAACTTTAGAATAAAATGACATATCGAAACCCCCGCAATATATGTGAGAATTCACATAAAGTTTTAACCATATAAAAAAATTGAAGAAAATATCATTTCAAAATTTTGAAAAAGTTATGGCCATCCTCATATTTGCATAGATTTGCATTATTTTTTTAAGTGCAAGGGCCATAACTCCGAAACAACAAATCAAATGATCATCAGAATCGACTTAGCTTCAGGTCTTGATGCATTAAACATGTGTATGAAGTTTCATTAATATCTGTCCAACAGTTTTGCCAGAAAACAGTGGACAAACTATTTGCATATATTTGTAATTTTTTGAAGTAAAAGGGCAATAACTCCGAAACGACAAATCAAATGAACCTCAGAATCAACTCAGCTTCAGATCTTGATGCATTAAACATTTGTTTGAAGTTTCATTAATATCTCTCAAATAGTTTTCCCAGAAAACAGCGGACAAACTATTTGCATTATTTTTTAAGGACAAGGGCCATAACTCTGAAATGAAAAATCAAATGATCCTCAGAATCAATTCAGTTTCAGATCTTGATGCATTAAATATTTGTGTGAAGTTTCATTAATATCTCTCAAATAGTTTTCCCAGAAAACAGCGGACAAACTATTTGCATATTTTTTAAGGACAAGGGCCATAACTCTGAAATGAAAAATCAAATGAACCTCAGAATCAACTCAGCTTCAGATCTTGATGCATTCAACATTCGTGTGAAGTTTCATTAATATCTGTCAAATAGTTTTCCCAGAAAACAGCGGACAAACTATTTGCATGTATTTGCATTATTTTTTAAGTAAAAGGGCCATAACTCCGAAACGAAAAATCAAATGAACCTCAGAATCGACTCAGCTTCAGATCTTGATGCATTAAACATTTGTGTGAAGTTTCATTAATATCTCTCAAATAGTTTTCCCAGAAAACAGCGGACAAACTATTTGCATATTTTTTAAGGACAAGGGCCATAACTCTGAAATGAAAAATCAAATGAACCTCAGAATCAACTCAGCTTCAGATCTTGATGCATTTAACATTTGTGTGAAGTTTCATTAATATCTCTCAAATAGTTTTCCCAGAAAACAGCGGACAAACAAAATGTTGACGGACGAACGAACGAACGAAACGAAATTAGGTGGGCGTATAAAAAATCACTTTTTTGTCCGGACGATAACTCCTATATGGCTCATGCCATTGGATTGAAACTTCATATATGGAAAGAGCATAATGAGAGGAAGTGTCATGCACAAGGTCCATAACTCTGGCTACACTAATATGGGAGTTATTGCCCCTTGTAAAAAAATTCACACTTTTTTGTCCGGACGATAACTCCTATATGGCTCATGCCATTGGATTGAAACTTCATATGTGGAAAGATCATGACGAGAGGAAGTGTCATGCACAAGTTCCATAACTCTGGCTTTACTAGTATTGGAGTTATTGCCCTTTGTAAAAAAAAATCACAATTTTTTGTCAGGACGATAACTACTATATGGCACATGCCATTGGAGTGAAACTTCATACACGGAAAGATCATAATAAGAGAAAGTGTCATGCATAAGATCCTAAACTTGGGCTTCAATAAATTTAAAGTTATTGCCCCTTGTACATTTGTTTAACACTTTCTTGTCCGGACGATAAATCCTACATGGCTCTTGCCATCGTATTGAAACTTCATACATGGAGAGAGCATGATGAGAGAAAGTGTCATGAACAAGGGCGATAACTCTTGCTTCAATACTTTTGGAGTTATTGCCCTTTGTTACATTTTTGGCCAATCAATAACTCCTGTTCGACTGATGCTATTGGAATGACATTTTATTTATGGAAAGGGCATGATGAAAGTAAGTGGCATGCACAAGGGCCATAACTCTGGTATCAATATTTTTGGAGTTATTAGCTGTTATCATTTTGTTTGGAAAGTGCATAATGAGGGGAAGTATCATTCATCAGGTCGATAACATTTTTAGTGATTTCCCTTTACATATTGTTTTTATTAGACGGGAGACATCCGTTTTTGTGACAAAAACCTCTAGTTTAAACCTAGATTTTTATGTTTGATGACGTACCTAAATTGTGCATTCGCAATACATTTTGAAAAAGAGCGTAATTGGGTGAGGGAAATAAAAAAAATCAGATTAAATCATTGTTTTATTGATTTTTAGTAGATTTAGATCTAAAATATTACTAAAAAAAGTTTGTTTTGGCAATTCTAGGAGGGGGGGGGGGGCGTACGCCGGCTCTGCACCCCCCCCCCCCCCACCCTAAATCTGGGCCTAAAAGGGGTCATCTACCAGCCATGACCAACCTTCCTACTAAGTATGAAAACACCAAACCAAATACTGATCAAGCTATTCAGCAGAGATTTTTTTTTAGTTGAATGTCACCGTGACCTTGACCTTTAACCGACATACCACAAGATCAATAGGGGTCATCAACTAGCCATGACCAACCTTCCTACTAAGTATGAAGACAGCACACCTAATACTTATCAAGTTATTGAGCAGACAATATTTTTGAGTTGGTCACCGTGACCTTGACCTTTGACAGACTGACCTCAAAGTCAATAGGGGTCATCAACTAGCCATGACCAACCTTCCTACTAAGTATGAAGACAGCACACCTAATACTAATCAAGCGAACAAGATTTTTGAGTTGACGGTCATAGTGACCTTGACCTTTGACTGACCTCAAAATCAATAGGGGTCATCTACTAGCCATGACCAACCTTCCAACTAACAAGAGGGCCATTGGCCCTATATCGCTCACCTGAGTTACAGTAATATATTGACAATGTTAATTTTTCAGTGGACATCATTTCTAGCAGATGATAGAAGTTTAGTGCACTGCTTTCACCCTTTCACTGCTGAATAAACTTGAACTGGATTCAGATCTAATACCAAGTGACTGGTTGACCAAGATTTAAACTGTTTACAACTTGTGCCAATTTTGCCTTAGGTCAAAATGCCTAAAACTGGTCTTTGAGAAATTCAAATGATGTCAATAAAGCTATGCAATTATACCTTGATCCAGGTATATAGGCAAATAAAGTGCTAGGCAGTACATAATGCCAGTTTTTGTGTGAAATGACCAATAAAAATATCTTTAAAAATCTTTTAACCCTTTCCCTCATATAAACCTGTTTTTACGCATTAGCAAAAAGAGTAGACCCAGATCGAACGACTCCTATGGAAGCTGTCTGATCAGGGTCTGCTGTTTCTTTTGACACAATATAGATCTGATTCTACAGTTTTTGTCAAAGCAAAAACTTCTCTTCACAGAAATAATGTGTTTTATGCATTAAAAATAAGAGTAGACCCAGATCAGACGTCTCCTATAGAAGCTGTCTGATCAGGGTCTGCTCTGTTTGCATTTGACAAGATATAGATTTGATTTTACAGTTTTTATCAAAGCTAAAACTTCTCTTTATGGAAATAACATGTTTTTACGCATTAGCAAACAGAGTAGACCCAGATCAATTTTTGTCAAAGCAAACAGGTAAAGGGTTAATAGGTGTTTAGAAATAATTCTAGCTCTAGGTGTGAATATCTGATGATAAGTCAATTAAACGGGTCATTAGTTTTTTTAACAATTGAAATTGAGAAGAGTTACTCATTTTTTGAGTAACATTAATTATTGATTGACAATAATTTTGATTAACTTAAGACATTATTTGTTTTAAAAATCAAATTAAAATAAATACAATTAGTAGCAAGGAGAAAAGACTTTATAAAATACCTAAATTTCAACTAAATGCAATTAATGAAGACTCGCATAATAAAATTTATTAAAATAAATGATCATAATGAAACTAATTTTTTTTTTCCAATCACATAAATTAACTGCAGAAACAAACATAACATTGTGCAAAGACCTATGATAACATCTAGCTGTGAAACCACAAATCACTCACACTACACATTATGGGGTTAATGGGTCAACAATCCTTTCAAAATGCCTTTAATTTTTCGTCTGCAACAAAAACTTATTGTCATCTGCTTCAGTTCTTAAAATAAACTTACTTTTATTTTTTTGCAAAAATATGGTAAAGATGACAAACAGTTTGGATCCTGATGAGACGCCGCATTATGCGGCCTCTCATCTGGATCCAAACTGTTTGCATAGGTAATCACAGTTTCACCACTAGCGTGCAAAGAGTCAAGAGTCATGGATTGACCTGGAGAGATTTTACTGCCCAGTGCTGTAACCTTTAAACTGTAGTTCCTGATGTGAAGAAGTCTATTTAACCCTTATTTTCCCTCATATAAACTTGTTTTCAGGCATCTGCAAACAGAGTAGACCCAGATAAGGTGGCTCCTGTAGGATCAGGGTCTGCTGTTTGCTAATGGAATTTGATAGATCTGTTTCTATGCCTTCTAAAACAGCTACACTGATCCACCTTCCATATTTTATCATAAATAGTTATAAATAGAATAACTATTCAGGAGGTACTAGAACTCCAATGCAGTTATCTCCCTTTGTCCCTTATTGCTATGCTGATGAGACAAGGGAAATAACTGTGAGGAAATTGCTCAGGGGGAAACTTTTTAACTGTAGTTTCTGATGTTAAGAAGTCTAAAGCCCCAGGGTGAGACCATTTTTGGCCCAGGGGTCATTATTTGAACAAAACTTGGTAGTGGTGTATTAGGTGATGCTTCATACCAAATATCTTAGCTCTAGATTATGTGGTTTCAGACAAGAAGATTTTTAAAGGTTTCCCTATATAAGTCTATGTAAAAATTACAAGCCCCAGGGCAGGGCTATTTTTGGCCCGGGGTCATCATTTGAACAAACTTGGTAAAGGACCATTAGATGATGCTATATACCAAATACAAAAGCTCTAGAAATTGTGGTTTCAGAGAAGATTTTTAAAGATTAAAAAAAAAACACCTTTAAAAGTAGTGGGGCGGGCCATTTTTTGCCCGGGGGTCATGATTTGAACAACCTTGATAGAGGACACCCTAAGGTACATTTCTGTGAAATTTGGTTGAAATCCTCCCAGTGGTTTAGGAGAAGAAGTCATTTGAAATAAAAGTGAACGGACAGACGGATGGACGGACAGACGGACAACGGGCGGTCACAATGAAAATGAAGACAACACACCTAATGCTTATCAAGTTACTGAGCGGACAAGATATTTTAGTTGAAGGTCACCGAAACATTGACCTTTGACCGACTGACCTCAAAATCAATGGAGGTCATCTATCAGCCATGACCAACCTTCCTGCTAAAGTATGAAGATAGCACATCCAATAGTTGTGAAGTTATTGAGCGGACAAAGATGTGGTTAACAGACTGATGGACAGACGGATTGATGGACAAGCACCATACCATAATATGATCGAAGTTACCTTCAGGCATATAAAAAGGCATTTATATGATGGAATGGGTTAAAGGCGGCTGGTTCAGATCTAAACTTCATGGTATTCTTTTCATAAATCAAAGAAACCTCTGTTTATACAAATACATATTTTATTTGATGCATTAAATCAATCTTAACAAGTCAGAGTAACCTCCCCTATTTTTTCTCAGGATACACGGCACGTACATTACATTTGAAGCTTACTACTCTAACTCGGTACACAATACATAATGAAGTCTTTCTTGAAGTGCTATTTTATTTGCCCTTTACCTGTTCATTATTCATGTGAGAATAATGACATCATCAATACGTATATCCTGAATACAATTTTCATGTTAAATTTTCAAGCAGGGCAGACCCTGACCAGACAGCTAAAGAAACCATCTAATCTGGCTCTACTCGGTTTGCAATGGCATGAAAAAGAATTTATATGAGAGAAAAGGTTGAATGATTTCACTATGAATTGTTGAAAAGTAATATTTTTTATTATTTTTTCTAAAAACAAAATGGAACCCACCATTTTTTTTGTCAGTGCCCGACAGATTAAGGAAGGAGTTGATGAACTGTGTTACACAAAACCTCTCTATAATTGCCACTAAACACAAGTCTAACTATTGGTCTCTAAGGCAGCATGCAACTTAACCCATTCCCTGTTCTATGTTTAGTACAAGTTCAAATACCTGCTGAATATTCACGGACAAAATAGTTATAATGAAATATGGAAGGTAAAACATTGTAGCCATTTTAGAAAGTAAAGAAACAGATCTTTCAAATTCCATAAGCAAACAGAGCAGAACATGATCAGACGGCTCCACTAGGAGCCGTCTGATCTGGGTCTACTCTGTTTTCAAATTTGTGAAAACACGTTTATATGAGGGGAAAGGGTTAATTATGCAGAAGCTTTCTGCATTAACCCTTTCCTCCATGAATATTCATGCAAGAAATAATGACGTTATAAATGTTAATTTAAAATATTTGATATAACAGCACATGGAAACAAGAAATATTGGTCATGGCAGAAACTGCAGAATCATATTTATATTATATAATAAGCAAACAGACTCCTATAGGATCTGTTTGATCTGAGTCTACTGTTTGCAAAGGCGTATTAGGCATCTTAACCCTATTATAAGCACTTTTTCACGCCTTTGCATGCAGAGTAGACTCAGACCAGATGGCTCATGAAGGTGTTATTTGACCAGGGCCTATTCTGTTTGCTTATGAAATAACATAGATCTGATTCTACATTTCCTGTCATGATAAAAAATCCATTCTGAATATTCACAGAGAAAAGGGCTGAAGACATCTGTTTTTGATTAGGTTGGCACTATACATTGTAGAGTATATATTCATACATGCAACTATTATGATACTGAGATATATTTCGGCAAAATCAGGATTCTAGAGTTGTCCAAACAAAGGGTTTGGTGGAGAAATACAGGAGTTAAGGTTTTGGTGGAGAAATACAGGAGTTATATCTTAACAAGGTTTTTTATCCAGTCACCAGGCTTCTCTAGTGACATAATAAAGGGGGTGCAAATAAACTTAGGTTTATTAGGTTACTTCCGGTAGTGGAAGGTTTATTAGGTTAGTAGATAGGCGTAATGATTCTATAACCATGGAACTATTTTAGTTTTCTGTAAATATTCATAAACATGTTGATGGAATAGATCTAACAGATCTATTCAGTCACCAGAAGAATTATTCAAATGAGAAAAAATAAAAATAATTGGCTACAGCTGGATTCGAACCCGCGCCTGATCCTACAAAAACTAATTCTAATCTCTCTAGAGACGTCGCCCTTACCGATTACGCCACTGAGGCCACATACAAAATAACGTTGATTTATCACTTTTATTAATTTAATCCACCGCTGGCAAAACCCGTTTTTGATAAAATCAAACCTGGAAGCAAAGATTGACAAATAAATAGTAAATGTTTTCTTTTCACTCTCATGATTATTTGATTGATAAACTCTTACAGGGGCGGTGATAGTCATAAACCTAAATATAGCCTGTTCAGTTCCATCGATTTCTGAGTGACGTTAGGTAGAATCTAAAAATAGAAACCGAGACTACGTAACTCGAATTTGACCAAAGAATATAGATCATGTCTGTTTGAAATAACTTATCGACCCTCGATTCAAATCATCTTATTTTTCAAATTCAACCACGTTTCCCTTCTAGTAATACAAGTATCGAAACTATATTCCTCTGCGGTAGCTCATTAGATCTATTTACGTCTAAATGGAAGTGAAAAGGGAGGGATCCGTTGATCGAAAAACTGCATTTTCAATGTAAATTATTTCAAGAGTGTTATGAGTCTATAAAAAAGACATTTAACTATATTGACTGGATAAATCGAATAATAGGTTAGTGCCGTAGATGGGACGCCTTTATCCGACTCGGAGAGAAAACGGTTGAGGCTCGGCAAGCCTCGCCTCAACGTTTTCTCCCCTCGTCGGATAAAGCGTCCCATCTACGGCACTAACCTATTATTCTCTATATTTACACATCTTATCTGGGCCTTTGAATAAGTATTCATCAGAGATAAAACTAAGACAGAACAAGATACCTTTAGCACATTTTGGCAAATCTTATCTACCAATAACATTGCAAAACCCTTTGGATCTAAATGAGAGGCAAAGAAACATCACATTCGGATCCAAACTGTCAGACAATTTATTCATGGCTTTTAAAAGAAAAGCATGACAAAACCAATGTAAAAACTAAAGGAGACAATGATGTTGCTCAACAGTTTAAAGGTTTATAATAAATGTGACATATTCTCTGGATCTACTGAGTTTACATTTCTACATAATACAATAGCCAACAACTTAACCCATTCCCTCATACTGACACCTTTATCGCCTCTGTAAAAGTCACTTTTTGAAACCATTGTCATAAACAGAGCATTTGCGCCATAGGCGCAAATGCACTATTTATCAGTGTTTTCAAAACTACCCAATTCTAAAATTTTCCTTTTCTCTAGTAAATGCTTCTTTTCGATAGAAGAGGTTGGGTCTAGAAATAGCCTATGAGGGAATGGGTTAAATCGGGAAAATACAATTTTCTATGTTTGAGGTACAAATAAGGAGAAAATCTATTTCCCTTATGCAATGTGGTCAAACCTCAAACGTAGTCATCGATAGATGTTTCTTTCATGTGGTCACATGTTAATAGTTCTGAGCAAAGTAAAGGTATCGGTCATTCAGCTTTGAGCAGACCAGCCACACAGAACAGGGTCTAATTTTAACCTCCGTTTCACTGCCCTCCACCATGGCATCACCATTACTAACGACAACACCACCAGATTAATCATGATCATCATCATTAACACATTCCTTCATAGACTATCTTTAGATCCAGCCTCTTTTAATATTAAAATATCATCTACCAAAAAAGAGCATTTATTAGAGAAAAAGAAAACGTTTTGAATGGTTTTGAAACCATTGTGGTAAATAGAGCATTTGCTCTATTTATCACAATGGTTTCAAAAAGTGACTTAGAGAGGCGTCAATATGAGGGAATAGGTTAAGTCCACTTTAATCCGATGTCTCAATGCTAATTCCACAATTATCATTCACTTAAATCGTCGGCTTGTTGTATTTTACTCGAGTGTCACTCCACCTGTATGCTTTCTGAGACAGGAGCGAGTCAATATTATCCTTGGAAGGCCATCTGGTCAGATACCCTCAGTTGCTCCACTTGTGTGCTTTCTGAGATAGTAGCAAGTCAAGATCTTCCTTGGAAGGAGATCTGGTCAGATACAGACTCCTCAGGATCAAGGACTGTTGCTCTAATTCTTCACCTGGAACAAAACAAACATATTCAATAAATATTCAGTATGTTAGAAACTTATCATTAACCCTTGGGATGTTGAATATTTATGTAAGAAATAATTATATTGATTATTGCTCAGATATTAATTTCAAAAACAAACAGAGCAGACCCTGATCAGACGGCTTATACAAGAGTCATCTGATCTGTGTCTTCTCTGTTTGCAAATGTGTGAATAGGAATTTATACGAGGGAATATATGCTCATGATGTCATTTCTTCTAACATATTCAACAGGGAGAGGGTTAAAGAATTTGTTTGTTAGATTCTGTTGCTTAATCATATAATTTTGATAGAGGACCTCCCGAGGATCATTTCCATAAAGTTTGATCTTAATCCATTTAGTGGTTAACCCTTTCCCTCATATAAACATGTTTTCACGCATTTGCAAATTTGATAGATCTATTTCTTTACTTTCTAAAATGTCTACAATGTTCCACCTTCCATATTTCTTTATAACTATTTTGTTAATGAATATCCAGTAGGTACTGAAAATTGGCCTAAATACAGAACAGGGTAAAGAAGGATATGTCATTTAAAGAAACTATTAAAATCTATCTTCAGCTACTATTACCTAGTTATGCAGCAGACCCATACCATTCATTATACTTTGATAGAAGACCTCTTGAAGATACTGTCTGTGAGGTTTGGTCAAATCAAATACAACAGTTTTGCAGATGTCATTTAACCCCTTCCCTCATATAAATGCATTTTCACACTCCTGCATTTGCAAACAGAGTAGACCCAGATCAAACAGGTCATATAGGAGCCCTCTGATCAGGGTCTTCTCTGTTTGCTTATAAAAATAATATAGATCTGATTCTATAGTTTCCACCAGAGCCAAAAAATCCTTTATTCCTATACTAAAATAAAAATTCTGCTAATAAATATTCATGACCTCAATATATCTTACATGACTGTAGAACAGGGAAAGGTTACAGAAATTTATTGGTAAATCTATATTTAGCATCTGTCACCTACTTTTGCATGGATCTGAACCATTTATATAACTTTGATAGGACCTTATTCTATATTTCTTTCTGCGGTTAACCCTTTCCCTGTTCCATGTTTATTTCAAATTCCAATACCTATGAATATTCATTAACAAAATAGTTATAAAGAAATATGCAAGGTGGAACATTGTAGACATTTTAGAAAGCAAGATAACAGATCTATCAAATTCTATTAGCAAACAGAGTAGACCCTGATCAGACGGCTCCTCTAGGAGCCGTCTGATCTGGGTCTACTCTGTTTGCAAATACGTGAAAACACGTTTATATGAGGGAAAGGGTTAAAAAAGAATATGTTGTTTAACCCTTAACTCCATCAAGAAATAATGATATCATGAATATTAATTAGATTGATTGTTATAACAGTGCATGGACACAGGAAGTTTTGAAACTGCAGAGTCATGTCTATATCATTTCATTAGCAAACAGAGAAGACCCTGATAGGAGCCGTCTAATCTGGGTCTTCTCTGTTTGCAAAGGCGTAGAAAGGCATATTTATGGAGTAAAGGGTTAAAGAAATTGTTTGCTATAATCTATTTTTAGCTACTATTACCAACTTATAAAGCAGACCCATATCATTTATTAAACATTTATAGTGAACCTCTTGAAGATCATATCTGACCAGAACCAGTTACTTAACCCTTTCCCTCATATAAACGTGTTTTCACGCATTTGCAAACAGAGTAGACCCAGATCAGACGGCTCCTAGAGGAGCCGTCTGATCAGGGTCTACTCTGTTTGCTAATAGAATTTGATAGATCTGTTTCTTTACTTTCTAAAATGTCTACACTGTTCCATCTTCCATATTTCTTTATAACTTTTTTGTTAATTAATATTCATTAGGTATCGACATTTGAAATAAACATAAAAGAGGGAAAGGGTTAAACTTGGTAGAGAACCACCTAGGGACCAGTGCTGCGAAGTTTGGTCAAATCTTATCCTGTAGATCAGGAGCATGATTTTTAAGGAAATTCTTGACAACAGACGACATATGATGCATAACTGACAATGCATGATGATGGACATAGGGTGATACCAACAGCTCACCATGGCACTTCAGATAAGAGGCGTAAACTCAAACATTTTCAAGAATAACTCCTTTATTTCTCCATAAAACTCTATGTTGTGACCACTCTTTAGAATCATCTCGAAGAGATGATTCTAAAGAGTGGTCACATCATAGGGTTTGGTGGAGAAATGACAATTTCAGTATCTGAGTGCACAGATTTATCTGTTGCTCTGTGGTACTCTGTGCCTGATAAACTAAAAAGAAGCCTTGTCACTTACATAATGCAAACGGTGATAAACGACAGTCTGCAATTAGCTGTTGCTCACTTTCAGTTTCAGCAAATTGTTTAGAGGCTAGAACTAACAAAATGTTGTTCAACCATCTGATAATTGTAGTTCTGTTGTAACTTCCAATTCTAATATTGAATTGCATCTTCAGTTCTTCCATAACCATCTTATAAATGTTGAGTACAGAGGAAACCATGTATGTGGACAAATCTGAGTTGGAAATTAACAACTCCAACAACAAACTGTTTTCATTTCTGACAAGCATCTGTTCCGTGTAGGCTACAGCTTTTCCCACAGTCTCCAGCTGTAGCGGAAGGCCAGGCTGCCCTACAAGCCCTATCAACCAGGTCATCTGTATCAGGGAGGCTGAGGTCACGGCAGTATTTTCTGACACTGCCACCTGATTCCTACACAACAATAGCTCCACTGTGGTCTGCATCAATTCTTTCATAGTTTTCTGTTGCTTTGTAATTGTATCATCATTCTTACAGGACTCTTCTGAAACTTTTTTAGGTGAATCAGCCATCAAATCATCAATAACTTCTTTATTTTCTTCTTCATTCTTTTTCTTTTCAACTACTACATCTGTTTCTCCAATGTCTTGATACTGAAGAGTATCATAAACTTCTGACCGATCTCCACTGCATTCAAGTTGGTCAGCATGAAATCCCAACAATTTTAAAACTTTCTTAATAGCACCAGGGGTTATCTTTGACTGTAAGTATCTTCCAGAATGGAACAGAAACACTAAGGCATCTGCGTCAGTCAAACAGTGGGGGGTAGCTAGTACTGGCTTAAGATCTCCTGAGAAAATAGCTGTATCCGGATAGTGTAAAACAGATTGCAAAGTTCTGGCAAGGAGTACAAGGGACTCCAGTGAGCATCCTCTGAAAGAGAAAAACAAAAGGTCACTTTCATAACATGAAAGATTTTAAACCTTTTGAATGAAGGAAGCAAATTAACCCATTCCTTCATACCGACACCACTGTAAAAGTCCACTTTTGAAACCATTGTGATTAACTGAGCATTTGCTCCATAGGAGTAAATCCTGTATATATTACACCGATTTCAAAACTACACAGTTTTAAAAATTCCATTTTACTGGTAATTTCTTCTTTTCAGCAGATTTATTGACCCTTTCCTCCATATGCTATATTCAGACCCAACCTCTTTGAATGAATGCACTGAGAAAAGGAAAATTTTGGAATCTCGTAGTTTTGAAACCATTGTGATAAATACAGCATTTGCTCCTAAGGAGCAAATGCTCTTTATCACAATGGTTTCAAAAAGTGACTATTACAAAGGCGTAGAAAGGCGGAAAGGGTTAAAAGAGGTTGGACGTAAACATAGCCTGTTAAGGAAAGCATTTGTAAACAGTGTAGAAATTGATCAAGTGGCTCCTCCAGGAGCCCTCTAATCAGGGTCTGCACTACTTGTTATATACATGTATATCACTCTAGCAAACTCCATCCTATCATGCTAGCTCTTTGAATGCGGGTGTACGGCATTTGCAAACAGTGCAGACCCAAATCTCCCAAGGAGCTCCCTGATCAGAGTCTGCACTGGTTGTTATTCAAAATCCTCTCTCAAATTATATTCTTTCAAATCAAAAGGACTGTGTTGTTAACCCATTCCCTCATATTGACGCCTTTTGATGCCTCTGTAATCTCACTTTCTGAAACCATTGTCATAAATAGAGCATTTGCTCCATAGGGGAAAATGCTCTATTTATCAAAATGGTTTCAACACTACACACTTTTAAAATGTCCTTCCCTCTAGTTAATGCTCTTTTTCGATAGAATCTAAAAATAGTCTATGATGAAATGGGTCAAGTAATGAATATTTAATTAACGTAACTTTTATAATGGTGATATGAACAAGGTACTATTTTCTCATGACAGAAACTTTAGAATCAGATCTGTATTATTTCATAAGCAAACAGAGCAGACCCTGATCAGATAAGTCCTGTATCTGATCTGGGTCTATTCTGTTTGCAAAGCACAAGGTGTATTTATGGAGTAAAGGGTTGAACTGAACATCTACCTAATCTTAAAGTCAAACAGGTAGTCCCATTGTCTAACAGACAAAATCACAGAATACTAATGTGACATTCGTTCTGCATATACTTAAGACCTTTAGCTGACCTTTAGTTAGAGATGTCCACTCATTATATCGCTCAGTTGGTAAAGTGTTTGCATTTGAACTGAAAGGTCCCGGGTTTGATCCTCAGCTGGGTCTTTAAAACTTGTACTAAAGATTTAACCCCTTCCATCATATAAATCCTTTTCACCCATTGCAAACAGAGTAGACCCAGATCAGATGGCTAGAAGCCATCTGATCAGGGTCTGCTCTGTTTGCTTATGACATGATACAGATCTACTTCTAGATTTTTTAAAAACTGTAGAGCAAAGACTTCCCTTGAAAAGTTTACATTATTAAGAATTCATATTTAAGAAATAACAAATGTGTAACTGTGCATTATCACGCATTAGATCACAGTTAGGAGTTGAGATGTGGATCTTATTACCCACATCTCAACTCCTAACTGTGATCTAATGTGTGATAATGCACAGTTACGAATTTGTTACTTCAATTCTAACACAACTTTTTTAATAAAAGATACTTTCCCGGAGAATACAGCAAAACTGGAAACATTGTCAGTGGTTACACCATTTTTGTCGTTACATTTACTCTACACGACTTTAACCCATGATGTTGTACGAGTAAAGGGCCAAATCCCAACAGAAAACAACAATTCCAAGTCAAAAATGCTTCACCTTTCACATTGAAGCCAACAACTATACCATTTCCAGCATGTCTCCAACCTCCATGCCAGAGGCATCGTATTTACAGATTTAGAAATGTGAAATTACATTTGACTGTGTGTGGTTTGAACATGGAACAGAATTTCGCATGTGGGGGAAAATGGAACAGCCGATGGAAATATAGCGTGTGCAGTTCATTATCATGGATTAAAGCATGTTTCTCTGTATTCTTTGTTTATATGCCGTAGGATCAGAGTCATGTTATAATAATAAATATTATTTATGTTATTATTTCTTACATGAATACTGAACAGTAAAGCAAATGTGAGCAGTGCTTAGAACTAGTCGGCACAGTGTCAGGATAATGAGACTTAAAAGTTTAACTGTAGAAGTGGGAAAAATTTGCAATCAAGTTACCTGGCAATCCAAAGCAAACCCCTCAGCACAGACAGAACCTGTCCAATTATAGCTGGCCTCACTAAGTGACCTTTAGCCTGTGGGTCTGCCTGACCTTTCAAGGACTGCCACAGGATGGACACAAGGCTGATCAGTAACTCAACCTGGTTGCTATTGTTTGCTGATCTGAAAGCATATTATGTGAGAATATGAAAAACAGATCTCCTGAGGGAGCCCTTTGATCAGGGTCTACACTGTATGTCATGAAAGTCACTTTCTTCAGCAATACATTTTGAAACAACTTCTTCTTTAACCCTTTCCCTGTTCTATAGTTATCCCAAATTTCAATACCTACTGAATATTAATGGACAAAATAGTTATAATGAAATATCTAGGGTGGAACATTGTAGCCATTTGAGAAACTAAAGAAGCATGTCTTATAAAATGTCATAAGCAATCAGAGTAGACCCAGATCAGACAGCTCAAATAGGAGGGTCTAGTCTGTTTGCAAGCATGAACACGATGTGTTTGTGATGTTCGCCTCCACATGTTGCACATGCTGGAATTACTGACTGCATTTAACCCCTTTCCTTCTAAAATTCAATACCTACTGAATATTCATGGACAAAAAAGTTATAAAGAAATGTGGAAGGTGAACTATTGTAGCCATTTAAGAAACCCATGGAACAGATTTATCAAATTCCATTAGCAAACAGAGCAGACTCTGATCAGACAGCTCCTATAGGAGCCATCTGATCTAAGTCTATTCTGTTTGCAAATGCGTGCAAATGCATTTATATGAAGGAAAGGGTTAATAAACTAATAATAGACATCCAAATTCACATCATGATCTACCATCCTATAAAGTTTCATATCTCAAAGTTTTGTACTACATATGCCTGACTGACAGGGTAGGACAGAACTTCAGACAGACAAGACAAAACAAGACAAGACTGTCTGACCAACAGACCAACTGACCAACCCACAGACGGACAAAAAAACAGACAGAGAGGAACAGTCAGACACATACACAGACAGGCAAGAATAAACATCTAAATGCCTCTTTTTTTAAAAGTTAGAGTGTAAAACAGAGCTACAGATAAAGGTGCATACTCAAATACTAAAATCCTCATTTCTCCACCAAACTTTTTACTATGACCACTCCTTAGAATCGTCTCAAAGAGACGATACTAAAGAGTGGTCACAGTATAGGGTCTGGTGGAGAAATAAAGGAACTATTCTTGAAAATGTTTACATTTACGCATCTTATCTAGACCTCTGGTATATAAGCATTGACCTGTTGCATGGTATACTTACAGTTCAGTAACTACAGTACTTATCCAGGCCATTAAGCCATGGCTGCCCACTAGAGTTGTGGCTACAACTGGCTCACTACAGGCACGCTCTAGTATCTGCAGCAACATAATCTGTGATAACAAAATAGAAATACCATGTGTGAAATGCATGTTGCTCTCATTTTGTGACCACATCTACAAAAGTACCTTTGCATTATCACCATTCTATCTTTAATATTTAAGTCTTTCATACAATTTTACCATTTGAGTAAAATTGTTTCTAGAATTTCCATTCATATCAATAAAGTTTGTAATCATAAGCACTCATCTTCAAAGTTTATCTAGATGGTCAGTATGTCAAGTTCTAGTGCAGACAAAATCTATATACAAAATAACAAGAGGGCCATGATGGCCCTGTATCGGCTTCGGTCACCTGGTTTGCTATGTTTTCTATATCAAAGCTCTATTCATAGGGCAAGTTGAGCTAAAAAAAACACAGAATAATAGCTGTCACTGTAAACTTACATAAACCCCCATAACCGTTTCCCTTATATAAACACTTTTTTAGATCTCTGCAAACAGAGCAGACCCAGATCAGATGGCTACTACAGAAGCAATCTTATCAGGGTCTGCTCTGTTTGCTTCTGACATGATATAGATCTGAGTCTACAGTTTTGTCAAAGTAAAAAAATTCCATTTTACATTTTAAAAAGTCAGCTAATAAATGTTCATGAAGTCATTACTTCTTACATGAATATTGAATATGTTGATAATGAGAAGTGGTATTTACTTTGGAGACTAGCTGAAATAGTTGTCGTCTTTTGCTACACAGTATGCTGTATTTAACAGTTCTTCATATAAAACACTTTCTTCCTTGTCAGTATTTCTTATACTCTAACAAAGTTTTGTTTCTTCTAGTCTTACGGGTGCTTTTTTGTCTTGAAATACACCTTTCGAGTTTGACACTTTTGTTCTGGTTAGGAGATGTTGTTTAAAGATATTGTTGAATTGAGACGACAGGTTCAGGGCGATCTCAATACCTCACTTTGGCAATTTAACCCTTTCCCTCATATAAACTCATTTTTATACATTTGCAAACAGAGTAGACCCTGTCTGCTAATGGAATTTAATAGATCTGTTTCTTTACATTCTAAAGTCATTAAGTTAAGGGTTACCTGACATTTGTCGTCTGCCAGAGAGGACTGGTGGAAACTCTGTAACAGCTTGAAGATATAGCGTTTCTCAAAAATCTTGTAGTCCTCTTTCTCCCTCAGACCATCACACATCAACGAGAGCATCCACATCCTCTCTGTCTTGTACTGAAACATAAACTCAGTGTGACTAGAACAATATCTGAGTGCATTAACCCTTTCCTCCATAAATACGCCTTTTTACGTCTCTGTAGTAGTCACTTCTTGAAACCATTGTGATAAAAAGAGCATTTGCTCCATAGGAGCAAATGCTCTATTTATTACAATGGTTTCAATACTACACAATTATAACATTTTCCTTTTCTCTAGTAGATGCTTCTTTTCGGTAGATTCATTCAAATAGGTTAGGTCTAAAAATAGCCTATGCGGGAATGGGTTAACAATATAATGATATACAGTAAAATCCTGGTTTAACACTTCCCTCCTGCTGACACCTGTTCGCACCTCTGTAAAACACATTTTTGAAACCATTGTGATAAATAGAGCATTTGCTCCATAGGAGCAAATGCCCTATTTATCACAATGGTTTCAAAACTACACAATTCTAAAATTCTCCTTTTCTGTAGTTTATGCTCCTTTTTGGTAGATTAATTCAAAGAGGTTGGGTGTAAAAAAATAGTCTAGGAAGGAATGAGTTAACTCTTTACCTGATGAATGTTCACATAAGAAAATATGCCATTACAAATATTGATCAAAAGATTTTGATAAAGACCTATATAACACAAAGGTTATGCCATGGCAAAAACAATAGTATCAAATCTATATTATTCAATAAGCAACCAGAGCAGACCCTGATCAGATGGCTCCTGTCCTGTGTCTACTCTGTTTGCAAAGGCATGACAAGGCCTTTATATGAAAGAAAGGGTAATCACACTAAGATCAATTCTTACATTAAAGAGTTTCTTAATGTAACCCTAATACAGTACATGTTAAAAATCTTAAACAATCACATCCTGACAAAGCGCTGTATCAATTTTGAAATAAATGAATGCTGTGTAGTTTTGTTTTGTTTTGTTGATATTGTCATCACCTTGAGTTTCGAAAAGTCAGATATCTCAATTTATGAATCAAGGTTCTTCTGATTTCAATAAAACAAAATTGAAACACATTGGTGTATCTCTAAGAGTACAGTAACCAACCTCCCAGGCTGAGCTGTTGAACAGCTTGTAGAATTCTGGAACCTCTTCGATGTCCAGTCTGGGTTTGTGCATCAAGAAGGCATTAATCACCCCATACATATGGTTACCTGCAAAAAAAAAGCAGTCATGCTTAGGTGTCTTAACCCTTTACTCATAAATACGCCTTTCTACGCATTTGCAGGCAGAGTAGTCCCTGATAAGACAGCCCATGTAGTACCAATCTGATCAGGGTCTGCTCTTTTTGCTTTATATGATACAATATAGATATGATTCTACAGTTTTTGCGATGGCCAAAAGTTTTGAAAGTCCATGTTCTATTTGACAATAATAAATCTCATTAATATTCACGATGTCTTTATTTCTAACATGAATATTCATGGTGTAAAGGTAATTTTGTTCCAATGAATTTTTTCAGAAAATCAGGTGATGAATTTCCTTATCTCAACCCTCAAAATGACACTGAAATCTTTACTCCTTCATTTCACTTTTTGACACCTTTGAAAACAGAGTAGACCCAGAGTCTGATCAGGTCTTGCTGTTTACTTATACAGTAAAACCTCTCTATAACGACCACTAAATTGTGTTAATTAGATGGTATTTAGGGTAGGTGGCTGCTTAAAGCAATGTTAAAGTAAAACAGAACGCTCCTATCGGAGCATTCTGTTTTACATTCACCTTGCTTTAAATAGCAGCCTGCCTTTAACACAAAATATATGATGTAATTTAGTGGCCATTATAGAGAGGTTTTACTGTAGAATAATTGAATATGATTCTAAAGTATTTGTCACAGCAATATAATCACTTTTTTATATAACAATAAAAGAAAATTAGATATTAAATTAATATATTCATAAGGGGTATGTGCCAAGAATTTTAACCAAGAAAGGGTTAACAAGGTCAAATTTGCATTATTCATATTTAATTGGTGCCTGTGTGTGTCCCTTGAGCCACAGAACTACAGTAAAGTAAGTTTATGAATATTCATGAAGTGACCACTTCAACCAAACATGTTTATTTCTTATGGAAAGGGTTTAAACCCTTTCCCTGTTTAATGTTTTATAATATTTAAAATTTCAATATCTACTAAATATTCATAGACAAAATAGTTATAATATAATATGGAAGGTGGCACATTGTAGCCATTTTAGAAACTAAAGAAACAGATCTTCCAAGTTCAAATAAGCAAACAGTGCAGGCCCTGATCAGACGGCTCCTATAGGAGCCGTCTGATAGGAGCCGTCTGATCTGGGTCTGCTTGCAAATGCGTGAAAACATGTTTATATGAAGGAAAGGGTTCAGAAAAACTGAAGTCTAGAGGGGTTGTTAACTTACCTGGTTTAAGCAATAACTTCACTGTTCTTGCTAAGAACATTGCATATATGGAAGCCAGTCTTAACTTAGACGTCCCCACACTGTTGTGCAGCAAATGCAGCAAGTTCACCACCTGATCTTTCTCAGAGAAACGAGCACCCTCAATGTGTAATCTGTACCTGTCAAGTACATGGTAGGCAGCGCTACGTACCATCTCATCATGACTGGTCAGGGCCATGAAGGTGAAACTCAAGCAGTCTGACTCTATGAATCTCTTACAATTAACTACTGAATCTGCAAAGTTAAAAAAGAAGACTCATTCGTTATTTCTACTTATATACAGACAAACATTTCTGCTATGGCAACGGCAAGTCAAAAGATGCATAAATTTTGGTCTTTTAAGCAAGTGGTAGCTTAACCCTTTACTCCATAAATCAACTGTCTACGCCTTGGCAGACAGGTGTAGACCCAGATCAAGGTCTGCTCTGCTTGCTTATGGAATAATAGAGATCTGATTCTACAGTTTCTGCATTTGCCAACTCAAGTCTATGATGAGGTGTGTGAGGATCTGATCAAGTTAATTAGTATATGGAAGCATAAATTGCTACAGATTCTAAATTATGTATATAAAACAATGCGGATCCAGACCAAGCACCACGTCAGAGAGGAAGCATCTGGCCTGGGTTAAACATTTTCCCAAAGAGCATGTCAAATGTCTTCTAATTCAGATTTTTTTCACACATGAGTGTCAAACAGTTTGGAATTTGATAAGATGTCAAATTACTCAGCATCCCATTCCCTAAAAGGCTATTTTTAGCACCAGCCTCTTTGAATAAATCTACCAACAAGAGTACCGCATACCGTACATAATACGCCCACTTGCAAACTTTCTCTGATTCAACATGCCTTATAAGTGTTGACATTTTCTAATCTGTGCTTCAGATCTTGATTTCCATATTAAGGTGATACAATTTTTTAAAAAAATGAAGTGAATATCTTATTAAATAAAAAAGTTACAGCTAATCCTCATTTTTGCAGATTTTTGTAAAGTGCAACGGCCATAACTCTGCTTAAAACATTTGTGTTAAGTTTCATTTATAAGTTCAAGGACCATAACTTTAGAATAAAATGACATATCAAAACCCCCGCAATACATGTGTAAATTCACATTAAGGTTTAACCATATATACAAATTGAAGTAAATATCATTTCAAATGAAAAAGTTATGGCCATCCTCATATTTGCATAGATTTGCATTAATTTTTTTAAGTGCAAGGGCCTTAACTCCGAAACAACAAATCTAATGGTCCTCAGAATCGACTTAGCTTCAGGTCTTGATGCATGTGGATGAAGTTTCATTAATATCTGTCAAACAGTTTTGCCAGAAAACAGCGGACAAACTATTTGCATATATTTGCATTATTTGCAAGTAAAAGGGCCATAACTCCGAAACGAAAAATCAAATAAACCTCAAAATTGACTCAGCATCAGATCTTGATGCATTAAACATTTTTGTGAAGTTTCATTAATATTTCTCAAATAGTTTTCCCAGAAAACAGCCGACAAACTATTTGCATTATTTTTTAAGGACAAGGGCCATAACTCTGAAACGAAAAATCAAATGATCCTCAGAATCAATTCAGTTTCAGATCTTGGTGCATTAAACATTTGTGTGAAGTTTCATTAATATCTCTCAAATAGTTTTCCCAGAAAACAGCGGACAAACTATTTGCATATTTTTTAAGGACAAGGGCCATAACTCTGAAATGAGAAATCAAATGAACCTCAGAATCAACTCAGCTTCAGATCTTGATGCATTAAACATTTGTATGAAGTTTCATTAATATCTGTCAAATAGTTTTCCCAGAAAACAGCGGACAAACTATTTGCATGTATTTGCATTATTTTTTAAGTAAAAGGGCCATAACTCCGAAACGAAAAATCAAATGAACCTCAGAATCGACTCAGCTTCAGATCTTAATGCATTAAACATTTGTGTGACGTTTCATTAATATCTCTCAAATAGTTTTCCCAGAAAACAGCGGACAAACTATTTGCATATTTTTTAAGGACAAGGGCCATAACTCTGAAAAGACAAATCAAATGCAGAATTGACTCAGCTTCAGATCTTGATGCATTAAACATTTGTGTGAAGTTTCATTAATATCTCTCAAATAGTTTTGCCAGAAAACAGCGGACGAACTATTTGCATGTATTTGCATTATTTTTTTAGTAAAAGGGCCATAACTCCGAAACGAAAAATCAAATGAACCTCAGAATCGACTCAGCTTCAGATCTTGATGCATTAAACATTTGTGTGAAGTTTCATTAATATCTGTCAAATAGTTTTCCCAGAAAACAGCGGACAAACTATTTGCATGTATTTGCATTATTTTTTAAGTAAAAGGGCTATAACTCCAAAACGAAAAATCAAATGAACCTCAGAATCAACTCAGCTTCAGACCTTGATGCATTAAACATTTGTGTGAAGTTTCATTAATATCTGTCAAATAGTTTTCCCAGAAAACAGCGGACAAACTATTTGCATGTATTTGCATTATTTTTTGCATTATTTTTTAAGTAAAAGGGCCATAACTCCTAAACGAAAAATCAAATGAACCTCAGAATCGACTCAGCTTCAGATCTTGATGCATTATACATTTGTGTGAAGTTTCATTAATATCTCTCAAATAGTTTTCCCAGAAAACAGCGGACAAACTATTTGCATGTATTTGCATTATTTTTTAAGTAAATGGGCCATAACTCCGAAACGAAAAATCAAATGAACCTCAGAATCGACTCAGCTTCAGATCTTGATGCATTAAACATTTGTGTGAAGTTTCATTAATATCTCTCAAATAATTTTCCCAGAAAACAGCGGACAAATTTTGCATATTTTTTAAGGACAAGGGCCATAACTCTGAAATGAAATATCAAATGAATCTCACAATCAACTCAGCTTCAGATCTTGATGCATTTAACATTTGTGTGAAGTTTCATTAATATCTGTCAAATGGTTTTCCCAGAAAACAGCGGACAAACAAAATGTTGACGGACGAACGAACGAACGAACGAACGAACGAACGGACGGACGGACAGGGCCACGACAATATACGACCACCTTTATTAGGTGGGCGTATAAAAAGGAGCATTTACTAAAGAAAAGGAAAATGCTAGAATTGTGTAGTTTTGGAACCATTGTGATAAATAGAGGATTTGCTCCTATGCAGCAAATGCTCTTTTTATCACAATGGGTTCAAAAAGTGACTTTTACAGAGGCATAGAAAGGTGTATTTATGGAGAAAAGGGTACAAGTTGCCCATAGCATACTCAAGTTTATCCCTTTACTCAACAGATACGCCTTTCTATGCCTTTGTAAACAGAGTAGACCCAGATCAGACAGCTCTTGTAGGAGCTGTCTGATCAGTGTCTGCTGTTTGGTTATGAATTTATCATAGATCTGACTCTACAGTGTCTACCAGTACCACAAAGTCCTGTGTTCATATGCCATTATGAAAATTCAGCTAATAAATATTCATGATGTCATTATTTTTACATGAATATGCAACATGGAAAGGGTTAAGTTGAAAGACATACCTGATGCTAACAAGTGACTCAATAAAGGCAGTAGGAAACCGGGGTCATAGCAGTCGGAGTTTGACTTGTACAGCACAGCCGTCTGAACTTCTGTCATCTTGAAATACAATTGATGAAATATACAGAATTTTGGCATGTATAAAACATTGACAACAGGCATAAAATGTTCTTATATCCAAATTAATAATAGAGGATCACGTGAAAATCGTTCCTGTAAAATTTGCTGGAAATTGATAGTTTAGATGTCATTTGAAGATGTTTTGTTTAAAATCAATTTTTAGCTAACAAAGGATGTCGTTTAAACAAAGGTATGTTGTTTAATGAAATTGTCAAAACTAAATTTTAGCTCATGTGGCCTAATTATGCAGTGGACCAGAACAATTCATGTAAATCTGATAAAGGGTCACTTAGAGACATTTCTTCTGACATTTGGTGAAAATCCAGTATGCAGTTTAGGAGATATCATTTAGAGTTTTTGTATAGCTTTTTTATAGCTCCAGTGACCTATTTAAATTGATAAGCAATGGACCGTAATGATTTATACAACTTTGATATCAGGTGATCTGAATATTGTTCTTGTGAAATTTTGTGGAAGTCCATTCAATGGTGTAAGAGGAGATGTCATTTAAAGAAATTCTTTGCTTTAATCTTATTTTCAGCAAGTGTTAACTACATGTAATTATGAAATGGGCCAGAACAGATTATACAAATATGATAGAGTCCGACCTGTAGATCATTCCTGCATAATTTAATGAAAAATCCAGTCGTTTAGAAGATGTCCTTCAGTGAAATTATTCACAATGGAAGCACAACGATGGACAACAGACAAATGCCGATCTTAATAGCTGAACTTGGCACTTTGTGCCAAGTGAGCTGAAAATGCAGGTGTAATGCCAATGCCCTTTCAGTCACCATGAAGTAAATTCACCATGCCGGTATTTTAAACTACCGCCCCACAACCATAACACAAGTTTTCTTCAAGCAGTCTTCAAAACCATCTTGAGACCTGTTATGACTGCAAGGGGTTGTGACTAAAGTCTAAGATAGATGACACATCTCATCAATCTCTTTGTCCTACCTGCAGATTTCTGAGGATGGGGAAATTTCGGATGGTATTGCTCATTCTGTCATTGTCCAGGTTAGAGATCACATGACCTATTCCCGGTTGTCTGTGTAGAGTCTGTCCAGGTTTACCCATCTGTTGATGCTCTATGGCCTTCTTCCCCCACAGGAAAGGTCTGAATGGAAAGGTTACCATTTAACCCATTCCCACATAAATACGCCTTTTGACACCTCTGTAAAAGTCACTTTTTCAAACCATTGCACTAAATAGAGAATTCGCTCCATAGGAGTTTTCAATAAATCTACCGAAAAGGAGCATTTACTAGAGAAAAGGAAACATTTAGAATTGTGTGATTATGAAACCATTGTGATAAATAGAGCATTTGCTTCTATGGAGCAAAATGCTTTGTTATCACAATGGTTTCAAAAAGTGACTATTACAGACACGTAGAAAGGCGTAGTTATGGAGGAAAGGGTTAAGCAGTATTCAATTTTCAAAACTAACTAGAGGTTTTTGTCACAAAAACGGATGTCTCCCCTCTAATAAAAACAATATGTAAAGGGAAATCACTAAAAATGTTATGGACTTGATGACTGATACTTCCCCTCATTATGCGCTTTCCACACCACATTTTTCAAGAAGAAAATGATAACAGCTAATAACTTCAAAAATATTGATACCAGAGTTATGGCCCTCGTGCATGACGCTTACTTTCATCATGCTCTTTCCATAAATGAAATGTCATTCCAATAGCATCAGTCGAACAGGAGTTATTGATCGGACAAAAAATGTAACAAAGGGCAATAACTCCAAAAGTATTGAAGCCAGAGTTATGGCCTTTGTTCATGACACTTTCTCTCATCATGCTCTTTCCATATATAAAGTTCAATACAATGGCAAGAGCCATGTAGGAGTTATCGTCCGGACAAGAAAGCGCTAAACAAATGTACAAGGGGCAATAACTCAATTTATTGAAGCCAGAGTTATGGACCTTATGCATGACACTTTCTCTTATCATGATCAATCCATATACAGTCAAACCTGTCCTAGCGACACATTGTTTTTAGCGACATCCTGTCAGATGCGACAGTATTTCCTTCCTCCCGATGTATTTTCCTCTATATTTCAACTGTATTTAGCGACACACTGGCAGATGCGACATACGACACTAAATTTGTACTCCCAACTCGGCAAACGACATTGTTTTTAGCGACAATGATCTTTCACTGTATCATTGTGTTTGTACCTAATTGCCCTCATTAACGTGTCAAAGGATTAATGCCCAAGGTGATAAGGGATTATCTGGTCCAGTTGGTCTGTTAGTCTCACTACTGTTAGAGTTTTTATAGCTAGCTACCCAACCATAAAATTCTGATAATGAACTGCGCTTTAATCATCCATTTATTTATACCGGAAATCGGTCATAATGTCGTAATTGGCTATTCTAGTGATTTATTTGCCAATTTGGTTTCATAACTTGATAAGAAGTTAACCACACCATTTTAAAAGGTTTATTTCATTAAAACATGAATTGTATTCTCATAATTAAAATACAGACATATAGAAATGTGCCTCTGCTTCCCTGTCAAAGACAGGTGTGCTTGGCCTCGTTTTGGCAATGGGCCGAAACGCTTCGAAAAACTACGAGGGCTTCTGATTTGTTTTGTGCACAAACTTACTTTTTATTAATACAATTAATGATAAGGACACTAAAGAAGTAACATCATAAAATAGTTTATTCCATTTCCAACCCTAAAAAAGTAATACCTAGATATAAATTTGAAAAGTCATCAGTTTTCGCGAAGAATGTTGATCAATACGACATGGACCCTGGAGCGGTTGGTATTGGCCCATGACATTTTCAACCTGAATTCAAAGACACCCTGTGAGATACGACACTTTTGGCTTTCTCCCAAACTATGTCTCTAAAAACAGGTTTGACTGTATGAAGTTTCACTCCAATGGCATGTGCCATATAGGAGTTATCATCCTGACAAAAAATTGTGTGTTTTTTTTACAAAGGGCAATAACTCCAGTATTAGTGAAGCTAGAGTTATGGACCTTGAGCATGACACTTTCTCTTATCATGATCTTTCCATGTATGAAGTTTCAATCCAATGGCATGAGCCATATAGGAGTTATCGCCCGGACAAAAAATTTGTTGAAAAATATTACAAGGGCAATAACTCCATTATTAATGAAGCCAGAGTTATGGGCCTTGTGTATGACACTTCCTCTCGTCATGATCTTTCCATATATGAAGTTTCAATCCAATAGCATGAGCCATATAGGAGTTATCGTCCGGACAAAAAAGTGTGCATTTTTTTACAAGGGGCAATAACTCCTATATTAGTGAAGCCAGAGTTATGGACCTTGTGCATGACACTTCCTCTGATTATGCTCTTTCCATATATGAAGTTTCAATCAACTGGCATCAGGCATATTGAAGTTATCGTCCGGACAAAAAGTGTGACTGACAGACGGACGGACATCCTAACAAATGGGTAGTTGTGTGACTTTTTCCTTTGATCTTTTCTTGTGGGACTAGTCCCACAAGTAAAACTATTTTTGGCTCTAACTTTGGAATAGAATGATCTGGAAGCTAACCCTAACCCTAACCCTATGTCCCACAACTGGCCAGGTTAATGTCACAAGAAATGGCCAGGTTAATGTCACAAGAGATGGCCAGGTTAATGATTTTACTTGTGCGACTAGTTAGAAAAAGTCACACAACTACCCATTGGTGAGTGCGGACGGACAGACGGACAGACAGACAGACAGACAGACAACTCTCACAAAAACAATATGTCTCCCCCATATAAATATGGGGGGAGACATAATGATCACAAAGGACCAGAAAATATAACAACACTGAGAATGAAGTATGGGCCGGCTTTTTACGACCGCCACACAAGCACTTAACACCTGCTGTTGTGAACACCTGCTGTTGCTGTTGTGAAGTCATATTCCGCCTTCATCCACATTTTACAGCTCACAGAGGCTACTACCTCTTAACCCTTCCCTCCATAACTATGCCTTTCTACACCTCTGTAGAAGTCACATTTTAAAACCACTGTGATAAATAGAGCATTTGCTCCATAGGAGCAAATGCACTATTTATCACAATGGTTTCTAAACTACACAATTCAAACATTTTCCTTTTCTCTAGAAAATGCTCCTTTTCGGTTGATTTATTCAAAGAGGTTGGGTCTAAAAATAGCCTATGAGGGAATGGGTTAACCAGAAGTTTAGAAAGGAAGATTTTGATATTTTTAGGCAGGTGGCCTTAATGCAGGATGAAAGTCATGCAGAAATCTCCTTTAGCTCTGTTTGCTTACTCATTTCCGACACTAATCAGACTTCTTACACAAACACAGGGGCTTATTAGAATCTACGCTGTTTTGTAAACCTTCTAGTGCTTTGTTTCTAGTGACATCAACCAGATCTATTTAACTATTTCCCTGTTGAATATTCATATAAGTAATAATGACATCATGAGTATTTATTAATTGAATCTTTATAATGGTGTATGAAGGCAGGGTTGTTTATTACTGCTAGAAGTTGCAGAGCTGGATCTACATGTATTATATTTCATAATGAAACAAAACAGACAGCCAATACAGGAGCTGTCTGATCTGGGTCTACCCTGATTGCAAAGGTGTGAAAACGTATTGAAATAAAGGAAAATATTTCAAAATAACAGGTAAACAGTTGCTTGAAAAAAAACCTGTACTTGTTTAATGCAAACACAGAAGACCCAGATCATATGCCCTGTCTCTTACTAGACTGGATATAAACTTTGTAAAGAGATAGCAGACAAAGTACTGCCGCTCTGAGTCTGACTCTATGAGTGTCAAACAGTGTAGACCTATGACTAAACACATGACAATTTTGAGATGTGTTGACAGATCTGGATCAACCCCGATTACCATGTACTACCCTTGCAACAAATCAATCAGTAAACTCACCTGAACTCAATGAAGTGCACTCCATTTGCCTCATAAAGCTGTAGTAATTTCAGAATTTTCTGGTCTGCAAATTAAAAAAATTAATTGTGTGAAACAAAAGGGCCCTTAAGCCAAGATATAGCGGTACATAATATCAAAACTATTCAAGCTGTAATTTATGCAAAAGGATATTTGCAAATTCTTACCATGTATATTTTTGTCAATCCTGACCATGCAGGAAGCAAATCACTAATGTCATTTACAAACAGTGTAGACCAAGATGAGAGGAGCCCTCTCATGAGGGTTTTCACTGTTTGTTATGTTATATTTTTCTTTAACCCCCCCCCCTTGAATATTCATGGTAGGGCTGAACTGTTGAATTTTGGAACATCCATTTGCACATTGAGCATTGAAAGGGTTAATATCATTTATATAACTTTGATAGAAGATTACCTAAAGAATCATGACTGTAAAGTTAAATCAAATTCCAGTCAGTTGATATTTAAGTAATCTATTTTTAGCTCCAATGACATATTAATGCAGCACACTCGACCATTATATACCTTTGACAGAAGAGCTGTCTAATGATCATTCTTATGTAGTTTGTTCAAAGTCCATTTAGCAGTGCATGAGGAGATGTATTTTGACGAAATTGTATGATGAATTGTTAAATCTATATTTAACCCTTACCTCCACAAATATTTATGAAAGTAATAATAACATCATGGATATTAGTTAGAATAATTTGTTACAATAGCACATGAACACAAGAAAGCTTGGCCATTCCAGAAACTGGTGAATTATACTTATATTATGCCATAAGCAAACAGAGCAGTCCCTGATCAGAAGGCTCCTATAAGAGCCGACTGATCTGGGTCTACTCTGTTTGCAAAGGCATAGAAAGGCATATTTATGGAGTAAAGGGTGAACTCATGAATCCATTTATATAACTTGGACAGAGAACAATCTTCTAAAGGATCAATACTGTGAAGTTTAGTCAAAACCCATTTAGTGGTAAAGTGGAGATCTTGTTTAACCCTGTCCTCCATAAATATGTCTTTCTACGCCTTTGCAAACAGAGAAGACCCAGATCAGATGGCTCCTGTAGGAGCCGTCTGATCAGCGTCTACTCTGTTTGCCTATGAAATAATATAGATATGATTCAACAGTTTCTGCCATGGCAAAAACTCCCTGTATTAATGTGCAGTTATGACAAATTATTGTAATTAATATTCATGATATCATTTTAATTTACATAAATATTCATGAAGGAAAGGGATAGTAAAGGTTTTGTTTCAAACCTGTTAGTGACAGTGTAGCACCATAGGCTCCCAGTAGAACTCCAAGGTGGTCTGTGCTACAGGATGATGGGATCAGGGCTATCAGCACGAGCAACAGATCCAATAGCACCTCTGAAAAGATAGGCAATAAGTCCTTTGAATGCAGAGTACATGTGTACTGGTATTTGCAAGCAGTGTACACCCAGATCAGAATGCTTTGATTAGGATCTGTACTGTTTGTCATTCACGTTCCCCTAGCAAATCATACTGTTTCATAATTAAAAGACTGTTAATTAAACCCTTTCCCTCAGGGTTTAATTAACAATGTCGCTAGTCTGTCTCAATTGGACATTTTCTATTTATAGATTGGTTTAGGTGAAGAGGAGCTCCCTAAGGTAGTCTATTTTTAGCAGTGCTACTTTCAGTTTGCTTTTATTTACAGGTCAATCATGTATGCATTTACACAAACATATTGTCATATGTTTTTGTAAAATATTATGGTAAATGAATTTGAAACGTTTCGAAAATATTTTTGTACAAATTTTCATTGATTTTTGGTTCTGAGGTTTGGTGACCATGTTAATAAAATTAAACAAAACTCACACACAAAACAAAAGGAAAAGAAAGCTACAGTGGTGACACAAAAATGTATCACCACAACTGTCTGTTTGTGGCAGACAGACAGGCATACCAAATAGCTGGACCTTGAACATTGCACCCAAGACATGATCTTAAGGTCAGGGTTGCCACAAATCCGAGGAAACAAAATTCCCTGACAATCCCCTGACAGTTCCCTGACATATTTCAAAATTTCCCTGACATGGTATGTCGCAACATTTTGTCTTTCTGTCATAAATTATGCTATATGTTTGAGAAACTTTAAAATATATGGTCTTGGTTATCACTTTTTTGAAAAATTCCCTGACATTTGCCCATATTTTCAAATTCTCCTGACATTTCACAAAGTTCCCTGACAATTCCCTGACCTTGAAAAAAAGTAAATTTCCCTGACGCGTTGCAACCCTGAAGGTATGGTCTGCCATGTAGATTTGGGGGGAGAGAATGTTTTGCTGCAGAGGTTCACCCAGGGATAGTTTTAACTAACTTATATTGAGTTATACATGGAGTGCAACTATTTGAACATCAAAAGAGGATCTCACCAGGATAATTTATGTGAAGTCTGTTAGAAATAGCTCCCATGTTTCAGAGGAGATGTTATTTGAAGAAAAATGATGACAAACATAGAACATGGATGTGAAAACAGGATCATCACAATAGTTCACCTTGAGCACTTTGTGCTGAGGTGAGTCAAGGCTTCCATCACAAAATGTATTAAACTGTTACCTTTGCAATCTTCACTTTCTTCATTGAACATCACAGTGAAGAATGACGAATGACTCATTACCATGGCAACTGCTGTTTCCAAGGTATCTAATGTGTCTGCACTCTGTCCTTGGTACATCACCGGAGCAGCTTTTACAAGGAATCTCAACAGCCGACAGTCTGTGTAACAGTGCCTAAAATATACATGGCCAACAAATGAGAGACTACAGCAGGTACCTTTAACCCTGTCCTTCATATAAACACATTTTCACGCATTTGCAAACAAAGTAGACCTAGATCAGACGGCTCCAATAGGAGCCGTCTGATTTGGGTGTGCTTTGTTTGCTTATGAAATTTTATAGATCTGATTGTACAGTCTCTATCCAGGTGAAAACGAGACTCCCTATACCATGTTCCATTTCACTGATTCTGTCAAGGAATTTTAATGAGGTAGTAAAATCTTTAATAAATGTTAAACAGGGAAGGGTTAACCCTTTCTCTATTCTTTATTTATTCTAAATTTCAATACCTACTGAATACCAATGGACAAAATAGTTATAATGAAATATGGAAGGTTGAAAATTGTAGCCATTTTGGAAAGTAAAGGAACAGAACTATCAAAGTCCATAGCAAACAGAGCAGACCCTGTTTCAGATGGTTCCTATAGGAGGTCATCATTCCTTACATGTATATCCAACAGGGACACCCTAGTAAATAGAGCAGTATAGATGTTCCCCTTGTAAATAGAGCAGTATATATGGTCCCCTAGTAAATAGAGAAGGCCCCTTGTAAACAGAGCAGTATAGATGTTCCCCCCTTGTAAATAGAGCAGTATAGATGTTCCCCTTGTAAATAGAGCAGTATATATGGTCCCCTTGTAAACAGAGATGGCCCCTTGTAAACAGAGCAGTATAGATGGTCCCCTTGTAAATAGAGCAGTATAGATGTTCCCCTTGTAAAAAGAGCAGTATATATGGTACCCTTGTAAATACAGCAGTATAGATGGTCCCCTTGTAAATGGAGCAGTATAGATGGTACCCTTGTAAATACAGCAGTATAGATGGCATCTTGTAAATAGAGCAGTTAGATGGTACCCTTATAAATAGAGCAGTATAGATGGCCCCTTGTAAATAGAGCAGTATAGATGGTACCCTTGTAAATAGAGCAGTATATATGGCCTCTTGTAAATAGAGCAGTATAGATGGTCCCCTTGTAAATACAGCAGTATAGATGGCCCCTTGTAAATAGAGCAGTATATATGGTACCCTTGTAAATACAGCAGTATAGATGGCCCCTTGTAAATAGAGCAGTACAGATGGTACACTTGTAAATAGAGCAGTATATATGGCCTCTTGTAAATCGAGCAGTATAGATGGTTTCCTTGTAAATAGAGCAGTATAGATGGCCCCTTGTAAATAGAGCAGTATAGATGGTCCCCTTGTAAATAGAGCAGTATAGATGGCCCCTTGTAAATAGAGCAGTATAGATGGTCCCCTTGTAAATAGAGCAGTGTGTTTAAGCATGTCAGGTCAATACAGTGTGAAAGGAAAATCTGGCTTACTTCAGGGTGTACTTCAGAAATTTTGGCCATATATCTACAGCTGTCCTCAATCCCTCAATCTCTGTCTGAAAAATGAAAGCATATTGACGTATATTTCGGACTCAACTCATACATAACTAGACCATAAGGCCACAGAATAACAAATACTCCAAAAGCCATATGGCTACAAAATATCCATGAATAAACCCTTTACTCCATGAATATTTATCTAGGAAATAATGACATCACATACATACTTTTTTATGATGGTACATGAACACAGGACAATTTAGCCATGGCAAAATGGCAGATCTATCATAATTTCATATTAAGTAAACAGAGCAGACCCTGATCAGATGGCTCCTGCAGGAGCCTTCTGATCTGTGTCTTCTCTGTTTGCAGAGGTGTGAAGAAGCATTATATGAGGGAAAGGTTTAAGTGGCAACATCAAAGTGGTCGTACAGTACTTACACTGGAGAACGTATCCAAAATTTGGAGGAGTTTATTTTCCATGGTTTGATTGTGTTTCTCCTTCTTCTTCAACATTTTTGCCAATAACTCTACACAAATCAGCAGCATACGGTGCCTGTTCTCCTCATGAGTATCACTGACAGCACTTGGTGTCAAGCTCCAAATGGCATCAATGAGTTGAATGTGGTGTGTCTGAACAGCGTCCATTCCCGATATTGTAGCCAAAAGCTTCTTCTCCATTTTCCTCAATGTCTTGTGTCCTGAAAGTAAGCAGTTGTTTTTTAATTTAAACATTGACAAATGCAAATGCAAATTGATGGTTAACCGATTCCTTCATATTTACGCCTTTTGACACCTCTGTAAAAGTCAATTTATGAAACCACCGTGATAAATAGAGCACATGCTCCGTAACCGATTCCTTCATATTTACGCCTTTTGACACCTCTGTAAAAGTCAATTTATGAAACCACCGTGATAAATAGAGCACATGCTCCGTAGGAGCAAATGCTCTATTTATCACAATGGTTTCGAAACTACACAATTCTAAAATTTTCCTTTTTGCTATCAATGCACATGTAAAATTTAATGAAGATCGGACATACAGAACTAAAGTTATCGTCTGGAAACGAATCAAAGACGACCGCACGCCCGCGGGAGGGTTTCACATAATACCTCTGAAGACGGGCGTATAAAAATTGTTTTCATTGAGGTATATACAAATTACCCAAAATTTAATAAATTTGAAGTGCCCATAACTAAAACTGAATATTACAAGGGAGCCTGCAATCTACAACATGCCAAGACTTATTGGAGTAAAGTACCTAATGCTTGTAACTTGATTAATTGTTGACAGAACTCAACCAGATGTTCTTGACGTTCCATATCTGCAACCCCACATAAATCAAGTAGGTCCGTTTTGTACAACTCCTCCATCTTCTGCATGATATCTGAAATATTTAAAGATGCATTTTTTAAAAAGGGTGCTGGTGGATCTAATAAACTTTGCATTTCGTTATACATAAGACAATTCTGTTGCCTTTTCTCTGCTGAATATCAATGTAAGAAATAATGACATCATTAATATAAGAAATAATGACATCATCAATATATTAATTAATTCAATCCCTCCAAGACTATTTTTAGACCCAACTTCTTTGAATAAATCTATCGAAAAGGAGCATTAACTATACAAAAGGAGAATTTTAGAATTGTGTAGTTTTAAACCATTTTGATAAATAGAGAATTTCCTCCTATGGAGCAAATGCTCTATTTATCACAGTGGTTCCAAAAAAATGTGTTTTACAGAAGCACAAAAATGCATCAGTAGGAGAGAATGGGTTAAAATAAATTTTATAATGGCATATAAACACAGGACATTTTAGCTCAAGCAGAAATTGTAGAATCAGATCTGTATCATACCATAAGCAAATAGAGCAGATCCTGGTCAGACATCTCCTGTAGAAGTTTCTGATCTGGGTCTACTCTGTTTGCAAGTGAAAAAGCATTTATATGGAGGAAATAGTTAACCATCTATTTCATTTTATTTCGATATGTACCTTGTTGGTTATACACATTCGCTGTAGAAGCTAGATCCAGAAACGTCACAACCAGTGGCAGGTGTCTGTCAGTGTCTAAACAACTGCCCTCTGTCAATATCAGCTCTCCAAACCGCTCCCTTACAGAAACATTGTGGGTTATCAGGACTTGTACAAGCTTCACATCTAATGATGATCTTAGAATAAGTTCAAGATCCACAGAGTGCACGAACACAGCAAGGTTGGGCAGTGTCGAGAAAAATTCTACCAAAACCTCACAACAACTTGAGTCAGTCTGCATTGAATAACAAGATATCAATTGTTTAGCTCCAGATCTTGAAAGTTTTATTTCATTTGTGTCAGTGGTCATAAGTTTACGCATAAGAGTGTTTGTTATTGCACACAAAGTATCAACCATGTCTTCCCTCACTGAGGACAAGGCTAAAACACTGTCCAAAATATTGACACATTTATTGCAACTCAATCCATCAACAATACACTCGAGGCCATTGCACAAATGCTTCAAATGCTGATTACCGTCTTTCAAACTTGGAAGAACCTTTAGACAGTCCAAAATTCTGTACTGAAAGTATTCTGCACAACTTTCAACATCAAGTCCATTCTTCTGCACCGTTTTCAACATTGACACGGCTAACTTTGTTACACCATGAGCTATTGTGCTACTGCTTGTTTTGTCTGGTAAGCCCATCTCTAATATTTCAGCATAGAAATATTGCCTCACTTTTGGGTGATTTAAAACAGACTGTACTGCTTTAACTGCCAGATCTTTGTGTGATAATTTCTTGACATTAAGCAGAGATGATTCCTCAATATTAACTTCCTTTTCTGTTGTAAGAATTTCTGTCACAGCTTCCTCTATTGTTCCAATGACTTTTGGCAGTTCATTCTTCAAGTTATCCTGCAACCAAACCAAACAAGAAATTCTAGAGGTATTATAAGATTACAGTACAAGACAGTCTGAAGTGTGTCACCTGCCAGCAGAAGTGTGATGAAAAAAGCTTAACCCTTTCCTTCATATAAATGCCTTTTCATGCATTTGCAAACATAGTAGACCCAGATCTCACTTTTACAAAGGCTTAAAAAGGTGCTTATATGAAGGAAAGGGTTAACCTTTATCCCATTACCTCATAGGCTATTTTTAGACACAACCTCTGAATAAATCTGCTGAAAGAAGCATTTACTAGAAAAAAGTTTTGAGGGAATGGGTTATATGATGAATATTCATGTAATAATGACATAATTTGGCCATGGCAGAAACTGTAGAATCAGATCTTTATAATTCCATATTAAAGCAAACAGAGCATACTCTGATCAGACGGCTCCAACAGAAGCTGTCTGATCTAGATCTACTCTGTTTGAAAAGGCATTTCTATCAGATAATGGGTTTATGAATATCTCCAAAATAGATTTTGGCTAAGAAACAAGACATTTGAATAGTATCAAATGTTTTTGATCAGTAGTCACTAAGTTGCGCATTGTACATGGCCTTACTGTATACTTACACCATGTCCATGTCTGATCAGGTATGTCAAGTATAGCAGACCCTCCTGCACAGTAACAGCTCTATCCATCTCTTGGCTGCCCAGGCTTGCCCTAAGACTTGAACACTTCTCCATCAACAACAATGACCCATCTTTAGACGTCATACTTGATGCTTTCTTGGACTTCTTTGGTGACTGGGGCTGTTAAGGTAACATACTAAAAACTGTAACTATAACAAAGTTTGGTTTGGTTTTAATCGGGTTTTACGTCGCTGTAACAATATTTCATATCACAATGTCCAGCTAATTACAGGTGGAGGAAGACCCCAGAGGTTCTTCTGTCCATGATACAAATTACATTGTTTTGTGCACAGAAAAACATCCGGGTAGAACCATCGACCTACTGCAGGCCAGCTGGAAGGCTTCCTCACTTGTAAAATCCAAATGTCCAGACCAAAACTATAACAAGAATCAGATCTATATCAGGTTATGAGCAAACAGAGCAGATCATGATCCTAGGTCTACTATGCTTACAAAGGTGTGGAAAAGCATTTATACAAGGAACAGTGTTAACAAAGAGATGAAAATCAAGCCATTGCAAACAGTCCTGTCTTGTTTCAGGTCACTTGTCAACACTTTTTGACATTCAATAATAATACAACATCAGGTTTGGTGGAGAAATGATGATTACAGTATTTGAGTACGCACCTTTATCTGTAGCTCTGCACAAATCTTAGTATTCCAAAATGAAGATCAAAGGCTTACTTTTGTTTCTGGTAGCCACAAAGCAATGTAGTCCAGAATGCCATTCACAAACAGGTGGGCAGGGAAGCCTTTAGCACACATACACAACGGCACTGGATCAACTTGCAGGTGGAAGGTGTCCAAGAGAACAGATGAAATGTATACTTTGAGATCTGTAAATCATTAAAAAAGAAAATGATTTAAAGTGACAGTCTCTTCTTGCAACATGTTTTAAGTATATGAAAAAATTACATAAATCATTTGTTTATATGCTATATACCACACTAAAAACGGTCGAAATTGATGACAAAACTTTCATATAGAAGATTTACCAATGTACATGTATTAGTGTTTATTCAGGCAACTGTTCCACATAGGTCAACAATACTTGACCTTGGGCTTGTGGGCAGCATGGGCTGGGTGTGCAATGAAAGTATCAATGGTGTTTAATGTGTATATGCAATTCCATGGCAATAGCTACAGTGGTTAGGGAGATATAAGACAATGAAAAAACTGACAAAACAAGAGGGTCGTCACGGGTGACAAATGCCCCCAAAGTGTTTGACACCGAAATGCATTTTGGTGGAAAAACAATACAATGTAATGCAGGTGTAACATGAAATTTTGATGCTGTAAAAATGACACAGGAGTGAGTTCTTAACATTAGAAACAGAACCTTTGACGATTATGATAGCTAAGAAAAGAGCCAAGCGTCAAAACTTAGTTAAAAAGGACCCTAAGTCATTCTCAACGTTAAAAAGGACCCTGGGTTGATTGTCAACGTTTAAGGTATAGGAGATATGCTCTGGACAAGCTTTTTGTATCTGGTAAGATATAGGAGATATGCTCCGGACTGTAAAATTGAGGTCAAAGGTGAAGGTCAAGGTCAGTGATCTGAAAATGGTACATGACTCTCCCCCATCCCAAGATGAACTCACAAACCAAATTTGGATTCCGTAGCTGGTAAGGTATAGGAGAAATGCTCCAGACAAGCTTTGTGTAAAATCTAGGTCAAAGGTCAAGGTCACAGTGACCTGAAAATGGTACGCGACACACCGCCATCCCAAGATAAACTCACACATTAAATTTGGAATCCGTAGCTGGTAAGGTATAAGAGATATTCTCTGGACAACCTTTTTTGTAAAATCGAGGTCCAAGGTCAAGGTCAAGGTCACAGTGACCTGAAAATGGTACGCGACACTCCGCCATCTGAAGGTGATCTCACAAACCAAATTTGGAATCCGTATCTGGTAAGGTATAGGAGATATGCTCTGGACAAGGTTTTTGTAAAATCGGTCAAGGTCAAGGTTAAGGTCATAGTGACCTGGAAATGGTACATGACATTCCGCCATCCCAAGATGAACTCACACACCAAATTTGGAATCTGTAGCTGGTAAGGTAAAGGAGATATGCTCCGGACAAGCCTTTTGTAAAATCGGTCAAAGGTCATGGTCAAGGTCACAGTGATCTGAAAATGGTATGCGACACTCCTCCATCCAAAGATGAACTCACACACCAAATTTGGAATCCTTAGCTGGTAAGGAATAGGAGATATACTCCGGACAAGCTTTTTGTAGCTGGTAAGGTATAAGCGGTTTTTAAAATCGAGGTCAAAGGTCAAGGTCAAGGTCACAATGACCTGGAAATGGTACGCGACACTCCGCCATCCCAAGATGAACTCACACACCAAATTTGGAATCTGTAGCTGGTAAGGTAAAGGAGATATGCTCCGGACAAGCTTTTTGTAAAATCGGTCAAAGGTCAAGGTCAAGGTCACAGTGATCTGAAAATGGTACGCGACACTCCTCCATCCCAAGATGAACTAACACACCAAATTTGGAATCCTTAGCTGGTAAGGTATAGGAGATATACTCCGGACAAGCTTTTTGTAGCTGGTAAGGCATAAGCTTTTTTTAAAATTGAGGTCAAAGGTCAAGGTCAAGGTCACAGTGACCTGGAAATGGTACGCGACACTCCGCCATCCTAAGATGAACTCACACACCAAATTTGGAATCTGTAGCTGGTAAGGTAAAGGAGATGTGCTCCGGACAAGCTTTTTGTAAAATCAAGGTCAAAGGTCAAGGTCAAGGTCACAGTGACATGAAAATGGTACGCGACACTCCCCCATCCCAAGATGAACTGACACACCAAATTTGGTATCCGTAGCTGATGTGACAAAGGAAATATACTCCGGACAAAAGGTACACACACCCACACACACACACACCCACCCACACACCCACACACACACCCACACACACACACACCCACCCACACACGCACGGTGCGATCACTATATGCCGCCAAAGCCTAGCTTTGGGGGCATAAAAACTGCACGTAAATGTGACAACCAACTGCACGTAAAATTTCCAAGTCATTTGACCTCAACCTTGGGCTTGCGGGCAGCATGGGTGGGTTGCCAAATGATAGCACAGATGGTAATTGATGTGTCTGTGAAGTTTCATGTGTATAAGTGTAGAAATTACTGACTCATAACACTTGAAAAACTGTGACAACCAACTGCACCTAAAAGCGTGACACGGACAGACAGACGGACGGACATGTGCAAAACATAATGCCCCCTGACTATCGTCAACGGGGGCATAAAAATTATACATATGAACGAAAACGTTCTATTTGTATCACAGGCATTTTTGATACAAGTTCAAACTGACAATCTTCATAAGAATAACTGAACATAACCAATACCATGTTTTATGATGTTTAATATTGAAAATATGTGTTTTTAGTAGGGACTATCACTATAACCCTGTTCTATGTTTAGTCCAACTTTCAATACCTACTGAATATTAATGGGCAAAGTAGTTACAATGACATATGGAAGGTGGAACATTGTAGCCATCTTAGAAAGTAAAGAAATGGATCTTGCAAATTCCTTTAGCAAACAGAGCAGACCCTGATCAGACAGCTCATATAGGAGCCATCTGACCTGGGTCTACTCTGTTTGCAAATGCGTGAATACACATTGAGGGAAAGGGTTAAATAAATAAAACTGTTTCAAAGAATACACAATCACCTTTATACATGTAAATGTTATCCATTATGCTTGTTTAACCCCGATTTACTTCCTGACAAACAGCACAGACCCTGACCAGATGGTGTGATGGATTCACATGTTTGCTTTGCAATAAAATGCTTCCTCAGGGAGCCACAATAAAACTTGCTTGTAACATTGATAAATATAAAATGAATTTCAAGATAAAAAACAAATTTCCAGTTTACCTTCATGCACATTCTCCATGTTTTCAACAGTTTCCATGGCAACCAAAAGAACTGGACAGAATGGAAATCTGAAAGCATAATTATGTTTTGTTTTTGAGTAAACTTTTGTTAAAAGTTTCTTTACATAAAAAACAGCAGGATAAGGGAAAAACAAATAACAAGTCTTTGAAGATATTCTAAACAGAGGGCAAATATGGATTCTGACTACATGTACAGTAAAACCTCTCTATAACAGCCACTAAATTTTGTTAATTAGCTGGTAATTAGGGCAGGTGTATAGGAGCGTTCTGTTTTACTTTCATCTTGCTTTAAGCAGCCACATGCCGTTAACATAAACTAATTGATGTAATTTAGTGGCCGTTATAGAGAGGTTTTACTGTATGTACAAACCTTTTTAAAGCATCCTTGGGTACATCTTGACCGTCATTATCTTCAACTTCAAGATCTATAGCTTCTTCATGCAAAATGTCTGTAAAAATTCAAATCATTCATACATTAGTACCACTATATATGTTTTCATAGTTTTTAAATAAATGGATCAGAATAGCACTAGACCTATAATTAAAAGTGATAAATACCCTCACGAGCAGACTTGATCGCAAATACAAGGGCAGATAACTCCTGTATGCAATTTAAATCATGTCCAAAACGAACATTTATTTATGAACTGGTCAATCCATGATTATTCATTTCCTTAATTTCTTATAACGTGAAATTTTCAAGTGCATTTTTGGCCTTGACGAAAAATATAGAATCATATTTATATAATTCCATAAGCAAACAGAGCAGACCTTGATAGTGGGCTCCTACTGGAGCCATCTGATCTGGGTCTACTCTGTTCGCAAAGGCGTGAAAAGGCGTTTATATGAGGGAAAATGTTAAATACTGACAAAAAATTATGTGATGCACAACTAAATTATATAGAGATCATGTGTTTAAATCTTATTAACCCTTTCTCTAAAATAAACTCCTTTCCATGCCTTTGCAAATAGAGTAGACCAAGATCAGACAGCTCAATCATGAAATGTTATGCTGGTTTACAAAAACAAGACCTTAAGAATTTCCTCTGTCTGAGTCAATGATTCTTCTAGGCTAAGCAGCAAAGAATCACAGATTTCAAGCAGTCTACTGCTAGACAGCAATAAGGAACGCCATAAAGCAACTTTCAAGGACATGTGTGGAGAAGCTATATCTGTCAACACAAATTCCTTAGACTGGGAACATTGGTCAGTGCGGCTTGCTTATCTGTTGAAGGCCAACAAGTTAAGGGACATCTAGATTGCAGAAGAATTATTTTACAAGCTGACACAAGACAAACCAATGGAGTTCAAGACATTGATTGCTCTGCGGGGATAATGGAGTAAGAGAGGATCACGTTAATGGTGTGTGGTGACATGTCGGGTGATGACAAGGTTCCATTAACTGTCATTGGAAAGCACGGCAAATCATAGTGTTATAAAAACTTAAGAATACAACACAAAGGTTTGGATGACTAGTGCCTTGTTTGAACAGAGACACCAATGTGAATCGAAATCAGGTGAAAGACATCATTAATAATACTGAGCCAAGATTGTATGCATTTGTATTTCTTATGTGCTACTATACTTATTGTTTATTGCCTTTTTTTCTTAAAAAAAAAATTCAACATGCAAATACAGAGTTTTCATTTCCATTGGCTTACATGAATACCAAGCAATGACAATATTTGTAATTTTAAAGCAGCAAATACATGTCTTCATGATTATGACAAATTTTACTACAAAGGAACTTCAAATAAAATATTTCATTCATTCTGATGGCTGCAAATGAAAGATATGCCAATGACAATCTCCATACACATACGCTCTATACCACTTACACATGTACAGTAAAACCTCTCTATAACGACCACTTTTAGTGGTCGTTATAGAGAGGTTTTACTGTATATATTGTATGTGTATCTGCATTAACTTCCTTGCCAGAACTGGCTTGAAATACCCTTTGATTGAACACTTCATGACATCCACAGCTCATTAACGTCTGTTTCTGCTCACTATGGGCTAATTGGACACCCCAGAGAGAGGGGAGAGGATACAGAGAAA